>OU898276.1:175803702-176403702 GCA_918026665.1 Diabrotica balteata
TTTTCCGTTCCAATTTTATTTCATTATTTAACTTATTAGGGTTAACGTATACGGAAGAGTTCAACAACAAGCAAAAATACGGTCCGTTGCTACCCCTAATCACAGTTTTCTCAATTAGGTCTTTCGTCCCAAATCCACCGGCACATGATACTTTTGAAAGGGTTATCGAAGATGTTGTTTAATGTTTGGTAGAAAGCTACTGTTTGTTTTCTCTAATGGTTAAGGGAATTATATAAATAAATTAATTTGAAAAGTAGACTTAATATTTGAAAACATGTAATAAATATCTCCAATTATTAAATAAAATAAGATACCACAAGAGAAAAATTACAGTTTTTGATTAGCTGCACTTTTTACCTTTAAAACGCATTTTGATTTTTTGTCGCTAGGATACTTGGATTAAAAGATATCGAATTTTTACTGTCGAGCTGATAAAAATTTATTGAATTAATTTTGGGGCGCGTAACTGACATTCAAAATTTTAGTTTGTTTTTGAGAGAACTTTTTGCATAAAAAGTGCTAATTAAAATTTTTGTTAGAAATTATCTCAGCTATATTTTTTATTTAAAAGATTTTTTTCTACGGTTAAATTAAAATTAATATTTTTGTCAAAATTTAGCCTGTTCGTATGATTTTTAAGGGCCAACTTTCTAAAGACCGGCATGTATTGAAGAAAAACCAATGATATTTTTGAGAGATAATTTTGGAGTATGAAAAGTATAGGTATTTTGGAGTTATCACATATCATAAAGTACGGATGAGAGTTTGTAGATGAATATCTCGGTACCAACAAATAATATACAGATTGAACGAAATAAATTCGGAACATACGAAATATTATGTATTTCGGCTTAATTCTGCTGTAGGTGGTTGGCCAACAAAATGTTGTCTAATAATTATATTATAAAAATCCAATACTTTAGCGGGCTGCTGTATTCTGAACTAATTCAAGAACTCATTCATAGGTGGTCAAACCACCTATCACTTCCTGAAGCCGGCCACTCACGGTAGAGCGGTGTCGTTCGACATAATAGGATAGAGGCGTTGTTCAATTTGTTGGTATATCTGGTGCGCCCAGACACCATACTGCGCCGCAGTATTTGTTTGGTTCTCGACCATGTCAAATCAAACAATTATTTTAGCGTCTCTTACTTTGTGTATAAATTCTTTGTGTTTAGATTCTGGTGCAAAGAATTCAAGATTTTGGTGCAAAATAAATCTCGTCTGCCCCTGCACCCGATTTACTGGACTGCACTGATAATTTTAATTCTCTTTTATAGGATGTTCTAAAATTGTTAATTTTTTTTTCTTACATACTCTTCATTCGCATCTTTGTTTACTTCTTGGAACTTTAAAACTAGAATGTCCATTGCCTGTTTTCGGGCGTTTCTATCGTGATACGTTTTACCTTTTATTCGCTATAGCATTCTTGTTTTTTATATAATTTAAAAAAATTCTCGCTAAATCAAGCCATTTCGATTTTGTATAATATGATCAAAGCAAGTGTATAGTTAAAAAGGAAGTTAAACAACGCCGCTGTATCGTGAGTGGCCGCCTTTAGGCAAGCCCCTCTTTCGTTTATAGGAGATGGAGATTTTGAGCGGTGTTGCCAATATTATTCCACTAAATGTTTCTAAAATAACTACAAACTTCTGAAATAACTACAAACCATTAAGTTTATATTTGTTATTAGTCTGTTGTAGTAGATTGGTAAATACAATGAAAAATATAGGCAAATATCCGATTTATTTAAAGATACGAAGAAGATATAACTCTCAAAAAGATCCGCAAATCGGATTATTACACGGCGATTGCCAACATTGACTTTGAGCTGCGCTCTGGACTATGGTGCGTTCTAAAAAGAGAGGGATAGTTGAACGATATTTTATACAATGTCTAACACCGGGTATGGATTTATTTTTGTCCAAGTTTTATATTGGTCCACTATTTTAAATGCAGTTCAAACAGACATATATTAAATTGTATGATCCGTTTTAAATTCGTTCAATCTGTAGAGTGTTCCGTACTGTGAAGTATGTGATGGGCTAAAACTTTTTAAAATACTTCTAAGACAACACTTATGGTTGTCAGCAAAACGGAGTAACAACTAACAAACATCAGAGCGTATGGAATAGATGTTAACTATAGTGCAAATGTTAACTATAACTGGGATATAAATAAAGAAATAAGAATACGCATTGAAAAAGCCAAAGCCGCCTTCTATAAATTTAAGAAAATTCTAATTAATAGAGATATTACGTTAAACCTTAAAAGCAGATTAATACGCTGCTACATATTCTCCACATTGCTGTATGGTACGGAGAGCTGGACCCTTACAGAGACACTAACGAAAAAATTAGAAGCCTTTGAGATGTGGACTTATCGACGAGTATTGCGGATAAGTTAGGTGGATCGAATAAAAAATGAATTAGTTTTACATCGAATGAAAAAGAGCACAGAAATAACAAAAACGATAAAAAATCGAAAGTTACAATATTTCGGTCAATGAATGAGACATTCAGAGAGGTATAACTTCCTACACCTCATAATACAGGGTAAGATCGTCGGAAGGAAAGGCTCCGGTCGACGAAGAACATCCTGGCTCCGAAATCTCCGCGAATGGTATCAACAGACCACCGCTAATTTATTTAGAGCCGCCGTAAACAAAGTTATTATTGCCAATATGATCGCCAACGTTCGATAATTGGACAGGGTACTGAAATAAAAAGAAGTTTCGTACTGTTATTAGCATAGGGGTAGTTTCTAAGGGTTAAAAAAGTTTCAGCCAATAAAATAAAGTTTCATAAAGCAATAAACAAATTTTTATTGATATAAATATATTTAAATAATAAAGTTTCAAATTTTATATATATATATAAGGTTCTTGAACTCCTAAGTGGAGCATAGAGCTTCAGTGAAAACGCGCCATCGGGTTCTATTTTGCGCTAAGGCCTTCACCTCATTCCAAGACTTTCCTTGTTTTCTTATCTCGTCCATGATGGATCTTCTCCAAGTTTGTACTGGGCGACCTTTTTTTCGTTTTCCTTGGGGATTCCACTCTAGGGCAGTCTTTGCAATACTGGAGTTATTTTTTCGGAGTGTGTGACCGATCCAACCCCACTTTCTGGACTTTATTTCATTTACTACCCTCTTTTGTTTGGTTAGGTGTAGTAAGTCTTCGTTTCTGATGATGTTAGGCCAGAAAATACGAACAATTCTTCGTAGACATTTATTAACAAAGACCTGCAGTTTGTCTGTAAGGGTTTTTGTCGCTTTCCAGGTTTCACATCCGTAAAGTAGTACAGACATGACATTTGACTGGAATATGCGGATCTTTGTCCTCGTAGTGTATTCTCCAGACCTCCAAACAGGGTTGAGCATGCTGAAAGCTTGTTGCGCTTTTCGTATCCTCATACGAATATCGTCTTCTGTACCTCCGCTTTCTGTTATGACACTTCCAAGATACGTAAAGTTTTCCACATTTTCAATCTGCATGTTATTAATGGTGAATAGCGTGTTGTTTCTTGCATTTATTCTCATGGATTTGGTTTTACCAATATTGATTTTCAAACCTATTTTATTGGCTTCAGTGGAAAGTGTTTCCAATTGGTCAGCCACATCTTGGAACCTTTGTCCTAACAGGCAGATATCGTCGGCGTATTCTAGATCGTTTAAGCGTGTGGTTAACGTCCATTGTATCCCTCTTGTGTCAGAGTCTAGTTTGGAGAGAACATAGTCTAGAGCTATGTTAAAAAGAAACGGAGAAAGCACGCATCCCTGTCTGACTCCAGTAAGTACGTCAAATTCGTCACTGTTGATCCCATTGTGTGTCACGCTGCATTTCGCTTCAGTGTACAGTAACTTTATAATGGAAATTATTTTATGCGGGATGTTTCTTAGCTCTAAAATTTTCCATATTGCATCATGAGATAAGCTGTCAAAAGCACGCTCGAAATCAACAAAAACCATGTATAGGGGTGTGTTCCATTCAACCGATTGTTCCATTATTAGCCTCACAGTATTAATGTGGTCTATGCAGGAGGATTCTGGTCTAAAGCCTACTTGATTAGCTCGAAATTCAACCTTGTTTGTTAATCTTTTAAGTATGATGGTCGTGAAGATTTTATTTATGGCGGTAAGCAAGGTTATTCCTCTCCAATTTTTGCATAGTGTGAGGTTGCCCTTTTTTGGAAGCTTAGTAATGATGCCTTTTTTCCAGCCCGCTGGAATGCGGTTTGTTTCCCACACCTCTCGGATTATGGGGAGCAGAAGTTCAGCAGTTAGATGCGGATCAGTTTTAAGCATTTCGGCAGCAATGTTATCGATTCCCGGAGACTTGTTATTTTTCAGAGATTTGATAGCTGTTATTATCTCTGTTTTGGAAGGGGCGTCGCAAGATATACGCAAGTCTATATTCTGTGGATTTTCGACAATTTCATCTGCGTTATCCCTGGGCGTGCCTAGCATCTCCTGAAAATGCTCTTTCCATCTCTCTATTTGGTCATTTGTTGTGGTAAGTAGTTCTCCTGTCTTGGATCTTACGACGTTTGAACAGTTGGGCCCACTTTTTGTTAGACGTCTGGTAATTTGGTATAGCTCTCTAGTTCTATTGTGTTGTGCAGCTATTTCGGCTTGTTTTGCCAGTTCTTCAGTCCATCTTCTTTTGTCTCTTCTTGCATTTCTTTTAACTGCTTTATTTATTGTTTCATATTCTTGTTGTCGGTTCGCTCTTTCTTCTACAGTTCTTGCTTGCAGAATATCTTTTTTTTGCTGTTTTCTTTCTTCGATAAGATTCCAAGTTTCATCTGATATCCATTCTTTTCTATGTTTCTCTTTTTTACCGAGTTTATCTTCAGCTATTTCTGTCAAAACATTTGCCAGATCTTCCCAGCTATTTACTTCACGTTCTCTTCTTTTGAGTTGAAGTTCCTCCCTAAACATGTGTCTTCCTGTAGCCGTTTTTAATTTGTCTAGATTGTATGTTGGTCGTTTGGTGTTTCGTGTGATTTTGTTTTTTGCCATTTTGATTTTAATGGTACCGATTACAAGATGATGGTCACTTGCGATGTCTGCTCCTCTTTTGTTACGTACATCAAGGAGGGATGATCTCCATCTTTTTGATATGGCGATGTGGTCTATTTGATTTTCTCTTATATGACCTGGTGCAGTCCATGTAACCTTGTGAATATTTTTATGTGGGAAGATAGTTCCACCAATAACTAAGCTATGATTGGAGCAAAAATTTGTAAAGCGCTCTCCGTTTTCATTCATCACTCCCAGGCCATGTTTGCCGATTACGGTTTCAAAGTTAATATTGTCTTCTCCAACTTTAGCGTTCATATCGCCCATCACTATTAGTATATCGCCTTGGTTTACTTGTTGGGTCGTTTGTTCTAGTTGTTCATAGAATATGTCTTTATCTTCGTGGAGAGATGTGTTCGTGGGAGCATAGCACTGAATCACTGTTATCTTGCGGTATCTGGTATAAAATCTGGCAATCATAATTCTATCATTGATTGGTTTCCATGAAATGAGGCTTTTTTTGGCTTGTTTGCTGAGTAGAAGACCCACTCCGCTCTCGTGATTTCCATTTTCTTTTCCACTGTATAATAGGAGTTCTCCTGTTTGGGTATGGTGTTCACCATTTCCCAACCATCTTACTTCCGATAGACCAACAAAGCTTAATCTATACCTGTTTAATTCTTTTACTGCTTGAGCTAGTTTAGAAATCTCATACAGAGTTTTAACATTCCAGCAACCAAATCGTGTCCGTGTTTTCGGTGATGCCAAGGTCGTCAACATTTGATCCGTCCGGTTTGTTTCTACCAAAGTTTCAGTAATATGATAAAATGTTTCAAATTTTAATGTGTACAAAATTATTTTTACGTAGTATTCGTCTTTAGGGTAATTTTTAGAGAATAAAGAGTTTAAAAGAAACGTTTCTTAAATGGGGAATATGTCTGTATTTTTAATAAGGCATTTCCATAAATTACAATTAAGTCAAAACACCACAAACCCTGGACTACCAAAGGTATCCGCATATCAGTCAAGAATATTCGTTATTATTTGCATTACTGTACATCAAAAAATTTACTACCAAATTCTTTGTCACTGAATATATCTCCAAGTACAAAGGAACCTATCTAAAACTTATCACAACAGCTAAAAAATGTAACATCAGATTCGTGTGGAAAGCTCTAAAAATGTTACGAGACAAACTGGGTCCATGACAAACTATCTTCGAAATAAAGCTAACACAACTTCTCCCCAATTTAAAGAAAGGTGTCGAATTCATTCTTTATGAAACCAGTTAATAAATCTGAACTGATCCAATCAATCAGTATAATCAAAAGCAAATCTTCCAAATTTCCTTAAATCTCCCAAATAATGTGTTGGAAGTCCTGGTTTCACTAACTATTGATTTCTTTAAAAAAGGTTTATTTCTAGAGTGCCTAAAGTCAGCCATTATTGACCAACTATAGACCTATTATCTTACTACCGGTCCTATTCAAAATTATTAAAAGACTTAGAAAGGCTTTTGAAATGTGGCTTTATCGTCGCATCCTGAAGATATCGTATACCGACCACGTTACTAATGAGGGTGTTCTGTTGGGAATGAAAAAAGAAAAAGAGCTGTTAACCACAATAAAAATAGCCAAAATTGAATACCTCGGTCACATCATGAGGAACAGCGAAAGATATGGACTGCTGCAACTAATCATGCAGGGAAAAGTAGAAGGAAAACGGGGACCAGGAAGGCGAAGGATTTCCTGGCTAAAAAATCTACGAACGTGGTTCAACACAACAACCACAAACCTTTTTAGAGCAGCAGTGTGCAAAGTATAGATTGCCATGATGATCGCCAACATCCAAAACGGATAGGCACTGCAAGAAGAAGAAGAAGAAAGGTCGACTTTTCTCGTTGATAACAGAACTTTATCACAAAGTCAGTTCGGTTTTTTATCTAATAAATGTACCAGAATGTTTTGTTTTCTGTACTACATGAAGTCTATCAAGCACTAAACAATAATCTTTATGCTGTCACTGTTTTTTGCGACCATGCCAGAGCTTTTGATTGTGTAAATCACATTTTGATAAAAAAACTAAATTTCTACGGAACTCAAGGTATTTCTTTGAATTGGTTCTAATCTTACCTGAGGAATAGGAAACATCTGTTGAGAGCAAATGATACTGACTCTAGTCACAAGAGCATTGTATGTAGAGTACCACAAGGTTCAATATTGGGTCCTCTACTTTTCCTTATTTTTATAAATAACATCACTAACTTTAAAATCGGTGGAAATTTTTTTTTGCTGATGATACCAGTATTATTTAGGGGAACTCTAATATTACAACTCCTCATGCAATTATAACTTCTGATCTACTTAAAATAAAAACGTAGTCCGACTCTAATTTACTCTCTCTTGACGTGAATAATACAGTAGCATTATCCTATATAGATAATCTTTAACCCTTGCTTCTTAGACAACATAGGCAGCAACCTTAAATGGTCCGTTCATATCGATTTGTTAAGTAAAAAACTAGCCACAGCCTACTATGCAATAAGATCTGTGTTGAAGGAAATCAATTTAGCATGTTCCAAAATAACATATTTTTCTTTATTGAAGTCCCATCTTCGATTTGGCCTTTCTTTTTGAGATTCTGCTACAGCTGCCCAATCTGATATTAATTTTAAATCACAAAAAAAGAGAATACGGTATTTTTTGGCCTCAGTAGAATAACATATTGCAAAAGCTACTTCAAAAATCACGGGATTTTCACCCTTACCTCTTTATATATTCTAGAAACTGTTTGCTTAATTCGTAGACAACTACATGTTTTTCCAGCACGACCTAATCATGACTACTCCACCAGAAATTAAAACTTTGATGTGTAATTTATTTGTAGTATGGTATCGTAAATCAAAAAAAAGCCTATCTATCTGAAAGACCATATTATTTAGTGGAAGAAATTTTTAACATAATTCTTAATTGGGTATCACATGCAGCAACTTAAACTTATTCGTAAACTAGTACGTAAGGTTTTATTATGCGATTTCCAATTTAGTTAAATTTTGCAATGGATATATACAGTGTGTAAAAGCCAAATGGATTAAATTCATTATTTAGGTTACTGTACATATTTATAAAAAATCCCAAAATACGTCAAATTTAAATTATAACTTGACATTCTTTAACGTGAAAATGCAACCCCTACCTTCAACCCCCTTAGAATGACAGGTACAACCCCCAATTTTTAAAATAGGAAGTATAGGCTAGTGACATATCGTTTAAAAGGTCTTTTCATTTTTTATTCAAAATGTTGTCGCTTTCAAGTTTATTAAGATTAATTAAAATAAAATCAATTAAAATCATGTGGTTACCGAAATTCGCTACAATACAATCAAAAACTAAAATGTAATGCAAAACGTAATAAAATGTAGAACACGAAAAAGAACTATGAATGTTAATGAAGTAGATGTTCAAAATATTCACCGCAAACGTCTTGGCAACATCCTAATCTCAAATAAAACTGTCTTTTAACATTATTGAACATAACAGGCGTGATCGACCTAATCGCAAGCGTTATTCGTTTTTTTAAGTCTTTTAAATCAGAAGGTTTAGTTTTATACACATGGCTCTTCACATATCCCCATAAAAAGAAATCTAATAATGTAAGATCGGGTGATCGCGCCCCCTATCCACCGATTAGGAAATATTGTATCAAGGTATTTCCGGACATTAAGTTGGTAACGTAGTGGTGCTTCATCCTGCTGGAACCATATCGTAATCCCTGGAACTTGAGGGTTTTCTGGATCAGGATGTTAATTTGCCAACGTTGGAATGACATCATTTTGAAGAAGTGCCAAATAATTGTTGCCATTCAAGTTGCCCTCAATGAAAAAGAGACCAATGATATTGTTTCCTACAATTCCTGCCCAAACATTAACCTTTTGAGAGTATTGAGTGTGTTCTTCTCTCATACAGTGAGGATTTTCCGTAGCCCAGTAGCGGCAATTTTGCCGATTAGCATGACCGTTAAGTGAAAAAGTACACTCATCAGAGAAAATAACGTCTTCTAATTGGATAATATTGTTATCCAACATGTCCATCATTTGCTCACAAAAAAAAGTTCTCCTATCAAAATCGTCTTCCATGAGCTCCTGAGTAGGTATCATCTTATATGGATGCAATTTATTTTCTTTTAATGTGTTTACTATCAATATATGGCTAGCATTGAATGTAGTGGATGCCTGTCTACTCGATGTATGTGGATTTTCGTGAAACTCAAGCAACACATTTAATTTGAGTTCATCACTCAGTGCATTGGCAGCTGCTTTTTTATCTGCCTTACATGACCAAACTCGCGAAACTGCTCCTCTATTTTACTTATTGTTCCCTGGGATATAGGCGGTAAATTAGGAAATTTCTCATGAAATAGGCAAGTTACTTCCTGTTGTGTTCGGGTGTTATCTCCATAACCAATCATTTGTAAAACTGTTATTTTATGCATTTCCGTAAATCTAACCATTTTTCAGAATTAAATTGAACGAACTTTTTACTTAAATTAAAATACTGACAACTTAAATAAAACAATTTACTAATGCGTGTTAAAATACCGTTGCCACGAAAATTCTTTAAAGTTTTTTAATGGATACCATCTAAAAACTACATTGCTATGGTTTTTGTTCACTTTCTTATTATCAAGACCTAAACGGGAAATAAGTTTTGAGTATATTTTAGCGAATGTCGGTAACCACATGATTTTAATTTATTTTATCTTAATTAATCTTAATAAACTTAGAAGCGACAACATTTTTGAATGGAGAATGAAAAGATCCTTCAAACGATATATCACTAATGCCTATACTTCCTATTTTAAAAATTGGGGGTTGTACCTGTCATTCTAAGGGGGTTGAAGGTAGGGGTTGCATTTTCACGTTAAAGAATGTCAAGTTATAATTTAAATTTTATGTGTTTTGAGATTTTTTATAAATATGTACAGTAACCTAAATAATGAATTTATTCCATTTGGCTTTTACACACTGTATTTATTTTAGTAAATTTTAATTATGATTGTTATTTTTGGACCTTTTGTAAGCTTTATCCATAAAATTGTAAAATTTTCAGTGACAATAAAGCATATTTTTATTCTATTTCTCTAATTTAGCTATCTATACTCCATTCCACGACTATACGACTGTTTTAAATTCGCTTTAAGGTGTCGACTTAAATGGTCCAATGTGCTGCATTGTACAATAGTAAATTCTCACCATTTTTAAAATACTGTTACGACAGATATAAACCTTAAATTTAAATATGAAGTCATGATATAAATATAGAGTTGATAGTTTATATAATAGTTGTAATTCAGAATTTAAATTAAATAATTACTATCATTAAGTTTAGTATTTTAAACAAGTTTGTGTTTTAATTAAGTGATTTAAACGAAGTGATTAAATACTTAAGTGATTAAATAGTGTACTTTATTTAGTCGAATATTTAAAAAAACAAAAAAACTACTTGTTCTCTTATTCACCTAATCTCCTAAAACTATTATCAACCATCAGATTCACAGCCATAATCACTGTCGTCGCTATCCTCATTTGGATGGTAAATTATAATAGGATTAACTGCTTCGATGCGACCTTCACGGATCCACCATTCTTTAATTAAGTCTTCACATTTTTTACACTTTTTCCCCAAATTTCAGGAGTGACAATATCCAATGCTTGTTGCCATGTTTCCAAGATTGCCTCGTCACTGTAACCCTTGTATCCAATATGGTTATCATAATATGTTTTGCAAATCCCCCAAATATATTCAATTGGATTGAATTGGCAATGATAGGGCGGTAGTCTTAACACACGATGTCCAAAGCTATGTATAATTTCGTCTACTATATAAATATATATATGTTTGGTTGTGCATGACTTTTAGCTAACGTTAGTAATTGAGGCTTAAAACAGTATTAAGGAAATGTAATAGTTTTATTCGTTAACCATTCTTTTATTTTATCTACAGTCCAGGTGTTTGTTGGTTGCTTATTTAAAATTTCCGAATGATACGCAGCATTATCCAGTACTTACTATAACGGATGGTTCATGTAAACTTGGCAACAGTTTTTCTTTCAACCATTTAACAAACATCTCCGTATTCATATTGTCATGATAATCGGCTGATTTTAATTTTGATGAAAACACAAGATCTGCTCCCTCAATAAAGCCATATTTTCCACCTGCATGTACTATAATATATCTCTTTCCCTCGTTATCGATGTGTTTTATGGATTTTATACTATCGTCTTGCCACATTCGTTTGATACCGCCTTTAGCAAAAATCCATGTTTCGTCTAAATAAACGAAGGAAGAACATTCTTCTTTAAATTTGTTGTAATTTCTTAAAAATTCTATTCTTTTGTGAACGACACTAGCTCTTTCACACAAAGCCTTTCTATTGTCTTCCTTTTTGAACTTAAAGCCAATCTGTCTTAAACTCTCCAGAGACTTGTTCTTGAAATTTCAAATATATTTCTGTCTTTTAATTTTTGTAGCACTGAATCTTAAGAAACATGTTCTTTCTTTTCGCGCATTTTATATATTGTCTCACGGATTTCAAATTTGCAACCTTCGGGAAGATCTATAGTCTTTGGTTGTCGGCGAGGTTTATATTGTGCGACATTTTGTTCACTTTGTCCATTTTTTTTTCTTTTTGCAAAACCGACTTTAGTTTTGTTTCACTAATACAGAGTGCATCACACACACGTTTATGTACGGACTCAACAGGTCGCAAAGGGCCCCCGTTGGTTTTCTCAGCAGTAAAATAAGAAAGTACATTAATTATAAACTTGTCTAGATCTAAAACACATCTCGGCATTTTTGGCTTCAATAAACAAATACACTACACTAAACTCTATCTTAACGGACACCTCTCTTCACCGGAAACCTCTATACGGACGGTTTTTAAAACTAAAATCAGTCGGCGATATATGAAACTGTATGTAAATTTTCGTTACTTTTTAATATCTGTAACGACTCGGTACTTTAACTATCAATACCCGATATGTTATACCCGTTATAAGAAAACTTTCGGAACTTAAGAGTACATCCACTCAAACCAAACAAATATTTAAAACTAACAAAGTGAACTATTATATAGATTTCATTTATAATAAAAATAGTATATTTATTTTTATTACAGTTCTAGTACCTAATAAAGTAATAAAATATAATATCTAAGAAACCCGGCGCGCCTGTTTGCATTTATTTACAAATGTTTACATTTCAAATGCAGTTTGTTTACATTTCACCAAAATCCAACCCAAATGTCTGATGAACACATTTTCGTAAAAATGAGCGTTTGCGAAAAAATTTTTGGTATTTTTGGATTAAATTTCACAATAAATTTTGCGTCTATTTGTACATCTATTAACTGAAATGATTTTAGTTCAGATGTAATACTAACAGTAGATGCTTTTTATTGGAATAATAATTAGACCAACTTACTTTCATACTTCTACTTGCACAGTAAAATATTCGTTGTCGCAATAATCCCAAACAGTCGTATATTCGTGAAATAACCTATAAATGGAAAATTAAAACATTTTAAACTATAAATAGGCTTTTTAAAAACAATTGCATAAAGGTATGCTATCTTGGGGTTAAACTTAAAACCGATAAAACATGCATGCATAATGCATGAATTGTTATTGATTTTAATTCATAAGTTAATCATTTATGGGGTTCGGCATTACGAGGTTAAACATAGTGTTATCATTTTAATTAATAAAACTAATTTACTTGTAAATAATTTACAAATTAGCTTCAAGAAATATAGCCATTTACCAAATACACTCTAATCCATTACAATCAACAGACACGAAATCGATGGCTCGGTGTCGCCTCCGAAAAACTCCATATTTATTTAACAGAGAGCAAGTACGTCTTTGCACCTCAGGCGCGCTATCCAGATCCACAAAGCGACTCCTCAACTCCTGGGAGAATTACCTGCATTATCAGGTATACATCCGAGTTGCACCTGGGGTTATTATTAATGCATTCCATTAGCTGCGCTTGGTCGCATCCAACAAACATTAAGGGATTTTAACACTAAACAAAAGTCTTTGTGTGTTGGGGGAAACATATTTTTGCCGTCCAAAGTTAAATAGAACGTTTTATTCTCCAGACATTCCGAACGAGTGAATAAAGGACGAGTTGTGCAGAAAAATTCTGATTGTCTAACAGTTCTAATATTTATCGCTTTACTTACTTGCTTAATTGGTTGGAAATGGGGTCATAGTTTGGTACAATAAGAGATTGTGCTTTAACATTTAATGAATTGTAATTGTTGGGAAGAAACTCTACGTGTACAAATGTTAGCAGAAAATGATAAAAATTATATAAAACAAAATTATATTACCTACACAGATTTACATAGATGAGTTAACTTGTGCTTAAACTAAAACAATATTTCTCTAGTGTTGGGGAAAAAGGGCACAAGTCTAAATCTGTTGTTTTTCAGGAGGATTTATTAAAGGTTTCATTCTTGTCGTATAAATCCATTTTTAAATTAAACTTATTTACACTAATATTATAATACGATATATTAACCAAACCTATAGACAATAATAAAATAGGTTATATCTTTTCAAATTAATGATTTTTGATTGACTTAAGTCGTCTGGATCTGACTTTGATTGCGATTGTTGACTTAAGTCTATATGAACTAACATGCTCACCATTAAGTATAGTAATATTGACAAGACTGTTACGACGGTTAAATAATAATAAGTATGGTAGTAAACGAATAACATATAGAAACACAGGTAAATACAAAAACGTAAAATAATGGATGAAGTTTTATTCGCTGAAAAAAACAATACAAGTAAAATACATCATTACAAATGTTTATTACGTATGTAGCTCTTAAAAGTCAGGATTTTCAGCGTTTGAACTAGGTCTTCTAAATCTGGGTCAACATCAGCAGTTGCATTTGAATGTATAAGTTGTTCATAAAAACATTTGTACACATCTGGAATAAGGGGTAGTAATTCCAAGAGATAATCTTAATTGGCCTTGGAGATTGCAAGTAGCTCTGTATATTTTTTTGATAAAGATAGTGCAACCGGACGGCAATGGCGATTTAAATTCAGAATGGAGAAGTCTTCTGTTTCTTGAAGTGATTTTTTATAATATATCAGTCCCTGTTCCTTTGTGTATCTGAGCCATTTGCAGTCGTGCCATAGAAATTTTCGTTTTTCACTATCTTGATTTCTTTTTACAAAGACACTTTTCAACGAGGCTGCAAAGTCATAAAAATCATCTTGTGACATTTCAAGCACTTGGAAAGTTTCTCTTTATTTGCGCATCGTATTAATGTTGCCCAATCATGGGGATGTGATATTTGCATACCACTTGTTCTTTTTTGTTTTTCCATTACGGAATGATCCGCATCACATTTCATGTGTGAGTGGCCTGACACAAGAAATTTGTGATCAATTTCATCTAAGGAATTTTTTATTTGAAGAATAGTTAAGAACATACTTGCTACATAGAAATTCTTATTTTGTCCACCGCAAGTATCCGAGTACAAAATCACTTTCTTCACTTCAGGTGGTAAATTCATAAGCTCCTTAAAAAGACACGAAGCACAACCATTTCCACAATTGTGTATTGTAAGATTTTATGTCCAATATTTTCTTTTGTAAGACTGAGTGGTCTTCCATTGCTAATTTTTTGTCTTTACTTTTACAAGTATATGCTAAATCGGCTTCTTCATGATGCTTTGTTTGTTGTTCTTTAACTGTATTTTTGTTTTCCTCATCATTAACGATAGTCAACTCCATTTTCAAAACTTCACATTTGTGACATACATCCGTTTTTGGCTTTTTAAAAGCCAGGTTAAGCTTGTGAAACTCGACTTCGTAAATTGTACGACTAACTGGCTCAGCTGTAGCTGCACGGTAAAGTCTATACATTTTAGTCAAATTGAGGTCAACAGGTAAATACAACTTACTATTCACTCGGCGTGTATAATGACTTTCGTATTTGGGGAATGAGTTTATAAGGGTTATAACTTGTTGTATTCGCTCAGAAGACGTTTTGTTTTCGGGTATACACTTTCCGCAATTATCGTCTTTGACTACACCAGTTTTACTTTGCGCCTTATTTTTAAGTGTGTTGCGAATAAAGTTTTCGGATTCATCTAACGTTCCTTGAAAACATTTTTTGCACAACAGGTTTGGTTGTCCGTCAATTTTAAAGGCGTATTTGTAAGTTACTACTCTTTCCTTGTCGCTATTGGGTGTTCTTATGCGACGACATTTAATTTCTTGGGAAGTGACACATCTACGTATATAACTCATTTGGCGTTCATGGGAGCCAAGTCGGCAATATTCCTCGCATAAGACTTCAAAATCTGCACGTTCTCTTGTTCGTCAACATGTTCACTTTCTTCGGCTCTATGCAAGCATACTGCATCTTGCTGATTACTTTGGTTGTTATGCTGTTGTACAATATTTTTATTGATCATCTCTGTACTAGTATTCTGAAATGTATTACTCCTAGTGGAAGGAGCAGCTTCAAGGTCGCTGTCATCACTTTCATAATCACGATCACTTTGTTTCATTTCAAATACTGGGTCGGCATCACTATCATATCCATCACTATCACGAAACTCCCATTATTGTTGATGTTTATTTTCTGAAAAATAATATCACATTTTAGAGTTATACCTACGTTTTTGTAAAATTTCGGTTTTATTTTATTAATAGGAGAATAGTAGTCGTTTATGTGTGGTCAGTGCTCAATACAAATAACATAATATTCAATTGCGTGATTAACAACTTCAAAATATTAATCTACACACTCTGTATATAAATGTATAATGTAAAGAATGACCACTATTTAAAGAATTATTAATTTTAATAAACATACCTAATATTACACATAACCTTAAATTTGCAATAAAATTCATTTTTACAGATAAAACAGTATTAAACGGTAATGTACTATTATGTTGCTCCTTAATCATCTTCATAATTCTTTTACATCTTTCTGACATTTTTACGTTCGCAAAAAGTAAATACAAATTTTTATCACTGAAAAGCAATACGTGTTTGTTATTGTAACGGGTCATACGGAATTAAGTCAGCCTGTCCTTGGCAATTTTAAATATACAGTTGTTAGGTGGCCGCGGTAAAAAAGACTTTAGTCAACATAAGTCCGTTTGTCCAAACAGAACCAGTTTTACACGACTTGCGTCTATTAGATCAATAGAGATTAAAGCGGTTAGAAATACAATAGACTTATGTCCTTTAGATCACAACTAAATTGATTAAATTCCATGTCGCCAGTGTACTTAAGTCAATATAGTATAAATTTGACTTATGCCCTTTTTCCCAAACACTAGAGATTTTTAGTGGTTTTATTAAAATTTAATATCAAGATTAATATAAAGTTGCCTCCGTCTATCTATCATCTATCGACAAATTCAAACGAGTACCACCTTAAGTTCAGAAAAGTTAAGATATTTTTTTACCACCAAAAATGAGATGTTTTAACCAAATAATGTATCAAATATAATGTGCAGAATAATTTTAAATTCAATCCCGCTAATTAACTTGCTTTTTTTATCCTTAAAATTAGAAAAAAAATTTAATTTTTCTTGCTTAAGTTTATCGTCTACTAATGTTTACTGTATAGTCGGCACGTAATTTCGTGAGAAAATTTACAGGAACGAAAGCAAGCAAAATACTAGTAAAATGGCAACGCTGTTAGAGTTACCATTATTTTATTGTAGTACATAGTAGTAGAACAGTAGCGTAGATATCTAATTTTAAATTAAATAAAAGTATTTACTTTTATTTCATTTTATTTACCAAAAAGTTTCATTTTCTATAAAGTTTAAATAAAAAATATCGGTGTTTTTAACTTCTGTGATATATCTTGGGAGTGATAACACTAATCGACTCGACTGAACAGAACTTATTGTAAAATAATAATATATAGGTAAATAAAACATTGTTAATAATAGTAGTTATTCAGCGATAATGACAGTGACAGTTTCAGTTGACATACTCCCCCAAAACATTAATAATTTTTGTCCTATCAAGAAGTGTGTTTATACCTTGTTTTGAAAGATATATAAGCAAAATGAGAATTTCTACAATTAAAATAGAAATAAAGGTTTCAACTAACACCTAATAAGTACTTACTATCTACTCAGAATTACTGTTATCACTAGTATCACTCGTATCATCTAAATTTATAGGTAATTTGGTTAATGCTGGTAAATATTTAACATAGTCATTTTCCACTCCGATCACATGTTTTATTACATTTTTCCAATTGGTTGCTGTAATTTTTGTGACTTCTCTTCTAATTAACTGGAGAACAGTAGACAAAAAATTTTGGAGCAACCAACGTTTCTTCTCATTATATTTCCTTTAAGTTGAGTCCATATTAACTCTATTGGGTTCAATGTACAATAATAAGGAGAAAGTCTAAGCACAGTATGCCCGTTACTACGAGCACAGTTGTCAACAACATATTCCTTTTCGTCCTTTTTAATATAAGATGTCTCAAAATACAAATCTTCCGTGAATAAAAATTCCTAAATTTTTAATTTATTCCAACTATTATTTAGAGTTGTTTTCATTAATCTTAAATGATATGATGCGTTGTCCATGATAATCACACTATCTTTAAGTAATTTCGGAAGAAGAGATTTTTCAAACCATGATTCAAAAATTGAACTTTCCATATCGTCATGATAATCCAGAGACGCGTTTTTAATTTGTTTTGCAGATATTAATAATGCATCGTCGACCCATCCATTTTCTTCACCGCAGTGTAAAATTATAATCCTCTTTCTTTTATTGGGCGGTACTGAGTTGAAACACTTTTTGTTATTATTTGTCCAACTTTTTTTCACGGTGTCATGAGTATCATACCAGGTCTCATCTAAATAAACAATATTTCGTTTCATTTTTCGATACTCAGTTATCTGTCTGATATAATTGTTTCTTAAAGAAATTATTCTAGTACTTTCCATTAATGTCTGTCTCTTGTCTATAGTTTTGTACTTAAAATTATTGGCTTTAAGAAATAATCGAAGTG
The DNA here is from genome assembly GCA_918026665.1 of Diabrotica balteata. Taxonomy (NCBI): domain Eukaryota; kingdom Metazoa; phylum Arthropoda; class Insecta; order Coleoptera; family Chrysomelidae; genus Diabrotica; species Diabrotica balteata. The sequence continues at coordinate 175,821,821 of OU898276.1, forward strand.
TTGTTGCTGAACACGAGGGAATGCCCTTTCAAACTAATTCACTTCGAAGTCTTTCAATAGTTGGAAAAATATTAGCCGCATACATTTGGTATATTGTTCTAGTTATAGATTCAATTAAGTGCAGTTCTATTTTTCTGAATTTGCCACAATCCTTTCTCTTCTGTCTAGAAGAAGATGTTTCTGCAATTGCCTCTGATTTAGACAATTCAGCACACAGTCCTTCATAAACATTTTTTAGCATACGTTTGGCATCATCAGAAAGGCATTGAAAATGTCACTTACGTTTTACTACACGCCTTTGTAAATCTTCCAATCGATTAGAGGGTTCCATTGTCTCTTCAGCTACATAATTATTATCGCACCACGGACGCAATATTTTAAAATTATCAAACGTATAAAAACATAATCACATAAAAACGTATCAAAAAAAGGAAAAAAACGTAAAATATAAAATGTTTTCCGTATAAAGAACACTGAAAAAAGTCACTACCAAACTAACTTGCGGTTCACTATTTGAAATTTGAATTTAACTGAACGCTGTAGCAGTTATGATTTTACTAAAAATATTCTTGTCTCCCAAAAATCTGTTAGTCACATCCGCAATTTAAAAATAAAATAATATAAAAATTTGCCTACCTAAGTGTTCCTTCCCCGTCCCATGCCTTCGGCACTGGACGGTCCAAACCTGATACCTTATTTTATGACTCCGTAAGCTCAGTCAAATACTGATATAATCTTACCCCAAGTATGAATAAGTCTACCGACAAAAGATAATACATTATGATTTGTCATAACAGCGATATCCGATGTTGTCATTGGCCGTTAGTCCACGTGGACTTATCATAAGTTCGATGAAAACTTAATTGGTTGATTTTTCATATCTGGTTCATATTTTAAAAGATTATACCAGGCACGTCTGATTGTTAATATCGAGTGGAATCTGGAAACTTTGTATTATTATACATCTGAGTCATTGATAATTTTACATACTCCTGGTAGAGTACCAGTTGAATGATTTTATTACAGATACATATATTTTTGCACAGTCTCACGGAAATACAAGGCTACTATACTAATATGCAAGTGTTTACTTTAAGTTCTAAAATGACTAATTTACAACGAGTAATGAGATTGTTAAAATCCTCCTCTTCTTCTTCTCGTAGCACTACAACCCGGTGTGGGTCTTGGCTGACTGTCCAACTTGCTTCTATCTCGAACGGTCGTCCATAATAGTTGAATCTGACCATATATTGTCTCTTCATCGCATTCATGGACGTTGTAAGGGTCTTCTTCCTGTGGGGGCTTCCTCCCATATTAACTTGGCAAGGCGGTTACTAGGAAGTCTATAGACATGACCAACCATTCTTATACGTTAGGATTTAATCTCTTGGACTATGTAGCTCGCTCTATACATCTGCTTGACCTTAGCATTTGTTCTCATTCGGTAGTGATTACTATTAATGACGTGAAAAGGCCCAATGATTTTTCTGAGGATTTTCCTCTCAAAACATTTAAGTTTTTTTTCAGTTGCTTTGGTCAGAATTCACGTCTCACACCCATACATGAGCACCAGCCTAATCACCTTTTTATATATTCTAATCTTTGATGTTCGTGTTAGGTTTTTAGATTTATTAGTATCGTGAAGGCTGTACATACATCTGTTTGCTGCCTGAATTCTTCCTTTAATATCTTCCGCGATATCGTTATCTGCAGGGATTGTTGCTCCGAGATATTTAGAACTCTCCACTCTTTCAAAGTTATATGGGTCTAGTATAACATGTTGACCCATTTTATATCGTCCCTTGTGTATGTTGATGCACATCTGTATTTAATTTTGAGACTCATAATACAGTGAAAGATTCAAGGAAGAAGATCTGTTGGCCGAATTCAGAACTGATGGTTAAAGAATATACGTGATTGGTATCAATGTAGATTGAATAATTTGTTTAGAGCAGCAAGTTCTAAAATAAAAATAGCCATGATGATTGCCAACCTACGTAGGGAGACGGCACTCTAAGAAGAAAACTCTGGACCTACAGCTATTCACAGATAATTTAACAAGCTGGATAAGTTTTTTTGGAACTAAACGTTTTGCCATTGCATTTCTCATGTGATTTTGTTTAATGTTTTCCTACGCTTGCCGGAAATATATGAAGAGCTTATAAATATTGAATTCCTATCTTTTTTCACGCAGCTGTCTTAAAAGTAAAGATTTGATCTATGGTCGACCTATGTTTTCTAAAACCGGCTTGGTATTCTTCCCATGAAATTTTCTACAAACGGTGTCAACTTACTTAATAGGATGTTGGATAAGATTTTATATGCCGTATTAAGTAGGGAGATGCCACTAGAATTTGAGCACTTGTGTTTTCTCTTCGTTCCATATAAGCGTTATTAGTTTGTAAATATGCCTATTTAGAGTTTCTCCTTCGTGATTAAGAAATTTAGCCAGTATATTGTTAGAGCCTGGAGCTTTTCTGTTCTTCAATTTGTTAATTGCTTGCAATCTTTTATCTATTTTGAGGTTCTCTATCAGTAGGTCCACACCAAAATATATATTTTTTCATGTTCTTCCTCTTGATTTTTATTTCATAAAATAAAACCTCAATAAATAACACAAATTTCATAATTCAATGGTATAAAACATCACTTTCATCTAACAAACAATCACATTACACGTATATCTACTTCATTGGATAAAATCTATCTCCTCAAGAACTTCCCGTTTATTGTCAAACAATTACAATAGCAGACTTAAGTTCTCCATTCAACAACACTGGATAGTTTGAACCATGTTCTTCCAACCATCAATTAATAGAGTACCGGCATGTAAGTAATGTTTTATTTATTTGTTCATTTATTCATTTATTACAATTTAATAGACTATTTTATACCAATTTGTGGGTCTTACCTTATCTGCTAAAACTTTTTATTCATTTTGAAAAACCACAGACATGTAATATTGGCATAATTACTGTAATTTATATCATCTATCTTTGTTTATCTTTATTAGACATCACCCGCATATGGGTTTATTATTTCAGCATTTATTTACCTTTGTATCGAGACCTGAAGATGCTTTGCATATTGTAGTCGTCTTAAATTAAATTGATTGTGAGTAAGTCTTATTTATTATTTCCTTTGTCTATTTGAAAGGGACTCACACAAGTAACACATTCATGAATTAAAATTAAAATTAGTGAATAAAGTCCGTTGGCTCCTGTCTCTTCAATCTTCGCCTGACTTCTGATTGGAGTAGTAGTTATCTTGCTTTCTCGTTGGGATGGGCTGGTGGATGTTCTTAATAATTTTTTGTTAGTCTGCTGATTTCATCTTCAACGAACGGTATAACGGGGCGTTAAAAATCATTTTATTAGAAGATTGCACAGCCCCATAGTCGTACTCCATATGACCATATAGTTTTTATCATGCACTATTGGGACCGTGCAAGTTCGGAACAGCGACACCTGGTGTCGTAAATCAGCAAAATTTACTGCGCTTTCATGTTAGATCGAGGTAACCGAATAACTGTCAAGGACGTGGCCCCAAAACAGAATAAGAAGAAAAAGTAAGATTGAGGAATAAATATATTATTAAATTACAGCATTATTGTTAATATGGATTTAATAATAAAAACTGGATAGAAGAAAGTAAATCACCAAATAACTTTTCAACCAAGCACTGAGTCAAAGGGAAAAGCTTTAGTAGTGGCAAATGTCAAAAAAGAATGGAAGAATTAAGAAAAATAAATTACCATTAATAATGCTAATGCATAAATGCATAAATTAGCAGGTTAAGCCCATGATATCATCATATTGGTTTGAACAATTAATTCTTTCCCTGTAAACTTTTGGACAGCGGAAATATCTTAATGCATCTTCAGAAAAACTTGAACTTGATGCATTCTTGTAAACTTCAAACAAATAAAATTTAAACATTAAACTTGATTTTTGGGTTAAAATGAATTCTAAGTGAGTGTTATGAAACTAAAATTTACACGTAAAAGTGAACTTTTATTTATTATTTATTTTAAACTGACTTTAAAATCGGTGCAAGAATAATGCATAATAGGTTATGTTACTTATGCTTTTTTATGATATAAATCCACTTTTCCCTTTGTAGTAGCTTTGTGCGTCGAAGTTGGAAACGAATAAAACTTAAATTGACAATTTTTTGTTGTATTTTTACAACTTATAACACAGCATTTCCTAAATCCCATTTTTTTCAGTAACAGAAGGTGTAAATAAACAAAACGAATATGAAATATGACAATTGACAATATGAATTTATGAAATCTGTGAAATGTACAGTAAAAAGTGCAAAATTTCTCTGCTACTCGCGCACGATCGTTTCTCGTATCCCCTCCAAGTACTTGCACGTCGCCAATACAAGAGAAGTTTATTATCAGTAAATAACTGTGATTTTTGGCATATTATCCAATTTACTTGACGTATTTTTATGTTGATTTATTTTTTTTGTCAAGATGTGTGCTTTCCAGATGAACTTTTGATCAAGTGTTCTTCCCAGCTTTTTGACTTCTGTTTTACTGGTAGTAATATGTTGTTCAGTCTGATTGTCGGACATTTGATGTTCCTGTTGGTTGAATGTAATTTGATTAGACTTAACTTTGTTTTTTCATCTATTCATCCAGTCTTGTAGTAGATTCAGGTGTATTTGAAGGTTTCCTGATGCTACTTATGGGGTCATAATCGATGGATATTACGGCGGTGACATCTGCTAAGATGGCTTCTGTGGTCGTATTTGTTGTTGGGAAGTCAGCATGTGTATATGAGGTTCAGGAGGGGCCCAGGACACTTCCTTCAGGGAGACCGGATTTTATGAGATAGTAATGAAAGGTTATTGTAAGGAATCTGACTTGAAAGTGACGTTATGTGGGGTATGATTTTAAGAGAAGATAGTGAGGAGTGGAAAAGAATGACGTAAGTTTATACAGGAGGCTGTCATGCCAAACACGGTCAAAGGCTTGTTTTTTATCCAGGAAGGCAGCAGTGCAAATTTTTTTCTCTTCGAGGCATACAATAATGTTTTTAACAATCTTATGACATTGTTGTAGAGTTGAATGGGCTTCGCGGAAACCAAACTGGTGTTTTGGTATCACCGAATTAATTTTGATGTCTTCTGAAATTCTTTGGAGCAGATGTCTTTCCAAGATTTTTGACATTATTGGAAGTAAACTGATTGGTCTATATAAAGTAGTAATATTTGGTGGTTTATTTGGTTTACTAATCATAATTATTTCTGCGAACTTTCAATTAATCGGGTAGTAGACTAATCTTATTATATATCATTGTTAGTAGCACAATTGCTTTTATCGGTAATTTTTAAATATTAGCTTGGTGATTCTGTCAAAATAATTTAATGAAGAAGTTAATGTATGTTGCTTATAAATGTACACATTTTTTTATAGTACTGTTTAATTTAGTAAAAGAATAGACACTATTCCTTTACCAAACATGCTGTTAGTCATATCAGTTTGCCTAGACAATATATTGCAAAGAGCTTTTAAAGCTGTCGACAGCTGAAATAATATTATTTAACTAAAATCGCATTATAATTGCGAAGCTTACTGTGCACATCGAAAAATCGATAAAGTTTCAGGCGTTGAGAAACATTGTTATGAAGTTTACGCTTCTTGAGTGTACATAGTTCAGAATTTGTTACAACTTTTACTGTCTGCTTAAATAAAGTTATTGTTTAACACGTTTGCTACCAGGGGTGTATTTAGGTTTCGTCCTGCTGAACCAAACATAGATTATGACAAATTCACTAAGAAAAACCATTTCTGATTGTAACTTACCTAATCTGAGATGAAAATATGAAATTCCTGTGGGATTTTTTGATGCGGCTCATATATGAGACGCTGGTCTATAGCATAACTGGTAATATTATAGACCATATGTCTCATATATGAGACATAAAAAACTTACAACTTTAAACAAATTTAATTATAATTATGTCACAACAGAAATAAAATAAGGTATGCTGTTAAAAAAAGACAAAAAAAACAGGAAACTAAAAAAAACCAAATCTGATGTGTGTGGTAAAAAAAAGCATTTACTCGTTGCCTTCGTGATACTCTTGAAAACATGGATCTACGCATAACCCAATCAATTGTCCAGATTTGTCTTTACATTTCTCGCAAACAAAGAATGTCAGGGTCCTTTTCTTTTTTGAGGAATAAATCCGACACCTTCTTCGTTTTTCTGCTTTTTTGGGATAATGAGATGAAGGTTTTACCTGACTTTTCCTTGATGAAAGTGGAATTTGAAGATAGTCAAGTATCAGCTGCTCCCTGAATTCTAAGTACGTAATTTTTTTTTCCTTAGCAACATTATGCAAATAGGTACCATTCCATAAGCATACATCGACAAAATGAAAAAATAATTTTAGGTACCATCTAATAGTTTTTCTGGGTGTCATATCTACCAACACCGGACATACATTTGTTATAGTCGACTACTACACTGGGTTTTTCTTGTTCTACTTCTCGTTTATTAGTTGTTTTTTGAGATCCAGGTCCATGCAATGTTGATATCATAAGCACATCGCGCTTGTCCTTCCACTTCAAAACCATCAAATTATTTTTGTTTCTGAAAGTGCTCTCTCCTTTGCGTAATTTGTAGTCAATTACCACTTTTGGGTTTTCTTTCCGGTTTTTTTTCAATGTTCCTACCACATGAGTCTTGTTTTTATAAAGGAATTCTCCAAGTTTTACACTATTGTAATAATTATCTAAGTACAATGTGTGACCTTTTTCAATATATCGCTCCGCAAGTTTTGTAACTACAGCTTGTGCATGGCCAATCTCATTGTTCACTGTGTCCTTTCCGGTATACACTAGACACTCCAAAACAAAGCCATCAGGGGTGCAAAGTTCATACAGCTTTATTCCGTATTTCGCACTCTTATTGGGAATATATTGGCGAAATGTTAATCGTCCACGCTAAAGAAGCAAGGCTTCGTCTAAGGAGAGATCTCTTCCAGGATATAAAACTTTACGCATGTTTTCAAAAACATGGTCTGCAACTTTTTCAATTTTGTGCAAACGGGAAGTTTTTGCATCATCTTTCTTGGTAAAACACAAACACCGTAGAATCTGTTCGAATATTCCTCGACATGATATTTCCAAATATTGGGTGGGAATATAGTGGATTCGTACTCCAGTAGCACTTAATGTTTGGCATTTTTATGTTTCCCATTAGCATGCATAATGCGAGAAAACGGCGGATTTCATGGGGAGTAGTTGGTTTCCATGTATTCATTGTAGAATGCTTCGGTATTACATTGCCAATAACTGACAGTGCATGTAAATTAATCCACTCGCAAATTTTTTGAAACAAGTAGTCATCAAACAGTATTTCAAATATATCTTTGGGAGTACATTCTTTTGATATATCTATTTTCTAACGTTCAATTTCTGAAAAATCAAACACCTCCGGTTCATCGTCGATTTCGAGCTAGTCGCTGTCATCTTGATTATTTACTGGTGCACTGTCCATTTCAGGAACATTTTCATCAAGGTCACTAACTGCTTCATCATTGGTATGTTCCGAGTCACTAACTGGATTTTGTTCTACACTAGAACCAGATTCTGATGAAGGCTTGTAGCTACTGCCGAAATCTAAAAACATTTCAGGAATTTCATCAGGTTCTAGTATATCAGAAAGACTGTCATCATTTTCTAAGTTCATAATTCGGGCCACCTCTTCTTGAAGCTCCTTCTCTGTTAGAACAGTTCTTTTATACATTACAGCAAAACCCTAAAAAAGTTATTCTCTAGCAACATTTAAAGGGGTTTTACTACATACAGTTTGTCAAACGTAGGCAACAGTTTAAGAATCTCACAATCGTCATAACACCGCATGGCTATTGTAAGGTTTTCAAACTCTTTCCTATATTTGACAAATAATATGTTACGTGTAAATATGAAATAACAATACGAAGCTTCTTACCTACGAAATCTAGTAATCGCAATAGCATATGTACAAAATCTTTATTTAGAGACTATGTGGTCCATCTATATGACGACTTTTTTTAGGCTTATTACTACTATTTAGAGTTGGCAATAAAATAATAATCTGGTGTAGTATTTTGTTTTAGTAAACACAGATTTTCTTTCATTGAAATAGACCATGCACCTGAAATAAGAAATATTTCGTAACATAACCATAATTATCAAGTTTAGACCGACAGCGTTTTGTTTTATTTGTAGTAATAATCGTTGTATTGTAGTGGAATATCATATAAAATACCATACATAATACTAGGTAAAACAAACATACTTACATGGACTAAAAACAACAAAAAAACACAGCACAATTCAAAGACAACGCCGCACACGTGCTCGCTAGAGTTCTACTAAACGGTAGGAACTGCACACAGACCATCTGACTCATATATGCGCCTATTTTTTCTATAGACCACGTCCAAAACGAAATACGCTATCTGTCAATGTAACTATTTTATTCGACATTTCGAGCGGTGGGATCTCCGGCTCAAATGTGTAACGCTGGTCTGTGCGAGAAATCCGTGTGGCTCATATATGAGCCGCTTGGTAGCGAATGTGTTAAAATTGCTATGCTAAGTTTTATGCTTTCACAGACAAAAATTTGTTTATCAAGAACAATGAAAATACAAGTTAAAAAAATAAAAAAAAAGGTAATTATCCATGCATCCAGATACCATTAAATCTAAAGTTAAAAATGAAATAGCTTTTTTTTTCTTTACAAAAGTTAATAAAGTTAATCCTAAATGTAGGGAATATAAAAATAGTGTCTGTTATAATATTAAGCTTAAACAAACCCATTGTTATTTAGCACTTCCATTTAATGGAAGCAGTGAATTAAAAAAAAATTACAACAAAAAATCATCACAACTAAAATAACAAATTAAAATTGAAAATAAATATTTTACTTTAAATTAAATATGCTGGTAGATCGACCCATGGATAAGTGGTCTTGTAAAAAATGGCAACTGAAAACTCAGTATCACTTGTTTATTGATCTCTACTGAAAGACATTGAGAGGGTATACAATCGTAATTACAGAAAAAATACGGTAAAGAAAGATAAAGATACAAGCGCAAAGATATCACAATAAATGCATGGTTTCTAGTGTTTGTAGGACTCCTTTATCTATCAGAAAAGAATTCGGTAGAATTCTTTTCAAAAGAAGTATTTGGTAAATTAAACTGTAAATTAAAAGCATTGAACATTTAAGATGAATCGACAGAAGCGATCCATATAGGAGTTAGACAAGAATGTATACTTTCACTTATATTACTTAACCTTTATTCATGGAATCTTTTTAAATGGAGATTGCCTAAACAACATCCGCTATGCAGGTGACACCGTTATTTTTGCAGACAGTTTTAACACTTTACAGCAACTAAAAAACAAAGTAAATGAAGTAAGTGAAAGATTTGGACTACAAGTAAACCTATTAAAAACTATGTTTATGGTCTTTAGCAAAAATACAATTAGAGACATTGAACTGCTTATTAAGAATACGAGTAAATTAAGGCACCTACGATGTTATATCAACCATATGTAAAAAAAACCATTGACAACAAAAAAATACTGATGGAAAAAACGGATATTCGAGCCAAAAGAACAGATTACTTAAGAAAACTAAAGAATATAGAGCAGATGGTTATGGTATTGTCTATACTGTTAAAACATATCTCCACAGCAGTGATCCACTATCTAAGAAAATTAATCTGGTGGTTGTAACATCAAAAAATGTGTCATTTAAAATGTCAGACTTGGGCAGATAGCCAAAGAAAAGTTTAACAATCTCAGAGCAGATCTGTGGAAAAAAACTTTAACTACCACTGTATTGGAGTAGAACAGAAGTACGTTACAATAAACATTTAATAGATCACGTGGCTAAACTTATCATACATGATATGTAACAAATACGAACGACATGTCATTGTTGGCGAAGACGATTACCACAGTTCGTGGTTAAACACCGACGACGATGAAGATGACGTAAAATGTAAAAAAATGTAAAACTGTTACAGTGACAAAACCAATGTTATGTTCTTGGTTTTTGTAAATCATGGGGCAGAAGATTGGGAACAGAAATTACTGGGGGTAGAGATAGGGCAAACAAAATAATCAAAACTGGTGCGTACGACACTCAGGAGGTTGTTGGAGAGCTGGGTCGTAAATTGGGGTATCTACAAAATAAAAACAAAGGGATACTTATATAAATCTTCTGTAACAAAGACGAAACAAGATATGGCAGACAAGATTACCTCTAGCTATTTCTATTCAGACGCCGCTTCGAAGAAAACTTCCTGCGGGGAGAAAGAAAATTTCTCCTTCCCCAAAATCAAGAATGCATACAAGGGTTAGGAGACTTTTCTAAATTAAAACAAAAAAATGGATCAAAGAAACAAATCAAACGTTTATTTTTGTCTCAAACAAACATTTATCAAAAATACAGATTGCACAAAAACATACTATATAACCATAATACAAAATTAACAAAAACTTACATGTTTATCTGTTTACAAAAGGAGATTGCTACAAAAATTTTCGAAATGGTTTCTAGGTTATTTATTAATATGGCCAAAATAGAATATTATGATTAAGTATATCCTTGTTTATGAAAATATCGTAAAATTTAACCATATATATAAAATATCTTTTCTATATAATAATCAAATTAAAATTTTTTTACAACAGCAGCAAATTTAAGCCAAACTGTCATATGTCAACATAACATTGTAAGACTGAATAAATTATGACATTTTTTTGATCACGCCTCTAACAAAATATAAAACTTTAAATATTATAAATTCTTTTAATTTTTAATGAAAGCAATTATCAAAAATAATGTCTATTTTACTTGGAAAAGTAACATTTCCATACTCAGGAACTAACCGTCTACATCTGTCTCATTGTGTACGATTGGTGGTACACAATGAGTCAAGTGGTACTATTTTAATAATTTGTTAAAATAAATACATAGAGTGTAGTTTTTATTATTAAAAAAAGCAATTTTACATTTACAATAGAAAAACTGAAGCGAAAGAAAATTTTAATGAAACGGATCTTAATACTGTCAAACTTTACATCAAATTTGAAATAAGGTGCAAGGCGCTTGTTTTTTTGATCTACATTTTTTGGTTTTGGTAGAATTATTACAATGTCTGACCTTGCTACTGCAGCAATCTCTTCAACTAAAGAAAAAATAAAGCAGCCTTGAAGCTTACCACTTTTTCTTAAAAATGACACTTTAAATTCATTATCGTCTAATGTCTTGAGAACTTTAGCAACATAAAATATATTGTTTTCAAATTTCACTAACACAAAATTATCAATGGAAATTTCTGTACTAGCATCAATGTCATAATCGTCTTCCAACTGTAAATTTTCACATTCATCGCCAGAAGAATCATCGTAATTTATTAGTTCTTCACCCTCCTCGGATGAAGTACTATCACTTCGTTTATTTTTTTTTCTGCTTTGGTACCTTATTTAAATTGACCCTAATTCGTTTATTATTCTGATGAGTCATTTTTTTGGTTGTTGCTTGTAGTTTTAACTGATTCAAGTTAGGTGTGTTAGTTAAAATTGCACTCTTTTTAGTTTTCCTTGCCTTCCCACCTTTTCTCTTTTCTGCTTTTGGGCATCCTTTAAACTCATGAGGGGAGATGAAAGAACTTGAATTCGCAAATGATACTATTGACTTAGAGTTTTGAGACATTATCGGTGTTTCAGGTGTCCTTGGTGGGGATACTTTTTGATTTTCAGGTGTCTTCGATGAGGATAATATAACTTGATTGGAAAGCACACTAAACATTTCTGTCAAATCTGGTTGTGGATTTGGCTGTTCAGTTTTATTTGGTCTATCAGTCACAGAACTGCCACTAAAGTCAGCTTCAGAAAAAATGTCTCTATTAAGGGGGAAAATTCCCGTTTTATTAAAACCTGACAGAATATTAGTAGGTGTTAATGCTTTCATATGTGCCTCAAAGTTCGCGCAAGATGGAAACTAATAAAGAAACAAAAACCTCAACACCAACTATTAGACATCCAAATATTGAAAAACGACACCATACATAAGACAGTAAATAAAGAATTAAACAAAAATTTAGGAAATATTGACCACAATAGAATTAGAGAGTACGATGACATAAACGTTCTGTGGAAAACTATTAAAGAACAAATTAACAATGTAACGGAAAAACATCTAAAAGTAACACCTAGAAATAACAAACAGGAATGGATGACAGAAGAGATTTTACAATTAATGAACAAACGAAGAGAATCTAAAGGAAAAAATGACAAGGACGTAGAATACAAAAGACTAAATAGAATAATTCGAAAAAAAATAACCGAGGCAAAAGAGAAATGGCTGGAAACAAAATGCGTTGAAATAGAAGAACTGCAACAAAGGCACGATTTTTTTAATTTACATAAAAAGGTAAAAGAGTTTACATCGACTACCAAGAGAACGACTTTTCACACCATGCTGAACACGGATGACAAACTGCTAGAATCAACGGAAGATAAACTGAAAGAATGGGAAAACTATATTAAAATTCTTTTTCTCGATATACGAGAAGAACCAAGATTGGAAAATATCAACGAAGGGCCAACAATTCTGAAATCTGAAATCATAAATGCAATTAATCATCTCAAAACAAATAAAAGCCCAGGTCCAGACGGAATATACCCAGAAACGCTCAAATTAATTAGCGAAGAAAATATCGAATTATTTGTCCTTTTATTCAATCGCATTTATGATACAGGTAAAATACCTCAAGATTGGCTGGAGTCAATATTCATCCCACTACCAAAAAAGCCAAACCCACAACACTGCAATGAGTTCCGTCTGATAAGCCTTATGAGTCATGCTGTAAAAGTCCTACTAAAAATCGTACATAATCGTATCTATAGAAAGTGCGAAACAATCATCGGAGACGATCAGTTTGGATTCAGAGCCGGCATGGGAACGAGAGAAGCCCTGTTCAGTTTATTAGTTCTCGCCCAAAAATTCTACGACCAACAGAAAGATATATTTATATGCTTTATAGACTTCGAAAAAGCATTTGATAGAGTAAGACACGACCTACTATTAGAACGTTTGCAAGAAGTCGGTTTAGATGGAAAAGACATCAAATTCTTGAAAAACTTGTACTGGAACCAAAAAGCCAGAGTTAGGATCGAAGGTTCCACATCCGCAGAAGTAGAAATTAGGAGGGGAGTTAGACAGGGATGTGTTCTGTCGCCTCTGCTGTTTAATCTTTACTCCGAGTTTCTATTTAAAGAAGCATTGGAGGATTCCAAGGATGGAGTCAGTGTTGATACAGTGTTAATTGCGGATTCCGACTCAGGTCTACAACGACTCATCGACAAGACCAACTCGACCTGTGAGCAATTTGGTATGAAAATAAACATTGAAAAAACCAAAGTGATGTCAATCCGAAAAAACCAAAACGTACCTCAACCTTGCACAATAAATGGGCACATCTTAGAACAGGTCAATAGATTTAAGTACCTGCGATGTTGGATCTATAGCAGCCTAAATCCTGATCAAGAAATAAGATCGAGAATAGAACAGGCTAGAAAATCCTTCGAAAAAATAAAAAAACTGCTTTGTGATTCTCGAATAAAACTCGAAATTCGACTACGTTTATCAAAATGCTACGTCTGGTCGACTCTTCTATATGCAGTTGAAACGTGGACCCTTAAAACATCAACCGTAAATAAATTGGAGGCCTTTGAAATGTGGATCTACCGGAAAATACTCAAAATTTCATGGACATCGCATACCTCAAACGAAGAAGTGCTGCATAGAATAGGCAAGGAAAGAGAACTTTTTAACACAGTAAAAGTAAGAAAAACATCATACCTAGGCCACATACTGAGAAATAATAAGTACCAATATGCCCAACTTATAGTGAAAGGAAAAATCGAGGGAAAGAGAGGCCTAGGAAGGAAAAGACCAAATGGCCCAGAAACATCCGACAATGGACAGGGCTAAATTTTGAACAGCTAATAAGAACAGCTGAAGATAGAGAAGAGTTTAAAATTGTAGTAGCCAACCTCCATTGAGGAGAGGGCACTTTAAGAAGAAGAATGTGCCTCTCCTACACATTGTGCTATCTGGTATATTGAAATAGGTTTACCAGGATGGTTCAGCAACCATGAATCTATAGCAACATTGTAATACGCTTTAAAGGGAGAGAAAATTAAAACATCAAGGGGTTGCAGTTTGTTACTACAATGTGGAGGCAGAGTCAGTATGATTACACCATTATCCTTTGCCAGTTGAACAACTTGATATGTTACGTGACTCTTATGATTGTCGTAGAGCAGTATGGAAGGGTTTTCAATTGAACTGTTGCCAAACTTAATAAAACGTTTCATATCGTCAACAGACAGCTCGTTATTCATCCATCCACTTGGATTTGCCAAACCCCGTGTTCCGGGTGGAGCTCCCTGTGTCATATGCTCCTGATAATATTTTCTTGAAAAAACCATAACAGAAGGCAGAAACTTACCATTCACACATACAATTACACATGTAGTAATAAGAATACCCCTTTCACCACTAGTACAACTATTCAGCTGTTTTACATCTATCTCCGCCATGACTTTCTTCGGCTTCTGCAATGTTGTTGTACTAGTCTCATTAAGGTTATATATTCTGATATTAGACAATGCTAATAGATATCTAGAATAAACGGCATGTTAATTGTCGAAGAACTTATCGACATTGTGTGGATTAAATAATGTTAATCTTAATAAACTGCAACCCTCTGGTTGACGTATACTAAGGTTCCCACGCCTATCAAAAAATGAACGGAACCATTGCAGCCCAGCTATTTTACCTTTGATCCAATTCGTTGGGACAAGAATATTGTTTTTAATTGCCATGTCATATGCTACCTTTCGTGCTTGAATGGTTGTTAATCCGTAGCTCATTTTGCTACAAGTTTTGATATAGTTACACAGAGAAATTTCCTGTTCCTTTGTAAACACACGTCGTGCAGCATAATTGGGTTCCATTCGATCATCATCTGGATTAGTATGTTTTTTTGCGACATATCTTTGTAATGTCTGAAATTTTACTCCGTGTTCAACGGCAGCAATTCTTAATGATTTTCCGTCCAAAACATCTTGTACGGCACTTGTCATATCATCGGAGCTGAATGTCGCTCGACTCCTTGGTTTTTCTTTGCACACCATGTCTGTAACAAAGTCTCATTGTGTACTATCACCCGGTGTCTCATTGTGTACCAAGTAGCATTGTTGTAAACAAATGCAAATAATCATATTTAATTTTTAGTTTTGAGGCATGACTATTTGAGGTTAGACTAACTTAACTGTGGTATTTCAAGCATACACTTGCAAATTGATACAAATCAACAATTAGTTCTAATAATAAGTCAACAAAACTATATAAAAAGTAACTTCTTACCTTAATTAAACAGTTTATCACTGTAACTTTTACGAGGTCACGAATGACTTAGTGGTATTTTGACTGGCGCTGTAAAATTACATTTCTGAGATAATGTTGGTTGCAGAATTGAAACTTGGCGGTAAATTAAAAAAAAAATAGAATGTCTTAGTGTGTACCATGTCTCATTGTGTACTACTCTCCCCTAGATTAGTACCAAGCCACAATAATTGGTCTCTCAAACAATATGTTGCGTTAAAACAGTTTTTTTCGTTTTTCTCAAAAGCACTACTACTGGATATATGATTTTTTAAATGACCGATTCAAATATTCGAATTAAATTCAAAAGTATACTAAATAAGAAATCGTTATTAATTTTTACATTATTAATTTACATTTTAAGCATGAAAATAAAAAATTTAAATTCACAAACAAGTATCAAGTGTTTTTAGTGTTTATCTTGTAACCTAAAATAACATGCGAGGTTGTGGCATCAAAGTTCGATAAAAAGGTCCTAATTACACAAGTTCGTGCATAGTTCGAGACACAACGCTCTGTTGTATTCGGGCTAGTGCAACTAACTTCCTAATAATACCCGGCTTAGCAGTTGATTTGAGTGTTTAGAACTCTACGCCACATCTTAATGAGATGTATTCGATGCATTTATCTTTAGCATTCGAGCGTTAAGGAAGCGATATTATTGCAGCTTCAGCAACAGCTGCGGTTTGGGGCTATACACTGTTCCTCAATAACGAATTAGAATCATGTATATTCGTTTCTTGTATTATACTTTACTTACTGTGACTTCAAAATATTTCCGTTAATTTTTGATTTTTTTTGTATTATTATAATAATTCATTCAGAGAAGAAATGATAAACTGTAAATAACTGTGTATAATAAAGCAAATAAAATAAATAAAAATAAAATTGATACTTTAAACAGAAATTGCAGTAATTAAAAACAAAATACAATAATATTGCTTGGAAAAAAATAAAAAAAGACAAGACACGAGCCAGATTAGAAAGACAACTTTATTTGAAACAAGTGGCTGATGATGTATTCAAAGCACAGGTCACTATATACTATCCTCCTCCGCATTCTGTGAGCTCTTGTCAGAACGTGGTGATACTCTAAGCATTATTATCTTCCTGTCTTCATTATCTGCGATCCTGTGCCATACGCACGGCTTCATGCAGGGATTTTCCAATCATAAAATCGTTTGATATTCCCTTCGTGTTGGAGATCTTCCTCTAGGTCTTTGGCTTTCTTTCTTTTAACTTTCTTTAACCTTTCTTTCCTTTATCAATAGTTTTATCGTCTCCGTTCTTCTAGATAAGTTGCCGATGGAAATTAGGTATGTTGGGTAATTTTTTTAAGAGATTGTCTTTTATATGTTGGGTTATTTTTTTAAGAGATTGTCTTTTATATGAAGCTCTTCCATAATTACCAGGTTGGTTGTATGTTCTGTACAGGACAAGCGTAGAGTTCTTCTATAGACCCATATTTCAAAAGCTTCGATCTTACTTTTATCGATTTTTTTGGGAGTCTCTGTTATAGCTGCTTGGAAAGATTCTAACGTAGTTTTTAGGTTCGAATCAGTTTGTAAATGTCCCTTTGTTCGCTTCTTGTCGATCGACAATGATAGGTATAATAAAAGTTGAAGTTATACAGAAAAATATTGATTTTATTGACAGCTACAGCTACTGGTTATACACGGTGAAACTATAAAATATTAAGAAGTTAAAAATAATGTGAGATTACAAATTAAGGGGTTAATTTGTGATTGAAGACTGCTTATGTAACATTGAAAAAATAAAAGCATTGGCTAACCTTAGTATTCTCTGTTATTGTTCAGTCTTTCCGTATTATAATCAATTTATGTGTTGCAGTTTGGGCCATTGCTAGTCTGCGTTTGATTTACAAGGAGCCCATGTATACAAATCTATCTACCACCTCGAAATTCACGACTTGGTTTATGTGCAGTAGATTATTATTTGCAGAAAGCAACGGGAAACTACTGCACTATATTTTCCCTAGTAAAGTAACCTATGCAAAACAAAAATTTAACGGCCCCTAGTCCGCGGCAGACCTTAAGTGGTCAGGGGGTGCAAAGAATCCCCGCGAGGAGGAACCACCCGAACGTGGAATACATTAATAACCAATCCTTGGTACGAATAGGCACTTGGAACGTACAAAGTATGTTTGAACCCGGTAAAGTTAAAAATACCATTCGTGTAATGAAAAGACTTGGAGTGGACATACTAGGTATAAGTGAGATGAGATGGTTTGGTTCTGGAAATGTATCCATCGATGACTACACAATATACTACTCGGGGAACGAACAGCAGAGACACTGGAATGGTGTAGGCCTTATAGTAACAGAGCAGATAAAAAAAGCAGTAATTGATTTTATACCCTATTCTGATCGAATGCTTCTTTTGAAATTACAGAGTAAGCCCGTAAACATAAACATACTCCAAGTTTATGCACCAACTGCTAACAAGTCGGATGATGAAATAGACCAGTTCTATGAGAATCTCCAAGAATTACTTAAAATGACAAAGAGTTATGAAACAACATTAATCGTAGGAGATTTTAATGCCAAAGTGGGTTGTGGAAAAGTGGAACATATTTGTGGAAATTACGGACTAGGCAATCGCAATGATAGAGGTGACAGACTACTACAATTTTGCCAGGAGAAACAACTAACTATCATGAACACCTGGTTCAAGCTACCACTACGGAGGCTTTATACGTGGAAATCACCCGCAGATAATAAAAACAATTGTGTCCGAAATCAAATCGATTACATTATTATAAACCAGCGATATAAAAACTCAGTAACGGATACAAGAACATACCCAGGCGCAGATGTTCCATCGGATCACAACCTACTAGTGGCTAAATTAAAAATAAAGTTCAAAATGCTAAAAAAGACTGTCAAAAGAAAAACCGACATCAATTTACTTAAACAAGAAAATATACAAAGTATGGTAAAGACTAAACTCAACGAGGAATGTGAAAGACTCCAAAGAGAGTTATCACCAACTACAGAAGGCTTATGGACTGAAGTCAAGAATGCTTTTACTAGCGCCGAGAAATATATAAAAGACACTAATAACAAAAGAAAATCTAAACCCTGGATGACACAAAAAATTCTGGGAATGATGGATACTCGAAGAGCCTACAAAAATAAAGATAATGAAAAATATAGGGAGATACATCGTCAAATCAAGAAAGAAATAGCTACCGCAAAAGAAAATTGGATGATAGAAAACTGCCAAGAGATCGAAAAATTAATAAAGAAACACGACAGTCAAACGCTTCACAAAAAAAAAGAGCTAGCTGGAATGACAAAACAAAGACTCCCTTGTAGATTAACAAACGACGAGAATGAAACGATATGGAAATTAAGCGATCTAAACAACGTATGGGGACATTACATATAAGAACTATTCTCGGACACACCACTAAAAAACATAATATATAAAAACCATGAAACCAGTCCTCCTATATTAAAACAAGAAGTAGAGAGAGCAATTAAAAACGCAAAAAATGGGAAAGCCCCTGGCCCCGATGACATACATACGGAAGTCATAAAGCTACTGGAAGAGAAACATTTAAATATAATCGTCAAATTATTTAATCAAATATATACAAGCGGTGAAATTCCACAAGACTGGTTAAAATCAGTCTTTATTCCCCTTCCAAAAACTAAGGGAGCAAAGAAGTGTGGTGATTTCAGACTTATTAGTTTAATGTCGCATATGTTAAAGTTATTCTTGAAAGTTATTCACCAACGCATTTATAAGAAATGTGAACAGGATATCAGTGATGAACAATTTGGCTTCCGAAATGGATTTGGGACACGGGAAGCATTAACCAGTTTTATTATACTGCTGCAAAAATGTCGAGAGCAAAAAAAAAGGATCTCTTTTTATGTTTTATTGACTATCAAAAGGCCTTCGACAAAGTGAAACATGATAAGCTGATTGATTGCCTTCACAAAAAGGGACTAGACGAGAACGATTTTAAAATTATCCAAACGCTGTATTTTAACCAAACTGCAGCAGTTAGAACAGAAGCCGGTGACACAGAAATATTCAATGTCAAGCGAGGTGTACGACAGGGGTGTGTATTGTCACCACTACTTTTCAATATATATATTCGGAAGAAATCTTTGCACGAGCACTAGAGCAATCAAGAAAAGGTGTTAAAATTAACGGCAGAGTTCTAAATAATGTACGATACGCCGACGACACGGTCCTAATTGCAGAGAGCGCACAGGACCTCCAGACACTCTTAGATCGCGTCAGATCGATCGGAGAACAATACGGCCTCAGCATTAACGTCAAGAAAACAAAAACAATGATTGTCTCCAAAACATCCATCCATCCACCCATGGCTTTAACCGTGAATGGTAACATTATCGAAAATGTCGAGAAATTTCGATATCTAGGGTGCTGGATAACAAATGATATAGATCCAGACATAGAAATAAAATCGCGAATTGAACAAGCAAGAAATGTCTTTTTAAAAATGAAACAAATGTTTACGTCCCAAACACTCAATCTCAAAATCCGATACCGAATGCTGAAATGTTACGTTTACAGCACCTTACTATATGGAATGGAGGCCTGGACCTTCAAAATCAACTCACTAAGGCGTTTGGAAAGTTTTGAAATGTGGTTATTTCGAAGGATGCTGAAAGTCCCCTGGACAGCGCATATGAGCAACGAGCAGGTCCTACACAAGATGGGTACCGACAGAGAACTCTTAAAAATAATGAAAACACGGAAAACCTCATATTTGGGACACATATACAGAAATGAGAAATACCAGCTACTGCAGCTTCTTATAGAGGGGAAGGTAGAAGGAAAACGTGGTCCTGGTAGACGGCAGGCGTCCTGGTTAAAGAACATTCGTGAGTGGACTGGTTTGGATTCTCAATCTTTAATAAGAAAAGCCAGGGACAGAAATGATTTTGCTGAGGTTATCGCCAACCTTCATTGAAGACGGCACCCAAAGAAGAAGAAGATTATTATTTGCTCTATTTACAATCATTATATTTATTTTTCCGGTGTTGATCTGAAGTCAGAATTCTTCGCCTATCCATTATAGCCGTTCAGTGATGGTAATCATTTCGACTTGTGTAGTGTATGTCAGGTCAATATCAAGGACATATAATGAGAGGAAGCAAATACAGGATAATACATTTGATACTAAAAGAAAAGATCGACGGAAGAAGAGGAGTTGGCAGAAAGAAATACTCACGGCTTCCAAACCTTCGTCAATGGACTGGCTTATTAGCAAGTGAATTATTACATGCCATGCAAGATCGAGAACGATATCGGCAAATCGTCATGGACTACCCACGCCTAAAACTTGGGCACAATACTCAAAGGAGAAAAATATGTTAGGTTGCTAATTTTTCCGCCTTCTATATTAATTCCTTTCTCATTTGTCTTGTACTCTTCGTCGTCTTGTCTTGTACTAAACATTAGTGTTTGTATTTTGAGAACGATTTCCGAAGTGGAAATTAAAATTTCAATAAACGTACTTTAACCTTTAATTGTGGCTTATTTCCATTTATTAGTAATTAAAATAAAATGCCACAAGCAAATAACTTCAGAACAATACTCTTTAAACCTAATACAACACAAATTCAATATTTTTCCAGCATTTTTAAATACATCTCCCTATATTTTTTATCACCAATATAAACTTCTATCTTTATCTTCTGGTGCTCTCCATTACTCTAGCTTTGCGATCACTATAACAAAATATTCTCTATTCTGCGCCACTCGTATTATTTTTGTTGAACGATCATGCCCTTCCAAGTTCTGATATTGCGATGCCATAACGTGACTCTTCTGCCAACTCCCATTCGGCCCTCTATCTTTCCTTGAATTATTATTCGTAGCAAGTTATATTTGTCATATTTTAATATTTAATTATGTTCGATTTGTAATGTATTTTGTCTTTGATTTTCTGAGGATTCTGCGATAAAACCACATTTCAAAGGCTCTTATGTTTAGGCTTTAACTTCATACAGAAGGACTACACAAATTTAGAATTTGTTAATTCTAATTCGGATGTCTAAGCTTAACTTTCGGTTATAGATAATTTGTTTTCATTTATTCTACATGTTTTTAGCCCGTTCTCTTCGTGTTTTAATTTTTATATCTGGGTCATTTAGTATTTATGTCTTTAATATAGTCTAATTTATTCTAGGTAGTGTTGCCCAAATCAAAGAGCGGGGCGAGACTTAGACAGCCTTGGCCTTTATCTTGCGCCAATATACCTGATCTTGGTATTGGTCTGGGTATTACTTTTTCAGTCTTGGTCTTGGTCTTGCAGCAACAGTCCTAAAGGTCTCGCTCAGCTAGACTAACTCAGTTATCTAATATGTCCCACGAAACTCACTCTGTTTCTTAATAAACGTTTGCATTTAATAAGCTTATATGTGATAAAACATGGTGTGCTAAAACACAAAAAAACTCCAAAATACTAACATAACCTTGACTGTTTAAGATTAGATGAAAAATAATTATTACATTAGACTCGACGGAAACCTCAATTGGGAATGAAGTTTAGTGAAGTCGAAAAGGTAACTACTCGTTACTTTATATTGGTTACTATACAACACCCCAAGTACTGAATACCAAACCAAGAATTATATATCGTTACTTCGTTACTTTAAATATTTCGGTATTTGGTTTACACGGTAGACGGCATTATCTGATATTAATTTGTGTTGTTACTTTTATACACTGCTTTTCAGATAAAATCCACCTTAAATAACTTTTGAACCTCTAATTTTTTGGAAAAACGCAAAAACACTTTAAATAATATATGAAGGGGAAGGCATAATATCATATTTAAGGTTGCTGAAAAATGCACGCTCTCACCCCCTGTATCAACCCTTTATTTCTTTTAAATTACTTCCCCCTTTTTTATTTTATATTTGGATTCCCCTTTTTGTACTGATTTCAGAAATGTATAATACATGCTACTTAAAGTGATTAGTTTATGAGAAAAGTAAATACACAAGCAAGAAAATTAGATTGAAAAAAAATTATTTTTTAACAATTTTATTACACACATTTAGAACAAACATTTCACTACTAAAAATGTTTACTGCATTTACTTGTCGACATTCATCCTCTATTCTTTGTTGTAAATCATCTAGATATTCTGGTTGAGTAGCATAATTTTTGTTTTTAAATATTCCCATAAGAAGAAGTCTAGGGGTGTTCAATCCGGTGACCTAAGTGGACAATCGATCATCTGTCGTCTTTTACCTATCCAAGGACTGGGAAACGTTTCGTTTAAAAATTATCGCACAGGTAAAGCAAAGTGTGGAGAAGCTCCAACATGTTCAAATACAACCAAATCATCGGAAAGGTTATCATCATTTGCTACTATTGTAGAAGATGAAACACCGTGTTTCATTGAAAATTCTAGCAGCAGCTGTTGCACAATTATTATTTTTGTAGTATAAACCTTCAATTTCGATTCTTTCTTTCAAAGTGTACACCATTTCAGCGATCAAATTGCACACGTATTAAAATAAGCTGTTACAAGTTATAACAAATTGTCGCTATTAACCGATTAAAACAAATGTAAAAATGATATCGAAAACCTTTGATAAAACTTTAATAAAAAGTGAATTTTTTTGTTTCTTGGTTTTTAAAGGTACTACAAATAGTACGGTTAAATATTTAAAAAGTTTAAATAATGCTACAACCTATTTTGTTAGAGTCAATTAAGGTGAGGGAGATACTGTCTTGTTAACAGGAAAATTGTCTATCTGATAAACTAATCACTTCAGCCAAAGGTATTATACATTTTTAAAATCAAAACAAACAGGGGAATCCAAATATAAAACAAAAAAAGGGGGAAGTAATTTAAAAAAATAAAGGTTTGATACAGGGGGTGAGAGGGTGCATTTTCCAGCAACCTTTAATATGATATTATGTCTCCCCCTTTGAATATTAATTGACGTGTTTTTTGCGTTTTTTTCCAAAAAATTAGAGGTGCAAAAGATATTTAAGGTGGATAGTTTTATCTGAAAAGCACTGCATATTAGTCCCGCTCTTTCAGCAAATTTTGTTTAGCCGAATGATCTCATCTCACACTAAGCAGACGCGATGTTTAGTCTTAGGCCTATAAGATTTGTGGTATAGATTCCTCCTAACTAAATTATTAATAAGGAAAAAATTGTATGTTTTATCAGCTAAGGTAACATATTTTTAAAAAGTTTATTTTATGATTAGAGGGTGGCTATTTCAAAGTAGACAATTAATTTCAAAACGAAGCATTGTAAATATGAGCTCTGAGTACGTGTCAAATGGATCATGTGTTTTTTTAATAAATATTTTATTTTGTTTATTTTCGTTATGTATGTTTATGTTATTGTTCGTAATGCGCATTAGTCCAATTTTCCAAATTGTTGTTAAATATTTTTTTGTATCTCATAGAGTCTCTAAGCATATATACCTAACCTAATCTAAGCATATACTCAAAATACTCTACTCCCTAAAACGACACTCAGCCTTAACTGCAAGACGCAAGAGTCTCGCAGGCTTAGTCTTTTTCTTGCTCAAACTTGCACGGTCAGTCTTGGTCTTAGTCTTGCTAAAATTAGGCGGTCTTCAAAAACGCAAGAACAAGACCAAGACCGATTTTGGGCAACACTTGTTCTAAGTATTTCCTATGTCTATATTTAATAATTTTGAAAATGTGTTAAACTATATTGAAAAAAGTGATATTTTATAAATTAAATTTATTTTTTTAAATTTACTTTAATATTTACAAATATGTTAAGCAACTTAAGTAAAATGTAATAAAAGTTATGTTAAGCAAGTAAAAATAAATAAAATAAAAAAATTATTTTAATTCTAGAAGAGGTTTAACATAAGCTCCCATAACGTCAACACAGGCTTAAAGACGATTTTTAAAAGATCTACTTTCTTTTGTAAAGATTATAAAAAATGCGTTTCTAAATATGGCCTTTATATCATTGGTGTTATTGAAGGTTCATGATATACTAGATCTTTAATATAGTTCCAGAGGAGAACTGGGCCGTAAGTAATTGAACAAAGCATGGACTGGGAGAGGTACATACAAAAAAAGAAAATAACAAAATACTTACATAGATTTCTTGGGCAACAAAACAAAAGAAGATTCCTAAGCTATTTGAATTTGGACGCTGTTTAAAAGAATCCTCCTGGTGGATAAAAAGACAGGCTTTTCTTTCCTAAAAAATATTAAAGGGTAAAATATTTTAAAGGAAATAATTTTACAACTCCTGGCTTAGAGATAAACATTAAATATTTATTATTACTTCACATCAACAGTTATGACTAATAATATAAATAAAATTTATCAACAAAACTTACAACGACGCTATTTGTAACGATTTACAACAAGCCCCAGACGTTAGGACACTTAAAGGAATTTAAATTACTATTAAATATAAAAGTTATTTCAATTTTTCAACGAAGCTTACATTGAGGTTAAGCTTTAAACAAAGCAATTAAAAATGTTGGTGGTTATGTATCAAATGTCAGAAAAGTATAATACTGACTATCATATGTCGAAATAAAAAATATCAAACCTTCTTGAGTTATTAATTTTAATTATAAAAGTTAACTTAATTTAAAAGAAGACTAATATGACAATTAGCTAATCTATAAAACTTATAATTTTATTTATTTATAATCTTTTAGTTTGAATGAAAGTAATCTTCATAAAAACAAAAACTTTTCTATTTGTGAAAAAATTGTTTATTTTTACTTGAAAATAATTTTAATAAATGTTCCTTGTATCACTGGCTGATGAATTTCCTTTAAGAAAGTTTTTGGGATTGGAGTTGAATCAAAACACGGAAACAACACGCAACTGTGTGTCATACAAGCTGAAATTAGTCTGGAGTGACCATGAAACCCAAATGGATAATTCTTGGGAAAATGGACACTTATTCGGGCTTCGTATTATCCTGAATGACAAAAAACTGCAATCTTCAAAACTTGGCTACCTAATTTCTTCTTTAAACCATGTGGACCTTTCAAATGGTTGGAAATGCTATCTTACAAATCTCATAAATGGAGTACAGTACACACAATCCGTGATTAACTCAACAAAAACTGCCAAATCGCATTTTGAGCCTAAATTTACCTCCCTACTTAAAAAAAATTGGCAGCTTTAAAGACTGCACGCTAAAAAAGGCTATCTCTTCCAAATTCAATCTCATGTTAACTGCTTTTCTTCGTCTCGGTTTACTCGACCTTCTACCCTCTCCTGACCAGTTTTCGCTGCCGGCCAATCGGATTTTTTAATGGCGCTTTTTATTCGATTATGGAGCTTAGGGCTTTTTAAGAATACTGGGCTTTTAAAATTTATTGTAGAAATCTATTTAATTAAAACGTAAATGTTATCTAGGCAGTTAAAATTTTAAATGCAGTTAAAGGATTTTTTATGCATAGCCAAGGGCGGGCGTATCAAATAATTTCTATTCATTAAATATTCGATAGTTATAAGGAAAATATTTATGCTAAAATATAACATTCGCGTGATTGCCGCATACTGCCTAAAGTCAATGATTGTTACAATACCTTAAAAACATAATGCTAGAAAATGCTCAGAATATCAATTAATTAGCTTGAGATTTTTCTATAAATTATTCACAACAAAAAACTTAGACTTAGCACTTTTTGCCCTAAATACTTTATTACAAAAATGCCGTAATAAAAGAAAAGATATATCTGCATTGTTCGTGGACTTCAAAAAGGCATTCGATAAAGTACAGCATGTTAAATTACTGCAGATGCTTCAAAATATAGGAATAGATGACAAAGGTATTTGTGTGATTTTAAATCTGTGTTTCAAATTTAACTTTATCATTTAATAAACAAATTGAATAAAAATTTCGATATTAAATTTAATTCTTGAAATATCCCCTTTTCCACTATAATTTAAAATAAATCCAAAACTGTTAAGTTGTAACGACTATTTCGTTTACCTCAGGGTAAGAACATGGGGGAGAAGATTGGGCAAACAAAATAATCGGAACTAGTGCGTACGGCACTGAGTTGGTTGTTGGAGAGCTGGGTCGTGGATAAGTTGAAAGATAAGGGAGTTGGATTGGGGCAACTACAAAAAAAGAAATAAAGAGGTACTTAATCTCTTGAAATAAACAAAATAAAAATAAACAGGAAACACCTCAAGGAATTTAATATAGGGCGCCACTTGATGTGCCTAATTATACCTATTACAACCACTAGTTGTAACTAGGGAAATAATTATAAAACATCAAAACATAAAAAACATATCTTTTTCAAATAAAACTCAAAATAAATCAGAGAAACAAATTAAATGTTTATTTTTGTCTCAAACAAACAGTTATCAAAAATACAGATTTTACAAGAACATATTATATAACATAATACAAACTAACAAAAACTTACATGTTTTTTGTTTATATAAAAGATTGCTACAAAAATTTTGAAATGGTTCCTAGGTTATAATATGACTAAATTAGATTATTAAAAATTAAGGATCCTTGTTAATAAAAACATAATAAAATTTAACCTTATATATGAAATATCTTTTTTACATAATAGTCAAATTAAAATTGTCACAACAAAAAAAAACAAATTAAAGCTAGCTGTGAGGTGTCACATTAATTTTCATGACAAAGAACAAACAGAGTAACAGCATAACCATACATATTACAATTTTTAATTTGTTATGAAAGCAATTATTACTTTAGTCAAAAACATGTCTGTCTTTACTTTGAAAAATTAATATATTGAATTGTTACCTTAAAATTTACATATTTCGCCACTCAACTAAAAAAACTTGACTCATCTCTGGGGAAGCTACTTGTACAAATTCTCTAACTGGAACACAGGAAACCATTGTTCGGTGTCTATACTCAGGAACGAGGTTGGGGCAAACAGATAACAAACGAAGCTGGTTGCACACCCTATGTACTGCTTTCAAATTTTATCATGTTCTGGTATACTGAACAAATCCTTTTAGTGGTTTCTCTATGCTAATCCGTCATATTTACAGAGAGTATACTTTTTACAGGTCTAGTTAATTAACCCATTACACAGATTTACCGGCTGTTTATTAAAAATGCCCAAGTCCTTTCAATTCAAGCTGCCTTATATCACCTGCCTTCTTCGTTGCTCTTTTTAACCTCCTAACCTTCGTTCGATTTCAAAACAAAAACGCAAAATAATTCCCCTCCTGACCTAAATTTAATATCGGCGTGGGCGACCCTCTTTACCTTAAAATTCTTGTTTTTAAAACAGGCCTCAACAATGTTACAAAGCGACTTTCAAATAAACTACTTTTAAATATGAAGGAATAACACGTATTATATTGATTTTTCTAACCGGAATAGTTTTACCTGACTTTGTAACAGAAACAAAACATATATTTTTGCCTTATCTAGTCAAAAAAAACTTTAAATATTTACAACATTTACATTCGTCGAAATATTTTTAAAAAACTTCCTATATCAACGATCGTTTTCTTGGTAAAAACAACCAGGGGTGTATTACAGAAATCTAAAATATAAAACGCTACAAAGTATAGGTACAGGAAATACTTGTTAACTACTAGTTGAACTTAATATGATTAAAATTTGGTTATAACTTGTTAAATACGCTGTATAAAACAAAACAAATTTTATATTATTGTAACCAGGAAGAAAACCGGATTTTAAATTTAAAACAAAATACAGTTGTATTAAAAAGACATATCTTCCATGCAGTATAGTGTTTTGGTAGATAATCATGTAGATTTGGAATGAATTTTAAAATATGTGTTGTAAATAACTTATTTTTGCTATCTCCTAGGAGATACCAAACTGATACCAAACTGATTTGCACAAAAAGTATTTAGGAAAATGTAAAAATGAATTTAAATGACAATTAAGTAACTCAGTATAATTTCCAACAAAACCTGGTCGAGTGACATCACCATTGATGTGATCCCGCTCTGTGTAGGTGCAATTTATTTATTCCAAATTATTCTTTCAGTTCCCCCCGATATTCTTAATGAGGACACCAGCGGTGACATGTCAATTTCCGAAGGCGACAACACGACATTAGTGTGTAAAGCTGCGGGACATCCAACTCCAAGAATAACGTGGAGGAGAGAGGACGGACATCCAATTCTGATTCGTAGAAATTTAAGGGAATATAACAAAGGTTAGTATCTTTCTATTATTCTAATTTCAAAGCACGTGGTGTTCGTGTATATTAAGGTATAAAAAAAGAAAAAAAAAATTATATATTTTTTATACCTTAATACACACGAACACCACGTGCTTTGTATTCAACAGGTATACTAGCCACTCCTGGATATCTCCACTTCATGGTTTGTTCCAGGTTCACTTTTTAAAAATATTCTAATTTCCTATTTTCATTATATTCCATTATACTTGATAATTGGAATTAAATCGAATGATTAACACAATACCTACATATTCGGAAAAAGTTGTTTTTTATAAATGAGCTTTAATATTTAGATAAAGATTTTTAAAAATCCAACTAAGGCCACCGCACACATCTTATGAAAAATGCATTGTCACTTAAATGCAATAAAATTTACATGAATAGATTCGTCTCAAAATTACAATTCATATCATTGTGCCAACTCTGCCCTATTGATTAATAACGGCGTAAATTATAATTAAATTTTATAAAAATCACATTTTTTAAGTCCATAAAACTGTCACATCCGTAAATACTATTAGTCTAGTCGCTGTTGAAAACTGCTTATCCGAGCGTAAGCTAGCTGATAAGAGGAACTATGTTGTATTATAACATGTGTCATTTACTGAGAAACCCCAGTCCAATGATTGCTTAAATTTACTCTACTATAGCAAGTTATCTATATTTTTTGCAAAAATAGCAAGAAATAGATCACCATTCGACAGAAGAAGTATCGGACCACCGCGCAAAAGATGGGTGACAACCTTTCACAGAGTTATTAATATGTTTTTCTAATTGCTCGCTTATATCCATAAGTTCTTAACATCCCAAATACCGCTGTAATATCGTTTTTTCTACTGCACTTCGAGGATGGTGTTTTTGTGCCTTTGTGAGGTGTGTTCGTACTTTTCGCTGAAGATTTTCTATATGCGTTTTTGTCCACTTAACAATACCAAATGAGTAGCTAAGCGCAGAACATGCGTAGGTGTTTAGTGACTTAAACAATGTTTACTGGTACGGTGTAAACGAAGCAGCTGTTTTACCGTTCGTATAAACTCAGTAGTTAGCTTAGTTTTCATTTGCTTATAGTCAATCTTCCGCGCTTGCTTTATTCCGAAGTATTTAAACATATCATTTTTACCCATGGCCTCGATGTTCTGGCCGTTTTGCATATCGAATCCGCCGGACTGAACCTTTCCTTTAATTATATTTAAGACACGGCACTTGTCAAGGCCAAAGTGCATATTAATATCATTTCAGAAATTTTCTACAGTTTTTAGCATCTGATCTAAGTGGTTTCGAGTGAAAGCCGTTAATTTCAAATCATCCATATACAACAAATGGTTAAGCTTCGCCACAACAGTACTGATATTTTTGATACTAAAACCTGAGTCAGTGGAGTTCAGTAGCTGAGATAGTGGGTTCATCGCTAAACAGAACCAGAGAGGACTCAACGAGTCCCTCTGGAAAAGGCCCCGGTTGATTGCAATATTTTTAGTTTCGATATTGTTTTCACCAAATATTTGGAGGTGAATTTTTGTCTTCCAATCTGACATTATATTTTTTAAAAAGCTTACTATGTTATCGTCGACTTACAACATCATATCATATCATATCATCGACAAACGCTGTGCGTTTGTGTTGACATTACTTACACCTTAAAAGGTAAACTATGCTCTTTGTAAATACAAATATCAAAACCAGCAACTAATTATTCTTATATTTTACAAAGGTTCATTCACCAGCTAATTCACAAAACTCGAATAAGTCCACCCACCTTGACCAACGAATTCGAACTGGGTCAAAAACTTATATTGTATATTTAATAAAATCTTCATCAATCCCTTTCATAAAAATAAAAAGTATATTTTATACCATATCATTAAATCGATTCTAACGTTAGTTTTTACCCAGATAATTATTATGATTGCTTAGCATTATTATTTTTTAAATAGAGGTATACCTCTTTTTTAAATGTATTCCCTCATTTTTTATTTAATAGACAGTACATAAGGAAAAGGAAGTTATGAGTGGTTATAATCGAAGCTTTCTTTCATCCTAATAGGATTTCTTTCAGATTGTACACATATTTTTATAGCATCAATTCCTAAAAATAGCTCATTCGACTTCAGTTTCCAAAATGATCCTAATATTTTTCCATTTTCAGTGGCTACATACAGTTCGGAAAGGTATTATGTACCTACATCAATTATAGAACAATGGCCGAGCTTTCTCTCGAAAACCGGCCAGAAAAAACCGATCAAACACCAATCCGACGCACAAGGAAAATCCTCTTTTTTTCTACATTTCTCATTTACTTTTTGATCGGATACACTCGGGGTATTCAGAAAGCGTTTGACGTTTCGAGGCCATAGAAAGAATTAAAAACGGTCTTTGTGGCCCCTGACAGTCCTTTGTTTAATGAAAAATCAAACGCTATTTACCACATTCCAGTTTAACTTTGTACTTGGGCTCAGTTTTTGCGCCTTTAGGTTAAAAATTGATGACAGCGGACTCTGACGGCCGATTAATAACTAGTTAGGGCTTTTTGCCATAATTTTACAGTAAAGAACATACATTTTTCAGGTTGAAAGTATACTGTCAAAGAGTATAGGTAAATGGGAAATTGTTTTGCAAAACTCCACAAATAATTTGTTTCCACATATGTATACTGTTTTAAAACCAAAGTATATTTGGTAATGATAGCATAATAAGTGACACAAAAAAAAGGTCGGCATCTTGCTGGCAGAAAATGCAGCTTATTGGTCATATTAGTTACTTAATTATGTATTGGCACATTTTCTTAGGAGTGAGCAAATAAAATTCATTATTTTATCCTTTTGACTTTGATTTAAAGTGGGTTTTGAATAATTTTTTTTGGTTAAACATTTTATCTTGCTTTGCCATGTCCTAAATAAAACAATGTTTTAAAAGCAATTTGGAATGCAAGTTTTGTGCGCTTTCTGCTGATCCAAATGTAATTTACAAAAAAGATAATTTTTCTATTGTTATTTTATATTAACTAATTAAATAATTGATGTATTCGACCGTTACTTGATGGTAATTCATTTTATTTTATTTTAAAAAAAAATGCAAGGACGAATAAGCAAACAGTTACTATTGATAAAGACACGATGCTAAATGATACTGTAAAACAAGAAATAACTAGTATATTAGAACAAAAAATGAAGTTAACATTAAGCAAAGAAAAAAGTACTGAGGAAAACTGAACGAGAATTAAAGACATCTTAAAGACTGTTCAAGAAACAAAATTGACTGCGCTAAAAGCAAGAAAAAAAATGGGTGGCTGACAGAAGAAATACTGAGACTTATGGATCAAAGAAGAGAAGTCAGAAATAAAGATAAAAACGAATACAAGAGGATCCACGCAATAATCATGCAGAAGATAAGACACGCGAAAACACAATTTCATAGTAAAGAATGTAATGAAATTGAACAATATGAAAAGAAAACACGATACATTTCATCTACACAAGAAATTAAAAGAGGTCGCTGAAAACAAACGGAAACAAGTATCCCAAAGTTTAGAAGACAGAAACGGACACAGAATATTAGACATCAATGAAAAGTTAAAAGAATGGGAAAACTACATTTCTGAATTACTTAAAGATAAGAGAGTAGAACACTATACACCGATTGATATCAGGTCCATCTATAACAGAAAGTGAGGTAAGACGTTCAATACAAACAGCAAAAATGGAAAAGCACTTGGCAACGATGAAGTAAGTGCTGAAATACTAAAGTTTTTGGGAGAAAATGGAATTAAAGCTCTGTGTAATATCTTTAACAGAATTTATGACACTGGAATATTGCCAACTGATTTGTTAAAGTCGACATTTGTCACAATACCTAAGAAACATCGTCCAAAGACATGCGGTGATTATCGGACAATAAGTCTGATGAGTCACGTTTTAAAGATCTTCCTGCGACTAATACACAGCAGAATTTACGCGCTGTTAGAGGACAGAATTAGCAATACTCAATTTGGGTTTAGGAGTGGCTTGGGTACAAGAGAAGCCTTGTTTAGTATACAGGTGCTAGTACAAAGATGCAGAGATATAAATCAAAATGTGTACATTTGTGCAATCGATTTTGAAAAAGCGTTTGACAAAGTCTGACATAACAAAATTCTAGAAATATTGGAAACAGCTGGATTGGACGATGAAAATCTACAAATAATTACAA
The DNA here is from genome assembly GCA_918026665.1 of Diabrotica balteata. Classification (NCBI taxonomy): domain Eukaryota; kingdom Metazoa; phylum Arthropoda; class Insecta; order Coleoptera; family Chrysomelidae; genus Diabrotica; species Diabrotica balteata. The sequence continues at coordinate 175,854,703 of OU898276.1, forward strand.
ATCTATACTGGCATCAAGTGGCAAGAATAAAAGTAAAACAAGAACTGTCGGATGAAATAAATATAAAAATCGAGTGAGACAAATCTGTATATTGTCGCCTTTACTTTTTAACTTATATTCGGAGGAAATATTTAAGAAAGCCCTAATGGAGACAACCGAAGGTATTATTGTGAATGGAGTAACCGTCAACAATATTAGATATTAATATAAGGTTGAATGTTCGAATAATTAAACTTTGAGGGTATACAAGGCAACTATCGAACACGGTGATTAATTTAATCTTGCCCAAGTACTTTCGATCAATAGATCATCTTCAGGGGCATCTGAAATAAGCCAAGAAACGTTATTTATTAAAAAGGAAAATTAATTCACTTGGATAAAAAACTCCAAGTTTATGGTTGAAAAAAATTTTTTATATGTGATAAACGTTTATAGACTTACTTCGTCAGTTGTGGCCTATCCGACATAGTAGAATGTCATAAATGTAAAATTTGGACATAACAATACAAAATACAATACACTAAGACAAACAAACACTTTAAAATTTATAAGGAGAAGCTACATGTTGGATAGAAGTCGGAGACAGAATGGGCTCCCGGTCTGACGAAAATGTAGAGATGACATGTGACAAATGACAGCTTGTGAAGGCAGTTATGTGATCTGCACCTTTCAAAATTCTATGGCACTAAGTATTGACCAAAGGTCCAACTGACACCACTATAGGAAATCGACTGATGAAATATAAAATTATATAGTATAATTTTTTTATGTAGATTGAATAATCCCAATCTCACACTCAAACCTGTCTATAATAATTAGGATGTTGGTTTGAGAGCAATTGAAGTTGACATAAAGTATGAATGTGAGAAAAGACTAACAATATATTAGAGAGTGGATGGTTGACTACAATAAAATGGTCCACCAAGCGCTATCAGTACTGTCAAAAAGAAAAATCTGAATATGCAGTTAAATTACTAAAAGTTAAAATCAAAATTGAAGACAAAATATATAAATGTGTTATAGTCCACGTAGTTCACGTAATACTCAAATTAATTTAAATTGTACTAAATTTAATCCTATATTTAAAAACTTTATTACAGCTTCACCTCGTAGGGGACCCAGCTCGACTGTTTAGACTTCATGCACTGAGCATTTCAATATTAATTTTAAAGTTCTTCCATTGACTGTGGATTCGACTGAACTACGTGGACTATAACACATTTATATATTTTGTCTTCAATTTTGATTTTAACTTTTAGTAATTTAACTGCATATTCAGATTTTTCTTTTTGACAGTACTGATAGCGCTTGGTGGACCATTTTATTGTAGTCAACCATCCACTGTCTAATATATTGTTAGTCTTTTCTCACATTCATACTTTATGTCAACTTCAATTGCTCTCAAAACCAACATCCTAATTATTATAGACAGGTTTGAGTGTGAGATTGGGATTATTCAATCTACATAAAAAAATTATACTATATAATTTTATATTTCATCAGTCGATTTCCTATAGTGGTGTCAGTTGGACCTTTGGTTAATACTTAGTGTCATAGAATTTTGAAAGGTGCAGATCACATAACTGCCCTTCACAAGCTGTCATTTGTCACATTTCATCTCTACATTTCCGTCAGACCGGGAGCCCATTCTGTCTCCGGCTTCTATACAACATGTAGCTTCTCCTTATAAATTTTAAAGTGTTTGTTTTGTCTTAGTGTATTGTATTTTGTATTGTTATGTCCAAATTTTACATTTATGACATTCTACTATGTCGGATAGGCCACAACTGACGAAGTAAGTCTATAAACGTTTATCACATATAAAAAATTTTTTTCAACCATAAACTTGGAGTTTTTTATCCAAGTGAATTAATTTTCCTTTTTAATAAAAAACGTTTCTTGGCTTATTTTAGATGCCCCTGAAGATGATCTATTGATCGAAAGCACTTGGGCAAGATTAAATTAATCACCGTGTTCGATAGTTGCCTTGTATACCCTCAAAGTTTAATATTAGATATGCCGACGATACCTTAGTCCTTGCCAATTGCGGAGAAGACCTTCAAAATCTAATGAACAAAATAAAACAGACCTGTGATCAGTATGGATTAAAACTTAACGTTAAGAAAACTAAATATATGATAGTTAGCAAACAAAATTATATACAGGATGACGGTATAAAAGTCGGAGATGTCACACTGGACAGAGTAGAGAAACTCGTGTATCTCGGCAGTAATATCAATAAGAGCTGGGATCCAACCGTAGAAATTAAAAGCCGAATAGAACAAGCCCGAACTGCCTTTGTAAAAATGAGAAATGTACTTTGCAGTCACGATCTTAGCATTGACCTTAGAGTTCGTATGACATCTTGCTACATCTTTCCTGTCCTGCTGTATGGAGTGGAAGCGTAGACTCTAACTGAATATATGCTTAAACGTTTGACAGCCTTTGAGATGTCGGTATACAGACGACTACTGAAAATAAGCTGTGTCGACAGAGTTAGAAATGAGGAGGTCCTTAGACGGCTGAGCTAAACAACACAACTGGTCAATATAATAAAGAAACGCAAGCTGGAATACTTTGGTCACATTATGAGACACCCTAAAAATACGATCTTTTACATCTGATCATTCAGGGAAAGATCCAAGGTAAGCGTGGTCCTGGTAGACGAAGAACATCATGGCTGAAAAATCTAAGGCAATGGTATGGAAAATCAACTACATCGTTATTTAGAGCTGCTGTCAATAAAGTCACGATAGCGAATATTGTAGCCAACATGATATCCAACGATTGATAACGGTCATGGAACTAGAAGAAGAAGAATTCATTTTATGTAACAATTAAACACTGAAGACTTTGTTTTCAAAACTTTCACAAAATTTATTATAAACTATTATCACTACAGCTGTTTTGGCTGATTGCCTTTCTCAAGTGATCTATTTTTGGCATGCGTTTACACTTTCCAGTCTTTAATTTAATAGGTTGAGGAGAGGAGAACTATTTTTTAAGCTGGTCATTCAGAATTATATTTATGTTTTTTTTTTTGTTAATTTCCACAGATTCTAACAAAGATAGCTTAAGACCTTTATTTTAAATGTGAAGAATTTTAAATTCGTTATTAAAATAGTGTTTATGATCTAGAAGGTGAAGTGCGTATGTGGAATCTGTTTTTCTATTATTCAAAGTCATTTTATGTTCTCCTATTCGTTTATCAAAATTTCTATCAGTTTGACAAATGTAAGTTGTTATGCAGTCGCCACATTTAAGTTTGTATTTACCACTGTGTAAGTATTTTTTATTTTAACTCTTGTCATTTTTATTATATTTGCCCAAGTTGTTATTTGTTCTGAAAGCTGGTGATATTCCATTCTTTTTTATGTGTTTAGCTATTTTAGTTGATATTTTGCTTGTATATATAATTGAGCAGAAGATACTGGGTTTTTCTCTGATGGTGGAAATACTAATTTCAGGGCTTTCTTGTGTAGTTTTTGATTTAAAATTTTATTAAATTTTTGTTCGTTATATCCATTGTTTTCTGCTATTTGCTTAATGATATTTAATTCTCCCTCAAAATTATATTTTGACATCGGAATTTCTGTTAATCTATGTAACATACTATGGCAGGCTGCCAGTTTATGTTTATGTATGTGATTAATTGTTATACGTACATTGTTACTGTTTGGGAAAGTATGTATTATTTTGTTTCATATTTTTACATTTAATATTTTTCTGTTACGATACTGTAATGTGATCTAATTCAATGCTGTATTCTAACGACTTTTTTAAAACATATCACTTCCTGTTATTTCGTAAAACTTATATAATAAACTGGCAATCTCATTTATTATGTTGTAAGTATGGAGAATTTGACTTTCTCCTTTGTATTTTGTGTCGCCAAAGCTCTACAAGTGGTTGATTTATGGCATGCTCTTGCCCACAAGCTGTTGACCACCCAACGGTTAGAGGGTTCTTTTCTGTCTCAGGACACTTCAAGACAAAACAGTGAACGACACGGATCTAGTTTGAACGGTTTTCGTGCTTTAGCCTTGCCGTCCCGGGCGTCGGGATGCACCACGACCAACTTTACTATTCAGCCTGTTACGAATACATCAATAGAACTAAAGGGTAAGTCTATATTCTTTGTACAGACAACAGTAAGGAGTAAGACCAGTTAATTTCGTAATTCATTCACAATTGATAGTTGTGTGTAATTTTCGCTACTTTTAGTTACAAACAATTATTACATTTTTTCTTTATAATTATTTATTTAATATCATTTAAGCAGCGACCTCTTAAGTTTTATACAAATATTAACGGGTGCAAATTTAATGGAAACATCCCAGTTCTCACTTAACCACATTGGTGAAGCATACACAATAAAAACAACCCTGGTAAATGTTGGTAAGAATTTACTTCTAAAATTTAAAAATGTTGCCTTTACTTCTCAGTTCAATTTGTAGTCGCTTTGAATTGAAAATTGTTATAGTATAACAAAGCATACTTTTCTCTGTCGCAGGTGTTTGGATACAAAGACATATATGTATATGAATGTTCAAAATATATAAAATAATTATGCCACTTATAGCAAAAAATACGGCGCAGAAAGATCGATCATGGCAGAAATAACAATAGACCTTAATACTTTTGAAATAAAGATGTTGAGAAGGATATTGGGACCCATTTGCGACAATGGTATGTGGTGAATAAGGTTTAACCACGAGATATACCAATATTACAAAAAGCCCTCCATAGAAAATACAGAGATTCTCTATAGAAAATACAAAATTACAAAGATTGTGCAGGGCAGGACACTTTATACGAATATATAATAACAAAACACCTAGTCCAACGCTAAGTGGAACTATGGTGGGACGTCGGTCAATAGGAAGACCAGGGGAGAGGTGGATAGATGAAGTGAAGAGACTTAGCTCAGTTCCTGAAGAACTGAAGAACTCCTCAGTCCCAGGATTTTTTTGTTTTTTAATTACTATATTTCGGTTTGTTTTATTTTACATTAAGCATCTTCTTTTTCTTCTTAGAGTGCCATATCCCTACGGAACATCGGCGACTACCATGCTTATAATATTATTATACTGATCTCGATCTTGCGCTACGTGTAGCAATTGGTCCGCTGTCAAACCTGTCCACTGCCGCAAATTCCTCAACCAAGAGAGTTTCTTCCGTCCTATCCATTTCTTTCCTTCGATTTTACCCTTGAGAATTAGCCGAAGGAACTCATATCTTGGTCCTCTGATTATATGTCCAAGATATTCTAGTTTATGCCTCTTAATAATATTTAATAAAGTTCGTTGATGTCCCATTTTTCGAAAAACTTCTTCGTTTCTAGTTCTGCTAGTCCATGGAATTTTTAGTATCCTTCGATACAACCACATCTCAAATGCTTCGATTTTATTCATGATATCGGCGTTTAAAGTCCAAGTTTCACATCCATACAAAAGTACAGACCACACGTAACATCTTGTAAACTTTTTACGGATTTCCAAATTTAATGAGTTATTGGATAATAGAGGCTTGAATTTTTGAAATGAGTTTCTTGCCTGTTCAATTCTACATCGAATTTCGAAGGATGGATCTAGATTTTGGGTAATCCAAATTAAGCATCAAAATAAGAAAAAAAAATATTTTTTTTTACGGCAGCCACCTTTTAAATCCAATGTCTCCAATGGGCGACATTGTGTTTCAAGACAATCAAAAATTCTAAAAAGCAATTTTTGTTTTATGAGTTTTCTTGGAGGCAGAGGAACACCTGGGTTATAACACAGAAATTTACCAATGCATTAGACGTGTTCGAAAGAAAAATATTGCGTAGAATACTGGGTCCAATAAAGGAAAATAACAACTGGCGAATTAGATATAATAACGAAATATACGAACAATACACTGAACCAACACTAGCACAATACACTAGACTGCAGAGATTACGATGGGCAGGGCATGTGGCCCGCATGCATGAGAACAGAATCCCCAGAAAATTACTAAACGCAAGAATGCAAGGAAAAAGACCTGTTGGAAGACCAAAAAAGAGATGGGAAGACGAGGTAGATGAGGATGCCAAAAATCTCCTAAAAACGCGTTCATGGAAAAGAACAGCAGTAAATAGAGATGTTTGGAGAGGTTTAATGAAGGAGGCCAAGGCCCGGCTTGGGCTGTAGTGCCATTGGATGGATGGATGGATGAGAGGAACACCTGACATGTAGAACATAGATTCTGGCTGAGTTGACGCACTGGTCATAGTTCATGGTATAGCTTGAAACAGTTTCTATTTTCTTGGATGCAGAGAAATACCTTTCACGTAGAACACCTGGTTCTGGCTGAGTTGGCTGAACATGCTGGCATTCGGCATCCATTCTTTTTGGCTGGGGTTGAGATTTCTGGCAAAGTGTGCTATTTATGGAGCAAGCCTGGGGGTGAGATACCATGGGTTGCTTCCGAGGAGGGGGCAAGGAACACTCTCATAATCTTGATCACTATCCTCCGAGCTCTCCTGATGAGCATGATATGGGAAAATATGCATACTCTTCTTTAAAACTAAGAAGACTCATAATATCTTTTCTGTGAGTTCCTAAAAGCCGCTGATCTCGTCGGTATTCGATTCATGATGCTGAAATTGCGAAGTCAAACATATGCGTGATAACTCTGACTGTTCATTTCCTAGTTCGAAGTCCTATAATAACTTATCATTCGGTCTAAGAAGTCAATACCTCCCATACTGGCATTTTAAATCTTAACTATCAGAGACCTGTTGACTTCAATGATACTCTTTTGTATTTTACACCATCTTATACACTTCTCAACGGGTTGTGAACCTTCTCTATTTGACATCAAAATTACGGCTTTATTATTAAACCATTTTACAACAGACACTTGCTCGTCTAATCTTATACTCTCATCAATTGCCCCCCTACCTTCTATTTTCAAATCAGTATCACTTCTTAGCTTGGAGTTCTTGGGTATTCTTATTTGTTTCAAAGTGTCAGTAACTGATGTTTCTCTTAATGAATGTAATAAATCCAAAATAAGTTTAGAATTAAAACATCTATCCCTATAAACTGAAATCCCAGGAGGAAACGTACTTAGAAGCTTCAACACAGTCTTGCCACAAATATCTAGAAGTTTGAAACGTTCATCATCAACTATAGAATTACCTTTTCCCAGGTAAAAAAATCCAGTGGCAGTCCATCTGCAGCGGCTACGACAAAATTTTTCAACCCACATTGATTGGGCTTTGTTTAGATTACTTTTCTGGCTAGAAAATGTCCCCATAAAGAAATCATTTGTTCGCCTATAGGTATTACTTGAGGCTTTGGATTTACCAAACAACCTCTTTTAACTGATCTGATCAGAGGTTCTACTTTACAAAACTTGTTGGTGTTCTTTTCTTCATCCGTTACGTCACCAGCATACACAACCTTCAGATTCTTTCGTATACAAAAATATTTATCCATTTTCAATCATACATCATAATTCAAGCAATACATCATAACTCAAACACATAATAGACATCATCAAACTTAATTAAAAAACTTTTTTACATCTTCCACACCATCCAAAAGAACTATTCCAGTTTTTTCCACATACGTTCTGTTTGAATGTTCTAAAGTAACTCTGAAAATACTCAGGTATATACTTGCTTACATAAGCGTCAGGTGGAAGATTTACATCATTTATTTTTAAAGGAGTATTATCTGGTGCTGGAAAGCATAGTTCAAAATATGAGTTTTTTCCAAAAATATCTTTCACTGCTACTTACTGCTTGTGTAACTGGAGTATTGTCTTCGCTAGCAGTGCTATTAGAGAGTTTTTAAGCCCCTTATTTCAGTAACGTTAAACGTTATACGTTATTCTGCTCATGCGCATTAACAGAAAAATAACGGATTACTTTATTAGAGATTAAGGTATTCCCTTATTTAGGTAAAGATAAGGTTAACGTTATTAAGGGATTACGTGTTTGTAATGTTGTCAAATGCCAGATATATAAATCATAAAAAACAAAAAAAGAGTCATATGAGCAGTTCTCTTTCCTTGTCTAAGAGCAGAACCAAAGATAACTATGATAGAATAAAAAAAATAGAAAATATAGTTCAGCATCTTTCTCTTCAATTGTTTCCAACACAAAATGTAGTCTTGATGCAACAGGTATTACAGGATCAAAAATATTGTGAAGAATTAAGCCTCTTATCAAATTGTAATCTATTACTTCTCTGTGTCTTCGTCATCTATTTTCTTAGATTATAGCAAATTATTCAAATAAAATAGGTTATAGACTATTCACGATTGAAAACAAAGTATCTGACCCTTGGCGGAATAAATTTAAACTACTATAAATGGTATAAACAAACCAGACAGCTATTGATTTGAATAGAATTATTAAATTTTTTTAGTAAATTTCAACATTATGACTAAATGACAAAAATCAATAACCCTGCTATGACACAAATTGATATGGACAGAATCCAAAGAAGAAATATACAGATATTTACATCACAATATTTTAAACTGTATTTAACATTGTTGTAGGGAGAAATGTTGGAAAATCGTAGTAAAAATCATCCAAGTACATCAGCAATGTATTCCAGTATATATTTTTGTCCAGATTTATCTGAAATTAAACCATTTGGTTGTCTGATGAATGATTGTATTGGTCACTATATTTTGTAAATAAAAGATTTATTTTGTTTCAATAATCTATTATTAATAAAAAAACTACCTTGTAAATGCCTTCGTTTTATTTAGGTAAAACATAAAGATCATTAAATGTTAAAATAAGTGAACAACAAATGTATAATATTAAAAAGTCAGTTCCAAACACTGAAGTTAAAATTTAAGAATTTATCACTTGAAAACTGCTTCCCCTTCAACCAATGGCCTCTGCTTCAGCACCACAAGGCTAATTTCCTTTTTTAAATGATAAAAATAACTCGTCTTAAACCAAACTAAACTTTGAAAAGCAATGGTAAACATTCGACTGTAATATTTGTTTATACCATTTATATCGACCTATAACTGCCGTTTTATAGGTTACGTTCGTCAAATGTCAATTAACGATAATCTGTCATAGCTTAATTTCCGAAAGGATTCAAAAACTATTTTAAGTAAAAACGTTATCCCTTATTTATTATTCAAGGCGCATGACAAGTATAACGTTTTACGTTTAACGTCCATCGAAAAATAAAGGGCCTAAAAACTCTCTATTATAAGCCGTCCTGTTTAAAGTAGTTGAAGTACCATCCGACATCGTTTCTTCCTCTTCTTTGTCAATTACCCCAATGTCAGTGGCCTCCTGCTGTGGTAGCCAATGTTGGATCTGCATCCAACGCTGATGTCTCCTTCACTGGTATCTCCATAAAAACAGTCGTCGACATATTTTTGAATTCGCTTAGAATCTATAAAAAAAAACATGCGCAAATAGTACAACTCATACGCATATTACGAATTTAAAAATATTTAGTTTATCATTTCCAACTGTAAACTTGGTTTACAAGAAGTATTCCAGGTTTAGAATAGCATATAAAATATTTATCATAAAAAATTATTCGGCCTAATAGTTTTCATTAGTTTCAGTTCAGTTCAGTTCAGTTGAAAAGGTTATTATTATATCACAGATTTGAAGAAAAAATTCTAATAATTGTATATTTTAATAATCAAATCTAAAGGGTAAAAAAATATATCTAAAATCCCAATGTCTCCGTCAGACGACATAAACGTTTCCATGGTAACAGCTTGAAAAATATGGACGGAAGTATAATTATCTATTTACAGATAAAAAAAGCAAGTCTTTAAGATAAGTATTTAATCATTGAATGAGAATTTTATGCTAAGTAAAAAAAAGAAAAAATACTTACAGAATCTTGAACATGTAATTGGGTGGTCGGGACAGTTCTTCATGACAAATGCGAATGAATGAACTAAAAACTCACTCTACCTATTGTCTTTCCAGTGAACTACTTTTCAAGGCTGCCAACCTAGACTAACGTCCCAGAAAAAATTCCTAAACAAAGCATGTTTTATGTCGCGTGTTTAATATAAACTTAAATTTACAAAATAGGGAGTAGGTGCTTATATGAAAGATAATAAAAATAGAGGTAACAGTAATTGTTTTTTCTTCTCTTTCTTATCTCTATAAGAGACGGTAACAAAAAACACCCAACAGGTTAGTTTTACATTTGAATACTAATACCTATTAACTAATTCTATTTTGCAAAAGACAGCTAAAATTGAATTATTAAGCAATTTAATAACGTCGAGCAAGTTGAAATTTGAAGCACAGCGGTGAAAATTTGCTTGATAAAAGCGGACAAAAACCAATAGACTGAACCGATTTTAATTTTCTTATGGCAAATGAAAGGCCTCGAGCCTAACCTGTGATTAATGCAGCGTGGCTCTTTTCTGAATAATTAATATTTCAACGGCTCCAAATCCGGTCGTAATTATGGACTGAGACGAAGAATCTGAATTAAATTTTGGCGATTAGGTGCGAAATACTACCTTTGCTCTAGATATAGCGTACGTAGAGAACGAGAAATACGTTAAGGGTATATTTTATTTTAAATACTGTGGGATTCAGATACAAAATAGAGAGTATCACGCCAGAAGTGTTTGTCAAAATATAGTACAAAATTAACAAACAAATAATGAGCTACGGTAGAGGCACCAGTACCTAACACTCTTAGGCCAGAAATATACATTTTCTGATATTAAAAATATGCCCAATTATACCAAGTGTTAAATAAGTAAACTAGAAAGAGACCTAAATTCCGCACAATGTTGTTTAAATACTTTTTTTTATTTTTTCAAATAAAGGGTGGGGGAGAGTGGGAAACTATTTGTGGATAAATACCTATAACTTTGTTTTGGATCAACCGATTTTAAAGAAATTAGTGTCATTAGAAAGAGTGTGGACAAAATAATTTATATCTTCTATAAAATAATTTTATTTAGTTTCAATTGTCAGAGGTAGACGGTACTTTCGAATAGAAAAAATTAAAATTTGTTTTTCTTTAAAATCTTAAATGGAAACACCTATTTATTGTAAATTTAAATAGAACTGGATGAAATTCGTAACAAAATGACGCAAACCGCATGTTAATAGCTTTTGTCGAACTCTAGATATGAATAAAAACGCATAAACATAAGTAAGTATAGTATTTACTCACACTGTATTATAAATTATACAATAAGACAGTGGGTACTTTAAAAAAATTTGATAGCAGAAGAATCTTAATGTTAATACTTATTTTAAAAATTGTTATTCCATATAATTAAAAATAGTTTTTTCGAAACTAAGTAGGCTACGACAATGAATTTGACGGAAAATTCATATTGTTTATTTATTGACATCAGTCAAAACCTTCTTAAAAAGTGCTATATTATAATTCGAATTGAAGATTACATTTTTTTATAAGATAATAATATTGGTAATATTAGTAATTAATTATCACAACAATTCGTGATGTAAGATGTCCTGAAAGGAGACATTATGCCAAAGAAGTATTTGAAAAAAGGCAAGAAAATTAAGAGAAACTGGTAGTTTTCATCCTCCTTGTTTTAAATGACATAGTAGAGGTATGGCCGAAGATAATTCAATCAATGTTCTTGCTTTTATTCAACAAAATTCTCATATAAGTAGTCGTCTAATCTCTATAGAATTAAATATACCCAAAACTACTGTTCTAAGGGTTTTAAAACACCACAGGTTGGTTTTTCATATTATAAAGTGAAAGTTTAGGTCAGAAACTTGGAATTCTCTTTAAACTTTAGTTTCAACTGTTATTTTCATATTCCGATAAAAACCGCAACACAGCACTTTCATCCTTTTATCCGTTTCTTAAAAATACTTATGCACGATTTATCTTGTCAAACAATTGTGGATTTTTCAAGATTTTTTGAGATTTAGTAAATATAGTGGTTTCTTTTTCACCAATATTTGTTGTTCTGTTTTTTATACTGCATCCTAATCATGTAGTTCTTCACCAAGCTTTACATAAGAGAGATTTTGATGCAAGGCGGGATTACTGCAATTAGATGTTAGGTCTGCTGAAGAACAATCGCGTATCATGTCAAAGATTTTGTGAACAGACGAGGCTACGTTTATTAGTGCGGGTGGTGTTAATCTGCATAATATGCATTATTGTGCTGAAGAAAATCCGCACTGCATACATGAGGTGCAGGTTCAAGGTAGATGGAGTCTTAATGTTTGGTGTGGTATAGTTGATGGAAAGATCGTAGGTCCATATTTCTTTGATAGAACTTTAAATGGCGAATCATATTTGGATTTTCTGGAAAATTAGTTGTCTGTTTTATTGGAAGATATTTTCTTACAAACAATAAGAGATATGATATTACAATATGCCGGGTGTCCTGCGCACTTTTCCAGATGAGTTCGAGATTATTTGTATGCAAGTTATCCAAATGACTGGATTGGAAGGAAAAGTATATTTGCATGGCCAGATAGATTTCCAGACTAAGTTTACCAAACTTGACCAACCACGCGAGACGACATGAAACAGCGCATTAAAAACGCAATAAATAGTATATCAACAGCTGAGATTGAAGCAGCTGTTATGTCTACGCGCGAAAGATTACATCTTTGTGTGGACAACGATGGAAAACAATTTAAACATTTAATTTGACATTAAGTTTTAATGATCGAGATATTTGTATGATCTTTCACATATTTAATTTTATTTTATAATACAGGGTGAGTCAATACTATACTTACTTATGTTTATGCGTTTTTTTTCTTCATATTTTGAGTTCGACAAAAGCTATCAACATGCTGTTAGCTCCATTTTGTTAAGAATTTAATCTAGTTCTATTATAATTTACAATATATAGGTGTTTCCATTAAACATTTTGAAGAAAAACAAATTTTAATTTTTTCTATTTGAAAGTACCCTCTACCCATGACAATTAAAACCAAATGCAATTGTTTTATAATAGATATACATTAAATCATCCACACTCTTTCTAATACCACTAATTTCGTTAAAATCGGATAATCCAAACCAAAGTTATAGGTATTTATCCACAAATACTTTGCCACTCTCCCCCACCCTTAATTTGAAAAAAATATAAAAAAGTACTTTAACAACTTTGTGAGGAACTTAATATGCGGCAGCTCATAGAAAAGGCCCGTGAATTTAAAATTCCAATAATAATCTGTTTTCTAGACTACCAAAAGGCATTTGATTGTGTAAAGTGGGAAGTTCTCTGGACAGTTCTTCATGAGATGGGAGTTCCAGATCATTTGGCAATATTAATTAAAAACTTATACGAAGATAACTCAGTTAAAATAAGAATTGAAAACCAGCAATCTGATACCTTCAAAACCAGCAGAGGTGTACGACAAGGCTGCATACTATCTCCAGACTTGTTCAATTTATATGGAGAATACATAATGAGGAACGCACTCGATGGATGGAGAGGCGGCATCTCCATTGCAGGGAAAAAGATCTCAAACTTAAGATTCGCAGACGATACAACACTGATAGCAACATCTGAAGAGGAGATGTCGAGACTGATAAAGAGAGTAGAAACCGAAAGCAACAAGTGTGGGCTCAAGATTAATAATCAGAAAACAAAAATCATGATTGTGGACCACGCGAATATCCTCCAAACAACAGGCGCCCTAAATCAATTCGAGAAAGTAGACGAGTTCACGTATCTAGGATCGTCCTTAAGCAATGCAGCCTCCTGTCATACGGAAATTCGTAGAAGAATAGGAATGGCCAAGAACGCGATGAGTCGACTGTCAAAAATATGGAAGGACCGCTCTTTGTCCAAAAAACTCAAAATGAGACTGGTACGGACACTCGTTTTTTCAATCTTTAGTTACGGTGCCGAAACATGGACAATAAAATCAGAGGATAGGAAAAGGATTGACGCATTCGAAATGTGGTGCTGGAGACGAATGCTACGCGTCTCGTGGACGGAGCACAGATCCAATCAGTCGATTCTCGAAGAGCTAAACATTCAGACCAGACTCTCCTCTCAGTGTCTTGCAAATGTTTTAAAGTTTTTTGGCCACATCTATCCGATGGTCAGATCAAGTACAGAAAGCCACTGGAGAGACGTTTTCCGAGTCCATGAGAGCAGCCCAAAATCGCAAGAGATGGAGAGAATTGACAGCCCGCATTTTAGAGAATCACGATCCTCAGCAATGAGGAAACGACAAGAGAGAGAGGAATTTAGGCCTCTTTCTAGCTTACTTATTTAACACTTGGTATAATTGGGCATATTTCACAAAAAACTGGTTTTCAAATTTTTCTTCACAGGTTACGCCCCCTAGCGGTTAACCCAGAAAATAAAAAGTTATTTCCAACGATTTCTCTTGGCCACTTGTACTAAAGAATTTTTTGCAAAAAAAATTATTTTTAAATACATGTTTTGTCCTCAATACTTGGCATTGCAAATTTGGCAGAATCCTCAACACGCAGAGGCGCTGCAGAACACATAGAGAAAATTAAACAGATCGCGGACTATCGGCATGCCCTATACAAAGCTCGAACACCACGAAAGCGACTAAAATCTAGAAAAAGCTTCCTTGGAACAGTGCAATATGAACCGCCTGAGTATTTTCCACTTACCCAGGTTCAATGGACCGGCCAGACCCTAGACTTTAAAACGTGGAAAACCTTGAATAGGATAAGAACGGGGGTCGCTACAGTAAAATCAAACATGGCTACATGGGGAAAAATAGACCAAGAGGATGTGAACTGTAACTGTGGAGAAACACAGAATATGGAACATCTTCTTACATGCAGAAACTGTCCTCATCGATGTACCCTTGAAGATTTGTGGCTCGCCAACAAAGATGAAACCGACGTAGCCCGATACTGGGCCGAAATTTTATGAATGACATGTCCGGACACGATAAAGTAAAGTAAGGCAGAATCCAAGAAAATACCCAATACCTGAAGAAATATTAAAAAAGGATTTAAATAAAAAAAATAACTTATTTATTTAGATATCTAAGTAGAACAGGAAAACTTTATTATTTTTGGAACTCTGTACATTCCAAGATTATTTAAACTTTCTGGTTCGTTGATGTTCTCCACAATATCAGTATAATCATACCATATTGCATCCTTTTTATTTGGCCATTTCCACGAATTGAAGTTGCTGTTTACCATAACACTAAGAAACACCTTATCTTCTTCTACTTCTTTTATTTTTTCCAGGTAGTGTTGATTTTAAAAGGCGCTTGAAAGGCAACCGCATGGGAAAAAAATCAACATCGAACTACTTAATGTGATTAGATATGCAGACGATACAGTAATTCTGTCAGATAATATTGAAGGTCTCCAAATTCTGCTTGATCGTATTCAAAAGGTAGGAGAGGAAATGGGCATTAAAATAAACTTAAACAAAAGTAAATTTTTTGTGTTCAGTTGTGACCTACATCTCGATCCAAAGCTTCAATTAAACGGAGTCCAAGTTGAGAAAGTTCACAAAATGACATATTTAGCAACTGTGATAACGGACCAACTAGATCCAGACATAAAAATAATACGTAGAATTATCATCATCATTCAGCCCATACTCGTCCACTGCTGAACATAGGCCTCCCGTAGTTCACCCCACAAATTTCTGTCCTGAGCCGCCTGCATCCAATTTTGATGTGTCCGTTTCAGGTCATCCGTCCATCTTGTTGGTGGTCGTCCTCTATTCCTAAAGGCATCTTGTCTGGGTCTCCACTCAAGAATGCGTTTTGTCCATCTGCCGTCCTTCGTTCCCGCGACGTGCCCTGCCTAGTTCCATTTTAAGGTTGATATTCTTTTGATTGCGTCGGTTACTCCCGATCTACGGCGCAATTCTGTGTAGGGTATTCGGTCTCTCAGGGTTAATCCCAACATGGACCGTTCCATTGCCCTCTGTGTTGTTCGAATTTTGTTTGCGGACGTCTTAGTAAGTGTTAGCGTCTCCGCACCATAGGTTAGAACCGGCAGCACACATTGATCGAAGACTTTTTTCTTCAAGCAGATGGGAAGAGCTGATTGGAAAACATCTCTTAGCTTTCCATAAGCTACCCATGTCAACCCTATTCTAAGTATTAGTTCATTGGTCTGGTTATCTCTGCTTAAGCGGATTTCGTGTCCCAGATATTTGTATGCTGATGTTTGTTCTATACTTGTTCCAGCTATGTTGATGTTCTCACTCAGAACAAGGTTTGTCATCACTTGTGTTTTTGAGTTATTGATCTTTAAACCCACTTGTGTAGAGGTATGGTAGAGTCTTTCGCACATTTCGATGGCATGATCTATGCGGTCTGTTATCAGGACTATATCTTCCGTGAACCTGAGGTGACTAAGCTGCTCTCCATTTATGTTTATGCCCTTTTCGTCTAGGTTTGCACGCTTACACATGTATTCCAATAATGTTGTAAACAGTTTTGGTGAAATGGTGTCGCCCTGGCGAACTCCACGATGAATGTTGAACTTGTGTGTATCTTCATGGAGTCTGACGCATGCCGTGGCATTATCATAGATATTTTTGATGACAGTGGTATAGCGGTGATCTATTCGGCACTCTTTTAAAGCTTCTAGCATTTTCTGGTGGTTTACTGTGTCGAATGCTTTCTCATAATCCACAAATATTAGGACGAGGGGTTTATTGTACTCTATACATTTTTCGATGAGGCTTTTAATAACTTGTAGATGGTCGTTTGTGCCGAAGCCTGACCTGAATCCTGCCTGTTCGCATGATTGGTAAAAGTCCATTTTGTTCGAAAGTCTGTTTGTTATGACTTTTGTAAAAAGCTTGTATAGGTGTGAGATGAGGCTGATTGGTCTATGGTTTACGAGATTTGTTAAATCTCCTTTCTTAAACATTAGAATGATCACTGCATTTTGTCATTGTGATGGTGTTGTTCCTCTTTCAAGGCATTCTGTGAAAAGTATGGAAAGCATTTGTATCAGTTTCTCGCCTCCTAATTTTATTACTTCGGCATCGACCCCGTCGTCGCCAGGTGACTTATTATTTTTCATTTGTTGGAGAGCTTTTTTGATTTCATCAACAGTAACATCTGGTATGTCTTCCGAGCCCTGGTTTAGAACCTTTGGTATGTTGTCAGTTGGAACATTTTCTTCTGTTTTGCTGTAGAGTTTGCTGTAAAATTGTCCGACAGTTTGTAGAATTTCCTGTTTATCTGTTATTATTTCGCCCTTTGTGTTTTTCAGTTTGTAAATATTTTTCTTTCCTATTTGCTGTTTCCATCTGAAGACTTTTAAACTTTTGTTCTCTTCTATGACTTTTGATATCTTTTTGGTGTTGTAGTCTCTTATATCTTTTCTGATGTTTTTAGTGATTTGTTTGTTTAGTTGTCTCATTTTTGTTAGATTGGTTCTGTATTTATCTGTTAGTTGTCTTCTTTCCTCTAATAGAGTTTTCGTGCTTAGACTTAGTTTTTCTTCGTCTTTTTGGTTTTTTGGGCAACATTTTTCTTGTGCTTGTTTCAGAGCATTGACTATTTTCTGGTTTAGTTGTTCGATGTTTATGTTTTCTGTTTCTTCGTTTTGTAATTTTTCTTCGACCGTACGTTCAAACAGTTTTGCATTTTCAGGTGGTACCCATCTTCTAACATTTGGTTTAGGAACAAGCTTCATTCTTTCTTTTTTAACGTTAAGCATTACTTTTGTTCTTATCATTCTATGGTCGTTGCCAGCAAAGAACTTGTTGAGTACTTCCACGTCTTGTATTATATATTTTTTATCTGTAATTATAAAGTCGATTTCGTTTTTGACGGCGCCGTCAGGGCTTATCCAAGTCCATTTGTTTTGGGGTTTTCTTTTTAAAGAAAGAGTTCATTTGAAAAATGCAGTGATGATGTAGAAAGTTTAAAAGCATGTCCCCTCTTGCGTTTCCTAACGCGATCTCCGCTTGGTCTTGTTTGAATCCGAGTTTTGCGTTGAAGTCGCCTATGGGAACAGTATAGTGTGTTCGTGTTCTTTGTTGTGCCTGTGCTACATCCTCATAGAATTTTTCAACTTCTTCATCTGTGTGTCCAGTTGTCGGGGCCTAGACCTATATAACTTTTAAACTATAACGAGAGTTTAGTTTTAATATGACTAAAATCACTTTTATGAACATGAAGTCATTTCTTTGCAATAATTATCTCAGTTTAGAACTAAGACAAAGAATGGTTAAGTGCTATGTTTTTTACGTACTTTTGTATACTGCAGAAGTATGTACGCTAAAAGTATCGATCATGAACAAAATTGAAGCACTGGAAATGTGTGTTTATAGACGAATACTGAAGATACATTGGACAGCAAGGAAAACTAATGAAGAAGTACTAAGGAACGTCAACAAAGATAGAGAACTGCTAAAGACTGTTAAACATCGAAAAATGTCTTAACTGGGACATATACTAATGGGAAGTCGGTATAAAATATTACAACTTATCCTTAAAAAAATAGAGGGCTGTAGAGATGTAGGAAGGAAACAGGTTCCTTGGTTAAAAAACATTAGTGAATGGACTCAGATATCAAATGCAGGACAATAATTAAATATTGCAGAAGATCGAAAAGCCTTCGCAATGGTGATTGCCAATGTCGGATAATTCTGATATGACACGCGAAGAAGAAAAAGTGTTGATCTTCATAAATATTAATAACATGGTCACCTTCTTTTAAATGAGTTTTGTTGAATGTTTACACAATAGCTGGAATGTGCATGTCTTTGGCATCAAATACATTGCTTTATTTGGCAAAGTGTGTCTCCATTTTAAAATAAATACATAATATTATACCATTACTCTAAATATCGTACAAGAGTTCTTGTCCTAAAGCACTTTATATCCTCAGTGCAAATTGCAGAATGTTCTGTGAGTTATAAATAAAAAATCCATTTCTATTTTTTCCTGTTCCCCCTATAGTTATTCTGTTATCCTAAGAATAATTCGTATAATCCAAATCCAACAAAAATATTCACATTTTTCCAGTAATTGGAAACAACTCAATGTAAAGCGAATACTTTCTATTGAAGCGAACTCGATCGACATATGCAATTTTTAAAATATCCGAAATGAATTTTCACCAGATATGTACGTTCCGATTGCTATTTCCACACAGTGGAAAGCGGAAACTTTTTAGATTGAACACCCAAGACGTAATTTTATATTTAAATGGTAATACTTGTTACAAATTTAAATTTATTTGGAGAGACAGATAAAACGGGGTTATCAAGCAATTTAATAACGTTGGAAAAGTTTGGTATTGAGGTAATTTAATGGAAACTTGCTCAATAAAAGATGTTAGTTAGAATACAGTGGAAAGGCGTTTTAATTCTCATAATAAATGAAACTCCATATTTAAAGTACTTTAGATTCTCATTAATTCTAGAAATTTGATTACGATTTTGCAAAATATAATAAAACAAGAGATGTCAGTCAATTCATAGAGAAAACTTACTTTACAATGGAGGTAAACCGTACACATAAAAAATTTATCTGCTTTAAAATATGTATTTAAATTACATCCAAGAAGGTTTTATACATGGAAAGGATTGGGTGATACCTCAGAAAGAATCATAATAAACCAAATTAATTATCAACATAAACAAAATGTTTCGTAATTATTTAACCAAGGTTTTACAAGACCATAGTTTTCCCGTTATTTCTCACGTAACATACCTGGGAGTAACAATTGATAGAAAATTATTCTGGAAAGACCACATAAAATGAATATTGAAAAAAATCCGAGAAAGGATTAAATATATTAAGAGCTGTAAGTTCTTACAGTTGGGGAGCCGATTCAAAAATATCCCTGTTATTATACAGGTCATTTATTAGATCAATTCTTTATTACGGATACTTTCTATACTCTCAAGCAGCTTCCAGTAACCTAGAATAGTTAGATAATTTAGTGAATAAATGTCTAAGATTATCCCTTGGAGCCTTTAAAAGTACACCAATTTCAAGTCTTCAAGTAGAATGTTGTGAAATGCCTTTAGAGCTAAGAAGAAAATATCTCTGTAATAAATTTTTGTGCAAAATTCCATCTAAAAATAGTAGTCTAGTTAATAAAGTTCACAACCTTTTTATAATGGATTTAGCTAATAAGTACTGGAAGAAAAAAGAATCACTGGTTTTATGTAAATCATATCAAGACTGCTTACAATATAAATATAATAATATATATATATATATATATATATATATATATATATATATATATATATATATCACACATTGAGGTCTGATCCTACTCAGTCTATACAAAGACAAAGTAACAAGTTAGTCAAGATGTTATTTGACAACAAACAAATTGATGACACTGCAAAGAAAAAACTTAATTCATATAATAGCATTTCACCTAAATACTATTCTCTACCTAAAATACACAAACCAACATTATCTGTTAGACCTATAGTATCATCAATAGGAGCTCCTACTGAGAATATTGCTGGTTTTATTACTGAAATCCTAACCTCTGCTTATGACTGTAATAATGATTACTACATAAAAGATTCTTTTGAAGTTAACAATAAATTTAATAGATTACAACTACCTCAAGGTTATGTGTTAGTTAGCTTGGATGTGGTTTCCCTATTTAGTAACGTTTATCTTGAAGCTTGCATCAGATCATTAAATAAACATTGGTCAGAAATTAGTAGACATTGTACAATAGATAAAGATATGTTCATAAACTTAATCACCTTCTTATTCAATAATACCTATTTTTCTTTTGATAACACATATTACAAACAAACTTTTGGAACACCAATGGGAGCAAAAATTAGCCCCATTCTTGCTGCATATGTAATGGATGACCTGTTAGACACAATCATTCCAGTACTACCTTTTAACCTTTTCTTTTTAAAGAAATATGTAGATGACATGATCTTAGCTGTACCCAACAATATGATAGATGAACTACTATTTATATTCAATAGCTACGATCCTTACATACAATTTACCATGGAAGTCGAAGATGAAAATCAATCTATTCCTTTCTTAGACACTAAGTTAATCCGCTCAAATGATAACATCATTATAGTCGATTGGTACACAAAATCAATGAGTTCAGGCAGGTACATTAACTATATGTCCTATCATAAACACTCCACCAAACTAAACTTAGTAAAACAAATGAAAAATAGGGTTCTACAAATTTCAGATATATCATTCCATCAAAAGAATCTCAAAATACTTTATGATCTCTTTATAGATAATTCCTATCCACCTCTTCTTTTAAAAACACTTTTATATAATACTACATCAGTAACATCTATCAATCTAACTACCTCCCAACCTTCCAACATAGCAAGTACAAATTCACAGAATACAGTTACCAGTCAAACCCTTCCAACATATTGTGCTGCCCTACATACGGGAACTAACACCAAAACTAACTAGAATCTTTAAATCATATGATAACATCAAAATAGCCAATAAAAAAGTTTTAACAGTAAACTCTATTTTCTCAAAAATGAAAGATCGTACTCCGCATGACCAAATATCAAATGTTGTTTACAGTATTCCTTGTATGGACTGCAATGGCAAGTATATCGGCCAAACCTCTAGACGTCTTAAAGACCGTGTTACCACTCACAAAAGTGACTGTAGACTTTACCCAGATAGATGCACCCTAGCCAACCAGGTTCACACCCAGAACCACAGAATGAATTTTGCAGATGTCAAAATCCTCGAAAAAGAAACAGCTTATAAGAGAAGATTTTTTTTAAAAATGACCCACATAGCAACAACAGATAATATAATCAACACAAAATCAGATATACAACACCTTAGTGAAATTTATTCCTTTCTACTGCAGTTGGAAACAAAAAATAATCAAGTCAACGAACTGGAATATTCTGAATAGTATAATATTGTCTATTAAAACTCTTCTGACCATCCAATTGAAGTAGTTACTTAATCATTATTATTGCAATTGTTGCATTTTTCCAAGAAATAAAATTCTTAAGAGTAACAACAATAATTAAAATAACTTTAAAAGAAATAATCACAAAGAAATAAATAAATTCTATATATATTTATTAACAACAGAATTTAATTGTCTTAAATTAACATAACATAATTTTCAATTAAATGTAACTTTATACATGAACTGAACACAGCTTTAGTTTTCTGGCTGACATCTACTAATATGATAGCTGACAAGACACTTTAACCTTGAGGTACACACTAGATATCCACCTCCTTGTGCATAGGTGAATAGACTGATCCAAAAAATGACAATGTGATATGTAGTTGTGTTTTAACTGTTTTGTTTCTTAAATGTTCAATGTTTTTTAATATTTGTATTGTACTATCACACTGGAGGAAAATAACAAAAATGCACTTGTATTGTTTGAGTTTTCAAGCCACCATATAACACAAACAACTTATTTTTTTGCTATAAAAAATCTTCAAAAAAGTTTTTCAACATGGAACTTTCAAATACCACTTTTGCCTGCAACCTCACACAAGTAAGTGTTTCACTACATCTTATGTAAAATACACAATTTCACCATTTTGTAACATATTGTAGCATTCGTCTGAAGATGTTAAAGAAATTTAACGAAATATAACGAAATCGTTGAAAAGAGCACACTTTGGCTTTCATTATTCAGCTGCTAACCCAATTAACCTTACCATTATACTAATTAATAATTGGACAGCTGTGATCATTCTTCGTTTATATATATATATATATATATATATATATATATATATATATATATATATATATATATATATATATATGTATATATGCAGTTGGTAAGACGAATCGTTCCTACGGACCAAATGGCTTTTTACACCCGCCTCATAAGTGATGCAGCCCTGGCAGAGAACCAGAAAACCGAATCATCTGGAACGGATGATGACGACCAGGTAGATGAATTAAGGATATGTTTTCCCGTGTGTTTAATGTTTTATTTTTTTATGAATGCAATTTTTTGACACCAACCTGTTTGTTTTTACATATTTTTTCGTGTTTGTGTAGTAGGCAAACCATAGTCGTTTGATTTTCGTAACCGAATAAAAGAGTCTTTGTTGAGAATTTGTGTTTTTTTTTTTTAAATAATGGTAAAGAAGCATTCTTTTACGTACTGGGTGCAAGAAAGATCCAGATCCAACATTTTTTCAATTGTTTTTCAAAAAATTTCTACTTGATAATAGTCTCAAGTATAGACTAAATGTGTTTGTCATAGATTGATATTATATCTTTCGGTTTAAAATAAAAACTTTTATTAAAAAACAGTTTTTTCAACTTCTCAACAATTACCAAATATGGAGCGGCATCCTTCTTACAGCAAACTCCTCAATTATCGACTAGTGTCGCATTAAAAACTTACCCTGTCTATTATATTCACTTCAGTAAATTATTTCGTTTGTCTTTAAATTTTTCTGTCTATTTTGGAGTTACACTTTTAAATTATTCAATGAAAATTTCCTAGAATTTAAGAACACTCATATTATTCTTTTAAAATTATCGTGGAAGCAAAACAATTTTAAACTGTAGCAACGCTCGAACTTTCATATTGCAAGAGGTCTGCATTTGATCCCGAAAAGTAAACTTCTATAAATTTATTAAAGTTTCCTTAATGTTTTATACATGAAGCTCCTGTCTGTATATTTAGTTTTAGTACCGAAGAGGTAGGTATCCGAGTTTCGCATTCGATATTCATGCCCGTAACATCTTTAATATTACCTGCCTCAAAATTTAATCATGCTTTTTGAACGTAAAGCGGTATCAAAGGGGATATGTGCAGATTAACTAACTTTAAATCAAAGGATCTTTTTATATTACGTACGTTGAGCAACCGTCTAGACAGAGGTCGTAAAGGGAAAAATTGTATCGGTATAAAGTTTTATATGAAATTATAATTTTTCTTTCTATTTATCAAATATTTTGTTCAGAATAAATCACAAATTATCAAAATAAAATCTTTATTTGACGTTTCTTTTTTCAGATCGATCACTTTTTTGTATTACAATGACTAACTGACTTTAATCTCCCAAAAATAGACAAGTTAACAGTGAACAGTCGGAACTATAATTTTTCTTCTTTATTTAAATACTTAGGGATGATTCTTGACCGTAAATTAACGTGAAAGATACACATTGACTTCATGTTAAATAGATGTAATAAGGGATTAAATTTCCTTAAAGCAATTTCTAAAACTTGGTGGGGAGCCGATGTAGAAACTGCGTTACTTTTTAATCGTTCATACATATAAGATCAATCATACATTACACAGGTTTACAAAAAAAATATTTTTTAAAATTGTTTGGAATTTCATAACTGACTTTTATGTATTTTTCAGCGCTGATGGCAAAAATACAATCTATTTTTTTCTATCACGTAAGGTTTTCTTACAAAAAAGGTATTACTTTTTGGTATAATAACAACATTTTAGCAATTTTTTAAATTTTTTCTTAAGTTAAAGGGTTTTATTCCATGTATAATACATGTTATAAACTACATATCTATACTACGTTCCACGTTTAGAAAATAACATTGCGGAGATAGGGCCATGTATTTCTTATGGACGATAGCAACGCGGCGTTGCCACGACACACACAAGCACAATTTAGGGTTGTTTAATTTGTATTTTCATTTCCAAAAACATGAATTAAATTAATGTTTTTTAACGTAATTGACCAAAAGTGCCCATTCGAAACAAGAGATGAAAAGTAGGGAAAATGATTTTAATTAGATAAATAGTATTTACAAAAAATAATTTTATTTGATCTTATTTTAATTATAGTAACGACAGTTTATTTGTTTTTCGGTGAGAATACGATATGCCATGAATCATAGAAATCAGTAGAAAATGTGCGTATGTCAGCTATTTTATGTCGTTCTCTGACTACATAATGATACTAAGGCTTTTATTTAGTAGTTATTCTGACTTTACAGTTAAATGTTAATTGAAAATGAAAATTCAAAATTTAAGCAAAGGGAATATCTTAGACATCCGTGCAAAAGAGAGTGTCTGAGAGTTTTGGCAACACTGATCTCCATAAGCGTAATGTTATTTTCTTAACTTGAAACAAAGAATAGTACACTTACATTTCTCTTTAAGCTTATAAGTCCTTATAGTAACGCTTTTGCTTTCCGTCGAAGCTTCTTTTATTGCTTTTCCGGCTGTGTACACGTTGAGGGTCATCTCGTTTTAGCATCCAGCAGTAGTCTGCTATCATGTTGACGTTCCATCTTCCTTGATACCTTCTTTCCATTTCCCTGATATCTTGGTGGAATCTTTCACCCTGCTCTTCACTTACATCACCAAGGTTTGCAGGGAAGTAGTCTAGATGTGAATGGAGGAAATGAACTTTAATGCTCATGTTACATCCCAGGTTCTTAAAGTTGTCGAGCATGTTTGCGACGATTGTCTTGTAGTTAGGATTTTTTGTTTCCTAGGAAACCGGTAACAACTAGTTTAAAAGATGTGCATGCTGCTTTTTCGTTTGTTTCCATTTTGTCCATAAAATTGGAATCTCTCATCAGTTTTCTAATGTCTGGTCCGACAAAGACTCCTTCCTTTAGTTTTGCCTCGGATAAACCCGAAAACTGTCCACAAAGATACTTGAAACACTCCCCTTCTTTTGGAAACGCCTTTACAAATTGTTTCATTAACCCCAACTTAATGTGGAGTGGTGGTAGTAATACCTTTTTGGGATCCACAAGGCTTTTCCTCTCAACATTTTTAACCCCCACCTGTAAGGTTTTTCTTAAGGGCCAAACTTTTTTAATGTAGTGTTGCTTTCTGTCTCTACTGTCCCATTAACAAAGAAAGCAAGAGAACTTTGTATAACCACTTTGTTGACCAAGCAGCATTGAGATCACTTTCAAATCACCACATAGTGTCCATTTATGGTCTGAATAGAAAAGTTTGTTTAAAACCAGTTCAATGTTTTCATAACATTCTTCCAAGTAAACAGAATGTCCAACTGGCATAGAAGCATACTTATTGCCATTGTGTAGAAGCACTGCTTTAAGGCTTCTTTTTGAAGAATCTATGAAAAGACTCCACTCATCAGTAGCATATTCTATTTTGAAACGTGCCATAAGTCCAGGAACATCACTGCAAAACACCAAGTCAGCTTCTTGAGAGAAAAAAGATACAAACTTCTTTTCCCTGGAACGATACCAAGAAAAGGACGTACCCGGAGCCAACATATTTTTATCGTATAATCTAGACCCTAAAAGTTCTGCCGAATCTTTAGGAAGACCTAGGTCTCTAACTAAATCATTCAGTTCAGATTGTGAGAATGGAACGAGATCGGTTGTGCCAGGATCGTAGCCGTCACTGTCTTCTTCACTTTCACCTAGCTGAGCCAATGGCTCGTGGTCATCTAAAATACCATCCAAAAAAACTGGAGGAGAGGATATTCGTACTTCAGGTCCATGAGAAACAGGGCGAATGGCTGATTTGATGTTAAGGTAAGAAATATACTTTTTGTTTTTCAAATTGAAACCTTGAACATTGCAAGAACAAAAATAGCAGTCATCACTATGGTTTTTGGGCTCCCTCCAAACCATTGGTATTCCAAAACGAAATGACTGCTTTTTACCTTGAAATCATTGTCTCAGTTCTTCAACACACACTGAACAAACTTTGTGTGGGTCCAAGACTTATCTTGATTACATTACCCAACTTTAAACAAAAATAGGCAAAATATACTTTTCAACAAAATCGGAAATGTTTCTTTGTTGCTTTTTAACTGTAATGTAGCAGAAGCAATCTGGTGAGTTGATACATCCTCTGGTAGACATTTTTAATAAAACAACTTCACACCACAAGAAAACAATCTGTTTAGGCTGATGCCTTGAATTTATGTTCTTTGTAGTTCGATAAAAAATCACTGAAAGTTATTTGATTCACACTTTATTGCCAACTATCCGTGTGTCACGAGATATTATTTAATTCAACTCTTACAATTACTACTACAAATCACTAGTAACCACAGCACGTGAACAGCACAGAGTGCAGAGATACTGTGAACTGAAGAACAGGTAGCAGAAGCTCACTGCTTGGTGATGGAGAGAGGGATGAGCACTGTGGCAGACAGGCACTGACATAAAAGATGCTCAGTGAGTCACTAAGTGGATGGCGAGGGAGGGGAGGCAATGGACAAGTATCGACATGAAAATAATGCTGTTTCCTTTTAATCAACTCTTTATTTTACATACAACTTGTATAGTAAAAAAACAGCTAAGTAACTGAAAATACCTTAAAGTATTTTTTATACTTATTAAAAGTACTACGGGCTTAATAAACAGGTCATAAAGATCCAAAAAACAAAAATTCAAACTCACTAGAGTACGGAACTATGTATAAAAATATCGAAAAAAGCTAAAAATAGACAAGCAGTTTGTGGAATAACTGTACGTGATGGAATGTTTTCACTATTTTTCCCAAAATTAGCGTTAAAAATACTATAAAAATCACTTATTTAATTTTAAACAATTTTTATGTCGCAAACCTGTGTTATGGATGTGTTTTGTATGGTTCAGCAGCTAAGTCTATCTTGGGGAAAATAGACGTATTTCAAAATACAATATTACGTATTTGCCTAGGTACTATGAAATAAACTCCAACCAATTCGTTATAATATACGTTAAAGCACTAGAATTTGCACTCAAATATAGAAGAGAATATCTTCTATATTTGACTATATATCTAGTTAAAAATGTCTGATTAATTTTCGTCATAGAAACCTCTCTCTTTACTGCAATATTAGCAAGTTAATAATGCAGATTTAAGAAATAAATATTGGATCCACAAAAACTCTCCTCCACTTTGTGACGCTTCTAGAAATCTCCCAACCTACTATTACACCAACTCATACACATATAACAATTCAAACTTTGAAGAATTTTATGCTTTTTTGTAAATTGTTACGGTAATTAAACCAAGGTACCATGTAAATACTGCAATCAGCTACAATATTTTAAGGAATTTATTGGAAAACTGGCCAGCATCAACAGTTATTTATAGAGACGCATCAAAGTCTTCTCTTGGTACTGGATGAGCATTTTATATTCCTTCAAAAAGTGTAGAAAACGTGTTAACTCTAGATCCTAATTTTTCAATTTTTGGTGTTTTCAATTGCTATGGCTAAAGCCATAGCAATTTATGAAGCATTAAAATATTTTAAGAATTCCAATTCCGCAATAATTGCATTTGATCCTTTGTCGGTTCTTATAGCCATTGAGACTATTTCCTTTCCTAGTAAAAGCATATTTACATCCTTCTAATAAAAAAAATACTTTTAAATTACATCGGGAACAAAGAACAGTTATATTTTTGTGGATTAAAGCTCACATAGGGCTGGAGCAAAATGAATATGTAGATATAGTAGCTAAGAAAGCCATTGATTCTGGTGCAAAAACAGATTATAAGCTATACAAACCAGATATATTTGTGACAATCAAGATTATTGTAAACAATTAGTGGAAACAAGAATATTATGAATATAGTCAACACTCTAACTTACAATATGCGCTCATACAACCCTCAATTCCGAGTGAATTTTGGTTTAAAAATTACTCTATTCCACGTAGATACATCATATCTATTATCAGAATGAAATCAACACACGCATGTTATCTGGCTCATCTGGCAAAACTTAAAATTGTAAATTCCAATTTATGTAAAGTTTGTCAAAAAGAAGCAGATTTAAACCACATTTTCTTTGAATATACAAAATATATAAAACAAATTGACGACTTAATAAAAAATTTAATCATAATAAAATCTTGATGCGCTCCTAGACCAGAAGCTTGTAAACATGTTTGTTCCTTTTCTAATAACCAAATATTCATTGTAATAATTATTTTCTTTTCTTTTCTTTTGGAAGAACTTAAAAAAGTTGTGACTGGCTGAATGGCGAATGCCTATGCCAAAAAAACCAAAACAAAACTGACTCTACCTGCAGTGTTTAGTCGCTATTTGAGGAAAAAAAGTAGCTTCAGATGATAAATTAGATACAAGTATCGATCCCAAGGTTGGATAAAGGAGGATGGTGAATGGGTAGAAGGGAGAAAATATATGTTTTGAATGAATGTATTTAAAAATTTGTGGTATTCTTCCTGATTTTCGATGCTAAATGTTCCACAGGACTTAACCCTCCGTTAGTCGCTATCGATCTCACACACCGACGATAGAATTATTTATTCGGAATTTACAAATACTGTTGTATTAGAGAAAGAAAGAAGAAGAAGATGAGATAAGAAAGTGGAAGTAATACATTAGCGTTTATTGGAAAAGATAGAGTTACTAGATGGAAAAAAGGCTATTCCACCGATAATTCCTATACTATATTCCTAAAAAGAATTAAAATGTTATTCTTATAAGTACTGTGAATCACGATAAGGCTATTAGTGACAGAAATGACAAAAAGCCCTAAATTATTTTAAATTACAATTCAAGTAAGGGAGTAGTGAATACTCTAGATCAGATTGTTTGTACATATACAAGCAAGAGGACGATAAATCGTTGGCCCATGATTGTTTTTTATAATATGCTGGAGATTTCTGCCTACAACGCATTCGTTTTATAGTCATCAATAAATCCCCAATGGAACACCAACAAACTTACAAAACGGCGAATTTTATCTTACCAATTTTTATTCCAGAAGAATTTATCCTTACCAGAAAAAAATTACCAAGAACTAAAGACTCACAAGAACTGGTCATGGCCATTTTTAAAAACGAACCAGAACAGAAGCGAGTAGAGAAGATGGAAATTCTAGTGAACCGTCTATGGACAATCTAACAATCTAGCACGCTGTAAATATTTTGCTCTAAAACGATAGTAAGACTAATATTTTATGTTGTATATTTCACCAACATAATATTTGTAAAACCCATTTTTTTATTACCCAGTTGTATCCCAGCTGTAAAGGGTCATATTGACCCGAACAGTACATTTGTATAGTTCACTCGAACGGTACAGCAAGATTAAATATCAAATATGATTTCTTGAATATCAACTGTGAAAAATTGTCCCGCTGAAAATAAGAACCTTTTTTTTTGTTTCCCGGTATACAAATGTAGACGACTGAAATCGAAGAATATGCTCCAAGAAAACGATATAATTCTCGTTCCGATTTGCATTTTATTGGATTGGGATATGATCGTATTTTCCGGCGTATAAAGATAGTCGTTACTAGAACGGGTGGCGCATTTTCCAGTGTACTTCACATAAGTTTAAAGTTATATATTCTGTAACAAGCGGAAAAGAAGTTTTGATCTGATACAGTTCTTTTCCTGAAAATAACTTTGTTTTGTTGATGTTTTCAAATAAGTAAACAAGAATATTTTTTAATTAATAAATCTAGTTTTATGGTGAATACATAAAACAAAAATCAAAATATTTATTTATTTAAAAATCCACTAGGAAACCAAGTTCCTGTAGCTGGCTGTATACCATATATCACAAAAAATTCATTTCAAATCCTTTATAAAAGGTATATAATAAAATGCTCAAACGGGCTATCACAACGGGCAATCATCAATGTAAACGAGGTATACAGCTATGAGCCACCAAAATATATGGGTCAAAACCCTTTAAATGTTGTAAATTTATAGTTGTTTTACATTATGAATAGTTACAGATTAGGATGTTTAAGTTACCGTTGGAATTGGTAACATGGCGACGTATGACCCTACATAGGTAAAATGGTCCTGAGACGAAGTGTCTTCGAGGACCTGTTGATAACAACTGATGAAATTGATCAGTTGTTATTGACAGGTTAGAGATCGACAGAAGAGATTTAAATGACTTAAAAGAACGAATAACGCTTGCGATTAGGTCGATCACGCCTGTTATGTTAAATAATGTTAGAAGACAGTTTTATTTGAGATTAGGATGTTGCCAAGACGTTCGCGGCGAACATTTTGAACATCTACTTTATTAACATTCATAGTTCTTTTTCGTGTTCTACATTTTATTACGTTTTGCATTACATTTTAGTTTTTGATTGTATTGTAGCAAATTTCGGTAACCACATGATTTTAATTTATTTTATCTTAATTAATCTTAATAAACTTGAAAGCGACAACATTTTTGAATGGAGAATGAAAAGACCTTTCAAACGATATATCACAAGTCTATACTTCCTATTTTAAAAATTGGGGATTGTACCTGTCGTTCTAAGGGGCTTGTAGGTAGGGATTGCATTTTCATGTTAAAGAATGTCAAGTTATAATTTAAATTTGATGTGTTTCGGATTTTTTTATAAATATGTACAGTAACCTAAATAATGAATTTATTCCATTTGGCTTTTACACACTGTATACAATTTTACATTTGTTTGTACTACACTTAATATTCCTTATAGGCTTTCCATACATTTCTTTACAACTTCCTTCCATTGTTTTCTGTCCAAAGCTTTTTCTTTCCAATTTACAATATTACTTTTTTTAAGTCTTCATATACACTGTCCTTCCATCTCCTTCTTGGTATTTCTATTTTTTTTTTGTATTGGTTTACGTAATAAAACAATGTTGGGATTTTTGCCTTTCCCATTCTTTCGATCTGTCCTAAATATCGGATTCTCTGTGCTTTGATTGCCGTCGTTATTGTTGGTTCATTATATAATTCTTTAAGTTCCTTATTATTTCTTCTTCTCCATTGTCTATTTATTTTCACGCCTCCATATATTGCTCATTTTATTTTCCTCTTCCATCTTTCTAAAAGGTCTATTTGTGATTTTTTAAGTACCCATATTTCACATGCCTATGTACCTGTAGGTCTGATAACTGTTTTGTAGATTCTTATTTTTGTTTTTCCTACATCGTTGGATTTCATTAATGGACGTAATTCTCCATACTTTTTGTTTACTTTTGCTTTTATCTCCCCTTCCCCATGTCCCTTTTCATCTACTTTTATATCCAGGTAAGTAAATTCTGAAACTCTTTTAAACGCGCATGAATTTTCTCCTACATCCAATGTGAAATTGTCTTCTTTTTCTTTATCTGTTTCACCCATTATTATGTATTCTGCCTTTTCCTTATTTATGAGAAGACCAAAAATTTTTGCTTCTTTCACTATATTGCTCATTAATTTTTTTAGCTCTGTCTTACTTATTTTTAATAGTGTTAGATCATCTGCGAATGCATTGATGGCCATTTTTAAAAATCGTTTTCTATGTGTTTATTTTATTTTTTGTAATTATTCCTTCCAGTATTTCATTAAAAAGAGTCATTGATAGTGGGTGTCCTTGTCTTAATCCTTCCTTTGATTAAAAATTATTTGATTTATGCCCCTTCCATGCTATTTCGTTTCGAGGAATTCGAGGAGTTATCCATAGTCATTTTTACCATCCTGAAGATGTTACTTGGTAGGCCCATTTCTTTCATTAGTGCGTACATCGCAGAACTACAATGTTTTGTACACGACTTCTAGCAACGCGATACCTCTATAATTTTCACATATCATTTTGTCACATTTTTTATGTATAGGGCATATCTTTGACCTGGGCCATTCTCCTGGCATTCTTTCTGTTTTCCATTCTCATATACTTTTTATCAGGCTATGTATCTCCTTGTGTAGTTTTTTCCCTCCTGCCTTTATCATTTCCGCTGATATTTCTGTTTTGTCTGGGCTTTCATTGTTTTTTAGTTCTCTTATTTAATTTTCTATTTCTTCCTTTGTAGGTGTTTCTATTACTATATGATCATCTTCAATTTCCTAGATTGTTCCCCTTTCTTCTTTGTTTTTGTTTAGAAGTTGTGTAAAGTAAGTTTGCCAATTTCTCATTATTTCCCCAGGTTTATTTATTAATATTACTTCCTTATTTTTTATATATGGGTTATTTTTCTGATATCCCCTTTACATTTTTCTTGTTTCATGGTAAAAGGATCTTATTTTTTTTTTTAATCAAAATATAGGAAAAAACGAGTACGAACAACAAAGTATTCTTCTTATTATTTTTCTTGTGTAAAAAGGTTTTAGATCATATTGCCAATAATAAGTTTATTTGTGTGAACTTAAAATATATCAGCGAATATCTTGTGATACCACTATTGAACGTTTCTGAGCTAAAAACTTTTGTTTAACCTAGATCTCTTCTTCCAGTGATCTTGCTCTGAATTATGAGGTGTAGAGTAGAGTAGAGTATTTATTTAACTACATAACATATATAAATATTGTTTGTAGCAAGTCAAAAAAAAAACATACATAGTATTAAATGATAAAACATTAAATAATACAAACATGAAAACATATTAAACAGATAAATAATACAAACATGAAAACATATTAAACAGAAAAATATTTATGGCAAAGTTACGGTAAGCAGTTCAGTGGATGTTCTGCAATGAGTCATATATTCTTCTGAGCAGTAAAAACAATGTTTTAAAAGATATTTTTTTATAACTTTATCGAAACTATTACAGCTTAGCTCTTTTATACTTTTTGGTAGAATATTGTAATAGTTATAATTAAGACTATTTTTTTCTGAAAGACTTAATCTATAGCGATTTGTTCGTAGGTAGTGACAGTTTCGCGTATTGCGAACATGGACATCAGACTGCTTTATTAAATGGGCACGTTTTCATAGAGTAGAGTATTTATTTAACTACATAACATATACAAATATTGTTTGTAGCAAGTCAAAAAAAAACATACATAGTATTAAATGATAAAACATTAAATAATACAAACATGAAAACATATTAAACAGATAAATAATACAAACATGAAAACATATTAAACAGAAAAATATTTAGAATATTGAAGAATAGTGTGAATATTTAGAATATAGAATATAGTGTAGAATATTATGCTTCTCTGGATGTTTCATCCTATGACTGAAATATGCCAGATTTCGAACCTTAACCGTTTCAAATATTTCTAAATATTTTAAATATATATATATAAGTCAAAAAAAAACATACATAGTATTAAATGATAAAACATTAAATAATACAAACATGAAAACATATTAAACAGATAAATAATACAAACATGAAAACATATTAAACAGAAAAATATTTAGAATATTGAAGAATAGTGTGAATATTTAGAATATAGAATATAGTGTAGAATATTATGCTTCTCTGGATGTTTCATCCTATGACTGAAATATGCCAGATTTCGAACCTTAACCGTTTCAAATATTTCTAAATATTTTAAATATATATATATATATATATATATATATATATATATATATATATATATATACATATATATATATATATATATATATATATATATATATATATATGTATATATATATATATATGTAAATACTTTTTTCTTTTTGGGTGTGGTAGTCAATAAAAAATAGAGCTTTGCTAAGGCATACTATTTATTCTGAAATCCGAGCTTTCGGTGGTTGTTTGCCACCTTTATCAAGGTCTACAATAAAAAAGATCCCTCCCGCCCTTCCTTGACATGCGTTTGCATAGATGTGAGGATAATGTTGTGAAAAAACAATGGTATAGAAAACCTATATGTAGCAATAGATTCGTAAGCTACCATTCCCACCATCCTCCTAGAATGAAAACCAACCTAGTCCTAGCAATGAAAGAACGTGTCAAAAGGTTATCACATCCAGATTATCTCCAACATGATCTTAACCTCTTACGGAATATTTTTGTTGAAAATTCATATCCTCTAAGACTGATTAATAAATTAATTTTTAATGTTCCATTTGTTAACAGAAATAACATTCTCTTATTATTCCCGTATTTTTATGCCCTTCCGTATATTCCAAAACTAACCGTAGAACTTACTAAAATTTTGAAAGAATTTAAGAACATCAAAATAGCTAACAAGAACATCAAAACCATACGTCAGCTGTATAGCAAAATAAAACAACCCCTAACTACTTTAGAGTCAAGAGATGTTGTTTATTGCATTCAATGTACTGAATGTCCATCCACGTACATTGGTGAAACTGGAAGAAATCTGTCTAGTCGTATCATTTCTCATAAGAGTGACTGTAGACTAAATAAACCCACTTGTGCTTTGGCAGAACACACTATCGATCTAGACCATAAGATAGATTTCAATAATGTAAAAATATTAGCCAGGGAGAAAAATAAATTTAAGAGAACATTCTTAGAAATGGTACATATCAGCAGGAGTGATAACAACAATCTGAATAAAAGATTTGAGATCCAGAATCTTAGCAAAATTTACAATTTTATTTTGACTTTTGACTAGGGTCTTCTGCATCTCAGAGTGTTTCATGTCTTGTTTCTT
This sequence comes from Diabrotica balteata, assembly GCA_918026665.1. Taxonomy (NCBI): domain Eukaryota; kingdom Metazoa; phylum Arthropoda; class Insecta; order Coleoptera; family Chrysomelidae; genus Diabrotica; species Diabrotica balteata. The sequence goes on from OU898276.1 coordinate 175,889,893, forward strand.
AAATTCCATTATTAATTGGTATAATTATCATGATTAACTTCAATTATTATTCAGATGTTCGTTTTGTTTTTGGTTGTTTGTTTTTTCTAAACCTACTTACTAAATACTATTTTCTTTTTATTGTTTGACATAATGAACTTTTTTTAAATTTCCCTCTTAATTTAAAGTTGGTAACATGGTTGGTAGTACTTAAAATCACAAACGGCATTTTGTTAGACATCAGTTTGAAAGTTTGTTTTTTGTAGTTACATCGAACTATTTAAACAACAATAGTTCCTCCTACTACCTCTTTCTGTTCGTGAGATGTGACTGAATTCAAACCTGCGAAGACGACTATTTTTTGTCAAACATGTTGTCTTATTTTTTACTTTTTAAACTTTGTAACATGTTCTATAATTTTTAAGTTATTTTAAAGTATTTAAGTTTTAATGCCTTCAGTAATTCAGATCACATTATGTTATTTAACGTTGTGTTTTATATGCTATGAATCTTACTTTCTGGTAAGTTTTTATAACTTTTATATTACATCGGCCTAATTTTATAACACAGTAATTTTCATTGTAGACCTTGAAGGTGGCAAACAACCACCAAAAAGAAAAAAGTATTTACATATTTTTTCCAAACTAGTCCAAAAAATTTTGGACTACCTTGTCTATATATATATATATATATATATATATATATATATATATATATATATATATATACCTTGTGTATATATATATATATATATATATATATTTCCGGCATTCTCTGAAGGTGTCCATACCAGTTAAGTCTTTTGGCTTCGATTGTGTCTACTATGTCTAGATCGATTTCCATTTCTTCCGAATATCTTCATTTCTCACCGTATCAAGTCTAGTGAGCTGACAATATCGTCCACAGTAGTTCATTTCCATGGCCCTAATTTATGATCTGTTTTTTTGGTTTATTTTCCAGAGTTCGGCACCGTACAGTCCAATACTTTCTATTATTGTTTTATAAATTTGTTTTTTATTTTGTTTTGTTATTTTTTTGTTCCATAATAGTCCGTCTAGCTGTCTGGTGGCTGATCTTGCTTGGCCAATCCTGGAATGTATTTTTTCGCTACTTCCTGCTTTTGATACTATTTGGACTCCCAATTATTTAAAATTGTCTGTTGGTGTTATAGTTCCCATTTCGATTTTTAGGCTTTCTCGTTTCTCTCCTATAACTAAGTGCTCAGTTTTTTATATATTAATTGTGAGGCCCCATTTGGTATACTTATCTTCCAGTTTTCTAAGCATGTATCCTACATCACTCTCGTCTTCAGATAGAATGGCTTGGTCGTCAGCGAAGTGTATCGTGTACAATCTATCATCTCCAATTGGGATGCCCATATTACAGCACTTTCTTCTCCACAGTGAGAGTGCCTCATTTAAATATATTTTGAAGAGTGTAGGTGCTATGCAGCAGCCTTGTTTTAAGTCCTTACTAATAGGAATTTCTCTAGTTAATCTATTTCCAGTTTTAATGTTTGCCGTCATATTTTTGTAGAGCTGTTGTACTGCTTGTATATTTTTTTTTGCTTATTCCTTGTTTTTCCATTGCTACTTAAAGCATTAAAAGTGGTACACTATCGTATGCCTTTGTCAGATCTATAAAGACTATATGAGTTGAAAGGTTGTGGGCTAATCTTCTCTCGATAACTTGCTTTAGAGAGAATATACTGTATACTGTGTACAGGATCTGCCTGCATGAAAGCCATTCTGTTCTTTTATATCTGTCATGTCCTTTTCAATTTTATTTTTTATAATTTTTTCATACAGTCTTGAGAGTGAATTTATGACACTTAGCCCACTGTAGTTTGAGTAATTCTTTCTATTTCCTTTTTTGTAGAGGTTGTTAATATGTGCTTTTATCCACTACTTCCTGTACTGTTATTTCATCGTCTTCACTAAATTCCAGTTCATATGTTGTTGTACTGATGTTCGTGAATTAAGGTCTTATTTCAGTCAAAAGTTGTGAGTTGTGTTCGATCCAAGATCTTTCTTCTATTAAATCTATTCTACTCGTTTCTTTTCTGTTTGTTCTCAGATTTTTTACCGTTTTCCATGCTTCTCTTGATCTTGTTGACCCTATATATCTGTTGAGTTCTTCGCATTTACTTTCCCATGAAATATTTTTTGCTTTAGTCACTACATTTTTTCTTCTCTGTTTAATCGTGCATATGTTTGTCTATCATCTGGATCATTTGTTTGCAACCACCTTTGATATGCTTGTTTCTTGTTGTATACTGCATTGGCGATATCATTTGTCCACCACAATGGACTATTCTCTTTGTTCTTTTGGATTGTGCCGAGCGCTTCGTAAGCTGCTTCATTGATTTTAGGGGAAGTACGGGAACAGTGTTACATTTTTTTTAATTCGTCACAAAGTTGATGGACATGAATATTTTAAGTTAATTTTTATCATTATATGATAGTATATAGTTTACTTTCTTTTTTATAAAGTATTATAACATTACAAGAATAAGGTATGAAAGTATAGCATGACTTTGAAAATTTGTCATTTGTAACACTGTACCCTGCGGTAGTCTACAGCGTTACAATGTATGTACATGGAACAGTGTTACAAGGCAAATACATAAATGATTAGGAAATGATGTATTGTTAATTAAGACTATGAACATAAGGCCTAAATGTCAAAATTATCAAGATATTCAACATAGAGAAAAAGTAAATTTGATAAAACCTATTCAAGTGAATTTTTAAATTTTGTTAAATCGATATTAAAAACCAGCATCTTAGATGTCCGGTTTGTTCCACCTGCAGCAACTGGTGGTGGCAATTTGTGTATAATATATTCCTTACGAAAAGTGTAGGATTGTTCAGTTTTTACAAATTTAAACAGAGGTTTATTTCTCTTTATGTAGACAATCACATATTCTTCCTCCAGTTCCTCCTCGACTAAACCCACCGAAAAAATATTACTTTTAGGCTACCCTTCAGCAACAAGCACATAATCGCCAACTGAAACTGATGAATAATCTATTTCCATTTCTTCGCCTTCCAAATTGTTACTAGCATTACTTTCAGCATAAGGAACTTCGCCTTCTGATTCCTCAGAACTCTTGGCATCTTTTTTCTTCTTAATGATTTGTTTATTTACAGCCTTTGCTTTCTTTCTACTTCGGTCCACTAATTCATTTACTAATTCGTCCTTAATAGGAGTGGTTGTTAGCACCATGGATTTTCCTTTTTTCCTTTCTGTGATGTTTGTTTTCCTTGGTGGGGCTTTTGGAAAGGGTCTAACGAGTTCAGGTGAAATTAAAGTTGTTTGTTTGACCAATACACTTAACATAGAGGGTCTCTCTTCTTGTTGGTGCTGTATATTTCTAGGAGGGGTAGATGAAGGTATTACAATGCGAGGTGAAGGCGAAGGAGTTGAAGTGGAAGGACTAGTTGGACACTTTGAAACTATAGTCTCATGATTCAAATCTGTTACATGTAATGTATGCTCATATTCCACGTCACAAGGAACTTGTGCCGAGGTAGAAGGCTGAGGTTGATCTCTGTTTGAAGTCTTCAATGAAATTGATGTAGCCAGAGAGCAGCAAATGTAACACTGTTCCCTTTGTAACACTGTTCCCGCACTTCCCCTATTGATTATCTCTTTATAGGTATTCTGGGCTGAGGAGTAGATCAGGTTTGACCATTTTTGGCTAAGTCGCAGCTTATATAAGAAAGATGTCGAGTCGTTTTGCAGTGCATCAATATTGTATTTTAGTAGATTCGATTCCAGGGGTTTTGATTGAGCTAGTTGGTTGTCATTTTGATGTAGCAACCGAGGTCGATACTGTAGGTAACATTTTGATCTTACCATATAGTGGTCAGTTCCGCACTCCGGTCCTCTAAATACTTCCTTCAACTTGTATGTGTGTTTCTTGTTTTGTGATGATATAATCTATAATTCACTTTGTGTTACTCGTTGGTTGAACCCAGGTGTACTTATGTATGTTTTTATGTTGGTAGAATCAGTTTAGGATTTTCAGAGAATGCTGTTTACAGAATTCGATTAAGTGTTCCCCATTTTCATTTGTTTTAGCGTCAACATATTTTCCTAAAACTTTATCATTTGTTTTTGTTCCTGTCCAAGCATTAAAATCTCCCAACAGCACAATTTCTTTGTGGGTATTTATATTTTCAATGAGTTCCGATAAAGTTTCATAGAATATTTGTTTAGCTGCTTTTGATGCATTTTCTGACCGAGCATATATTCCAATGATCTCGAGGTCGTGCTCTTTCCACGTAATAGATACTCTAATAATTCTCTCATTGATCTACTCCCAGCTTTTCAGGTTTCCTTTTAAGTTTTTTTTTATCAATATTGATAACCCTGCTTGTGCTCTTTTGTCTTTTTCTACTCCACTATACATATGTATAAAACCTCCTATGTCTTCACTACCTTGGCCTTTTTTCTTTGTTTCGGTAAGAACCGTGATATCTGATTTTATTTTTTTTACTTCTGCCATGACTTCGTCTGACTTGGTTCTCCACCCTTGGATATTCCATGTATTTATATTCAAAGTCCTTGTTCGTTTGCTACGTCGTCTTCGTTTTTTCCCGTCCGTATTCCGAGGCTGGATTTTAGAATTTTTTGCAGTAAGTTTTTCACGGGTGTAGAGGAGCAGGCCCTACGTCGCAACCCCCTACCAGGAAGACCAGGATTTTCTGTTAGGGTTTACTCCCTTAGTCGAGAGAAGAGTGTAGTAGACAGAATTATAGTGACCCGTCCGCCCTCGGATTACCCTAATAGGCACTCGGGGTCGGAAAAACAAGAGTTTGCCAAGAGCGGCCGATAGAAAAGATTAAAGACATTTCACTCTAGACAAGTTGAAAAAGAGCAATATGTGAAGGCCCCTATGATCCGCCAGGTGTGTTTCATAAGCGTATGAGTATTAGTACATGGAGGATAGACGACTGTCAGTCGTCGTTTCAACTGACAAGTACCACGTGCAAGTATTCGAGCTTAAGAGACATGTAGTCCCTAAAGTAGATTTTAATTTTAAAAACAATTCCATTGTCATCGACCTAGAGTCTCAACATTATTAAATGTAAAATGTGATATTTTGTAAATCCACACATGAAAGTCTTATAGACACCTTATTGTTAGCACCAAATACAAAAGGCACTGAAGATGATCTGTATAGATTGAAAACGTTCTGCCAGAATTTAAATGTTGACGACACTTTTAAAAGTTTTTAAGTACTTGTATCTTTTTATACCAAAATACACAATTGTGAAGTGTTTGAACTTCTGTGTTTTTTAAACGATGGTATACAGCCAATTACGGGGTTTTTCCCATTAATTTTGTAACTTTCTAGAAGTTGAAAAAAGACGTCAAAAAGTCTAAATAGAAAGAATCCAACCTCTTTTCGTTCGAGAATTATCGGAAACATTGAAATATCCACAAAATAGAAGAATCTAACATCTTTTCGTTCGAAAATATACGTGAACATTGAAATATCAATAAATACGCTGTCACTTTAAGCGTAAGGTGATGGAGATTAGTTATTGAGAAGTCAAACTGTCACAATTCATTTTTAGAAAAAGTCGAGTTTTCGTTAAATTTTCATAGTAAAGAAATCAAATAAACAATAATATATAAATTATTAATAACAAAAATTCAATCTCAATAAAGACGAAATAATATTTAACTCAACTATAAATTTTAATAAAAGAAAAATAATTTGAAATGGTGGAAGCTGCTAATTGAATCATTGTGGTCTATTTTGAAAGGCAATATCATAAAAATAAGGATAATCAGAGGCTGATAACTGAGACATTGAGTGGCGATTAAAACCTTTACTTTGGAAAACAATTTTATTTAGGCATTCAGTGACAGAAAGGTAACAAATTTTGTTGGTATAATTTAATTATTGTAATAAGAAATTTAGTTTAAAAATAGGTTGTGTTAAATTTATATTTAAATATTGTCTGAATTAGATATATATATATATATATATATATATATATATATATATATATATATATATATAGTGTTATGATGTTTTGTTTTGTATATGAGCAATGAGTGTTTAAAATAAAATATATGAGTATAGGGTTTTTATCGCGGTTCTCAAAGAATTAGTTTATAAGTACTTTTGTAAATTATCTTTATTATAACTATTATGAAACAGACATATATATATCTAATATAAACAATTTAAATTTAACACAACTTATCTAAATTTGAAATTCTTACAATTATTAAATTATATTAACAAAATTTGGTACCTTTCTGTCACTGAAAGCCTAAAGTTTTCCAAAATCAAATTTATAATCACCACTAAATATCTTCTTAATCAGCCTCGGTTATCCTTGTAATCTCCATATAATATATTGTACTCCTGTATTGAAATGTCTATATTGTTGAATTAATAACTGTATTGAACTAACTTTCTTGATAAATCTAATTTAGTGACTTAATTGTACCTGACTGACTGACTTCTTCTCACTTAATCCTTTTTTCTAACTTAATTTAACTTAATCACTTCATGAATTCAAATCATGAATGTGTTGCTTGTGTGAGTCCATTTCAAATAGGTAAAGAAATAATATTTCTTTGCCTACTTGATAGACTTTTGCCTTAAAGTAATAATTATTTCTTTACCTACTTCATAAATTCTTCTCACTCAATCAATTGTAACTTAATTTCTGACTTCTTCCAAATTACTCACTTAATAATTTACTGTAACTAAATAATTGACTGTAACTTAATGACTTCCTGTAACTTAATGCCTTCTTCTAACTTTACTAACTTTATGAATCAACTGTAACTTACTTAATAATCATCTGTAATTGACTGAATATTCTTCTTGTAACTAAATTCTTGAATTCTAACTTTACTAACTTCACGAATTAACTGTAACTTACTTAATAATCCCCCGTAACTGACTTAATAAACCCCTGTTGCTTCAAATTACATACATGTTGGTTTATATATCTTTTCAAGGTTCCAGAATCATCGGGATATAAAATATGTTCTATACTTTTCATCTCATCCATAGATAAAAGTTCTAGAATCCTCTACTATGTAAATAGTCATATTGACGTTTTCCAGAAAATTCCTTGCTTTCTATAGATAATATAGATAATTTAACGGACATTTAGGCTCTTCAGATCGGAATACACTATTATATATACATTAAACATCTTACATTAATATATTATCAATATTTTACATCCGTAATAATATTTAAATTAAAATTCCAAACTAATATTTAACCCCATTTTTCATCTGTCACTTATTAAGTTCAAAATAGGCATCGCCATGTCATAGACAGTGTATATTTGGTTGCCTATACACAAGGCTCACTTAAATACAATTATTTCTTTGAGAACTGCGACAAAAACCCTATATATGTTATTTAAAAATACTCATTGCTCATAATACTATCAAACAAAATATCATAGCAATATACATAGGTATATATGTATATACTTTTTTATGTATGTATGTATAACATCAGATACCCGTTTACCTTTCAGGTGTAGGGTTATAATTAAATTTTATCTAATTTTCACCGTGCTCACCGTTCACAAATTTCCTACAGTAAACATTACTCATGTTTCTCTATCTATTTGTCCTTACTAACAGCACTGTGTATTTATTTACAGTCGAGACATACAACGGCTCTAGCATGCATTTTTGGAGACTAGATCGGCGACAAATGGGAGCTTATTTGTGCATCGCCAGCAACGATATCCCACCAGCAGTCAGCAAAAGAATATCTCTGAGTGTCAACTGTAAGTATACCAATTTCTGTTATTTAATCTATTTGTTGTTCGTGATATTTAGGTTTTTCTTTTCTTGTATATACCAAGAAAAACAGTTTACGTTACAAATGGAGTAAAATCTTATTTGTCGAGGAAATTATTTTCTTGTCGTGATAAAGTGTCTTGTTATTTTATTTAAAACTATAATTTTGATTGAGATCTGTTAATAATTCGTGAAAATCAACTGTTATTGTTAGAGGATACTCCAGAATTTAAAAAATCGCAGATTAATGTAAAATCAGACAGAAGCTTCATTTTAATAGTTTCATTCGATCGTGTAGCGACTGCTCTTCAACTGACTGAATATATATTTGCTGATATTCCATTTTCTTCAGATTTTTTATTTTTATCTGTTTTCTTCTTCTTCTTTAGGTACCATCTAAGGAGGTTGGTAATCATCACAGCTATTTTTACTTTTGAGATTGCAGCTCTGAACAAGTCGACGGAACTGCAATTATACCACTTTCTTAGATTGTTGAGCTAGGAGATGCGTCTTCTTCCAATACTTCGCTTTCCCTGTATTTTTCCCTGCATTATGGTTTGTAACAACACATATTTATCCCCTCTCATAACATGGCCGAGATACTGTAACTTTCTTATCTTAATCATATTCATAATTTCCATTTCCTTTGTCATCTTTCTGAGGACATCAAAATTTGTTATTCGGTCTACCCTACTCATTTTTAATATTCTTCGGTAGATCCACATCTCGGATGCTTCAAGTCGATGGCTCACCTCTTTTTTTAAGGTCCAGGCCTCCACCCCATAAAGTAGCACCGAAAACACATAAGAACGTAATATTCTTATTTTGAGTTGTAAACTAAGATTTCTACTGCATAATAATTTTCTCATCTTATTAAATGTTGCTCTTGCTTGTCCAATTCTCATTTTTATTTCTTCTGTATACTTGTTATTTTCATTAATAATTGTACCAAGATATCTGTATTTTTTACTTTTTCTATTGGAACTCCTCTTATGTTTAAAATGTCTTGTTGTTGCGTTTTGGAAATTATCATAAATTTTGTTTTATTAGCATTAAGCGTTAGTCCGCTTTCCTCACTACCATTTACTACATTATCTAAAAGTGTCTGTAGATCTTGTATATTCTCTGCAATTAGTATAGTATCATCGGCATATCTGATATTGTTGATGGATCTGCCGTTGACTTTTATTCCAATTGTTACATTTTCGAGTGATTTTTTAATTATTTCTTCCGAATATAGATTAAACAATAAGTTAATAACTTTTTATCTCTTCTTCCTCCGAAAGTTCTCTGCTTATTCTCTGTTATCTTTGTTATTAATTCTTTATTATCCAGATTTGATGATTCTTCCATAAGTATATCATACATTGTAAGTTTGGCTGCCGCCTTCGCCTAATTACTTGTTTCTAGTGTCCCGTGATGAATTTAACTGCATGTCAAAGTATTCTACCCTTATTTCTAATGTTAGAAATATGCTTAATTGTCACCGAAAATTGTATAATTTTATGGACAAAGCTTATAAAAGATAAAAAAAATAATAAAAATAACAATTAGAATTTACACTATATTTCAGATTACATAATAAAACCTTACTAACTAGTTTACAATAAGTTTAAGCTACTGCATGTGACACCTAAAAATATATAAAAAAACTTTGTTGTTTATACCTAAACCTACCGTACTTTCTTAACTATTCGTTAAGAAACTCTTCCACTGAATAATAATGTCTTTCAGTTAGACAGGCTTTTGTCAATTTACGGAACTAAAGGACAGAAGTTGTAGATTTAAGTTGCAAAGGGAGATGGTTGTATAATTTTTTTTCCGAATATAATATAGATTTATCTACTAATTCAATGGATGAGATCGGTAAATACACATCAAAGCTTAAATTTCTAGTGGAGTAGTCATGACTAGGTCTTACATGGAAAACATGTAGGTAAACAACAATTTTTAGAATATTGTTATATTTTTTTATAGTTGTAATTTATTGTCTTTATTCTAATTTATTAAAACTCACGATAATTTATTATCAATTTATTAAATACCTGTACAACTATTTATTACGTTCGTACATTTAAATACGCGAGCCCCTAATTTATCTTCTTACTAACTGCTCAATAAAATCCCTGGTATTTATATATAAAATGCCGTTATCTCAAAAAGTCTGGGGATCCACCGATGACGTTACATCCAGTAGGTGACTCATCCAGCAGGTCTCGAAAATTCAATCGCATTCTGGTAAATTCAGAGAGTCGTCGCCGACGGCTGAATTGGTTATCCGACCCTTTTGTAGAATTCGGTAGTATCTGACCTAGAACATTCATGAATCAGTAAATTAATATATTTACAGTTTTTATATGTCATAATATATTCATTGTAACAATATATTCATTTTCGTCGAAACAGATCTTATTGCATAGCAGGCTGAGACTCGTTTATTACTTATCAAATCGGTAAAAATGGACCATTTAAGGTTGCTGTCTATAAAAATACCAAGAAATTTTTCAGAATCAATTATACTGATCTGGTTGTAATTAAGAAGCAAGGGGTTAAAAGGCTCCTTTGTAGGGTATTAAAATATCAATAAACGTATTTTAACCTTAATTGTGCCTTATTCCGATTTAAATAGTAATTAAATCAAAAGCTTTGGTATAGTCACAAAAAACAGTGGCAGTGTAAAGATTTTTGTTGAGTGCTTGATAGACCTCATGTAGTACAGTAAACATAGCATGGCTGGTACATTTATTAGATAAAAAGCCGAACTGATAAATTTGTGATACAATGTTGTTTTCAACCAGAAAGTACATAAGTCGGACTTTTATAAGTATCTCAATAATTTTGGATAGGACAGGTAGTAAGGCAATAGGTCTATAGTTGCAAACATTAGATTTATTACCACCCTTAGAAAGAGGAATAATGGTTGTCATTAGGCACTCTGAAAATATACTTTTTTTACAGAGATCGTTAATTAGTGAGATCAGGACTTTCAACAAATTTTTTGTGAGATTTAACAAAATTTTTATGGGTAGTCCATCGGTACTACAGGAATATTTGCTTTACATACTACTGATTGTTTGGATCAGTTCATATTTATCAACTGGTCTTATAAAAAATGAATTCGAGACATTTGTTGAATTGGGAAGATAGATATATAGGGAAATAATATCTTTATGTGGCGAAATAGCTGATGTTATATTTTTACTCACATTAATGAAGTATTCATTTTGATTTTCAGGGTTTGGAAGAGAAAATGTTTGAGTTGTGTTAGTTTTATTTCTTTGATCGTTTATTTTGGACCAATTTTCCCTTGCAACATTTTTAGAGCTTCCTAGACCATTCTCATAGGAAATTTGTTCAGCTGTTTTAATAAGTTTTAGATAGGTTCCTTTATAAACCTATCTTTATAAACCAAAGTTTATAGGCAAAAAACCGATCTAGGGGTCCATGAAGAGAAAACAAAATCTATGTGCTTCAACACACAAAAGAAATGAAACAGAATAGGATAAAATATTGATTGATAAAATAGGATAAAAGATTGGAGAATTTTAAATATCTCGCATCGACAATCACCGCAGATAATGATATTCAGGAAGAAACTAAAGGGGGAATTCAGGCAGCAAACAGATGTATGTATACCCTCCACAACCACAGGCTGGTGCTTATATACCCATACTTCTCAACTTGGCTGAAAACGAGCTTTCTGATGAGTATTTCGACACACTAAAAGAAACACCACTAATATACCGGAGTTAGTAAGAAACTGCATGCCAAAAATTCAAAATTTCGACTCAGGCTTCTTAGCAATCCAGTCTACGCAAAATTTCAATACAACAACAATCTTTCACATTCTTAACCGACGTTATTTCTTTTTTTCAGTTCAAACATAACAGTTCATAATCTCACGTTATCTCACGTTTATAAGTTGTTTATGAAGATAATAACTAATAGGTTGACATCAAAACTAGACTTCTATCAACCTTGCGAGCAAGCAGGGTTTAGAGCTGGATACGGAACAATTGATCATTTGCAAACCATTAAGTCGTTGATTGAAAAAACCGTGGAATATAATAGACCCCTGATACTTGTCTTTGTCGACTTTGAAAAAGCATTTGATACGGTCAATCAAAGTGAAATGCTCCAAGCTCTAACACAATGTAGAATAGATCACCGATACATATCTCTCATCAGATACATCTATCAACATGCTACAGCCTGTGTAAGACTTATTGAAGATACTGGGACTTTTCGTATTGAAAGAGGCGTTCGGCAAGGAGACAATATGTCTCCTAAATTATTTACAACTCTGCTAGAATACGCTTGTAAAACAATACATTGGAACGAAAAGGGCATCAATGTAGATGGAAAATTTTTAAATAACCTTAAATTTGCAGATGATATTGTTCTTATTGCAGACAGCTTTGATCAGGCACAGATAATGCTCCAAGAACTCCATACTGCCACAAAAAGAGTTGGTCTTAAAATAATTTTTTTAAAAACACAATTTATGACAAATTTAGTCCACAACAAAAACATCTCAGTAGAAGACAAAGATATTGAGCCAGTTGACTCCTATAAATACTTAGGCCATGAGATCAGAATAAGTCGAGACAACCAAACAAGCGAACTGAAAAGAAGAATAAACCTCGCTTGGGCTGCATTTGGAAGGATGAAGGATATTTTTAGGTCTAAGATTCCAATGTGTCTGAAAAGAAAAGTATTTAATCAATGTATTTTGCCAGTGATGACCTATGGCGCAGAAACCCTAACGCTCACAAGAACAACAGTGAGTAAACTACAAGTTGCGGAAAGAGCAATGGAGAGAATTATGTGAGGGATTTCTCTACGTGATAGAATACCCAATGCTGCTATACGCAAAAGATCAGGAGTAGCAGACGTTATTGAAAGGATAACAACACTAAAGTGGAACTGGGCAGGTCATGTAGCAAGATCAGTTGATGACCGGTGGACAAAAAGAATTTTGGAATGGAGACCCCGAATACAAGCTTACAGAAATAGAGGTCGACCCCCAACGAGATGGACAGATGACATAAAAAGAGTGACTACAAATTGGATTCAGATGGCGCAAAATCGGACTAAGTGGAAAATCATGCGAGAGGCCTATGTTCAGCAGTGGACGTTAGAGGCTAGTTGATGATGATGATGATGAAACTCTAGTGGGTTTAAAGAAAGACATGGCAAACTAAGCATATCGTAGAAGTAATCTCACAAAAGCTTATGTAGAGTGCTGTAAAGTGAGGTAAAACATAATCCAATGAACTGTCTTCTAATATAGTCCCAGGAACGCAACTCAAAAATGTTGCGGAAGATTTTTAGTGGTATTAGGACGGCGGTGGAGAAATAGCTGATGTTATATTTTTACTGACATTAATGAAGTATTCATTTTGATTTTCAGGGTTTGGAAGAGAAAATGTTTGAGTTCTGTTAGTTTTATTTCTAAGATCGTTTATTTTGGACCAATTTTCCCTTGCAACATTTTTAGAGCTTCCTAGACCATTCTCATAGGACATTTTTTCAGCTGTTTTAATAAGTTTTAGATAGGTTCCTTTATACTTGGATATATATTCAGTGACTAAGACATTGGTAGTAAATTTTTTGATGTGCAGTAGTGAACGCATATTCTTGGCTGATATGCGGAATTATGGTAGATGTTGTTTTAGTAATTTTTGTAGGAGAATTAATGTGCATTGTGAAACCATACGATTTGAATATATTGACCAAGGATACTTGAGTACCACAATCAATATCGTAATTAATATTCAAGTCACCGCATAGAATATTTCTGTTTTTATTGAGCAGATCGTCTAACAAATTTAATAGGTTCTGAAAAAATAGTTCCGTGAAAAAGTCAGGTGATCTATAAATGCAAATACCAATAAAAATTCAAAAAAGGATTCATTCAACAAAAAGTAATATTGAACTTAAACAGCACCATGAGCTAAACTTGAACGATCGTACCTAGCGATTGTGGTACATTTTTTGTACAAAATAAGGCTTGTTAACTTCAAGCCAGTGTTCAGTAACCGCAACTATCGGAAGAAATCCGAATTCCTCTAGAAACAAAAATAATTCATCTGTTTTATATGTTATAGAACGAATATTAATCAGAACCATGCTAAGTTGTCAACACTATAAAAATGCGAGGTTTCTAGATCCACAGAACACGTCATATTATTTAAAAATTTCGTTATGGCGAGGCAACTGAATAGTAGTTTTGGTGACTTTCCCCTGATTTTTGTAGGTGAATAATTCTTTCCGAAGTGTGAAAGGACGTAAAAACAGTAAGATCAGCTTTCACTTCAGTTTTACCAATTCCATAGGCATCGTTAAATTCTAGAAGGAATTTTCGTAGATCTTTAGTCTTAGTGGGAAGTCCTTCGGAAGCCAAAAAGAGTTTAATGCTTGTGTTGGTGAATCCTTTGTAACACACTGAAGCAGGTTGGTCGGGTAGAAAAGCAATATGTAGTTTAATGGCTTTCAAGACATCCGGTTCCCTTAATTTTGCTAGAAGATATCGACTGTTCGGTCACTTTGACTGTGGGATCAAAGGATCTAGATTTATCGATGGTTCCAAAGTATCCTTTTTAATAAAGTTAATATAAGAATGGAAAGAATTCCTTGATTTGCAAATGTCGATGGCCTGCTTGTCTGTGACTATTTTTGTATTTTCCACTTCATGTTGTGATATTATTATGCAGTAGTAATCCTTCCTTATTTTTTAAAAATGGAGTAATTTTTGATCTATGTTTCATTCCTTGCAAATTTTTGGTAAAAATTTCTAATATCAATGTTAACTATATGATTTTCAAACATTAATATAGTTTGAGAAAAGGCAGCAAATATTTGATTTAAACTTTGAAAATAAGGCTATTGTCGAGAACAAGTTAATTAAATCTAGCCCACTAGATCACAAGTAGAGCACAAGTAAATCCGAATAAAATGAGAAAAGGCAGCAAATATTTGATTTCACGCAAACAAATCCTATGTATCTCTTGATACGTATTTCGACCTAATAGGTCTCGTCAGAAGAGCTATTCATAGGGGTTCTCAACGTGAAAAATCAATATTTTCTGTCTTTTAAGATTGATTTTTCACGTTGAGAACCTCTATGAATAGCTCTTCTAACGAGACCTATTAGGTCGAAATACGTATCAAGAGATACATAGGATTTGTTTCCTTGAAATCAAATATTTGCTGCCTTTTCTCATTTTACTCGGATTTACTCTGTGGGAGTACTAGAAGCATTCGCTAAGGATTTCTGCTTAGTTGTAAAAGACATATCGTGGAATGCAAATTTTAGATTCCCCATGTCTTTTTTAACATCTTTTATCAACGTCTGTTTGCCTTGCAATTCTTAGAAGGCTCAGATTATAAAGCAGGAATCTGAATTGTGTTTCGAAACTATTTTACGATTGTTTAATTAGATGTCGCTAGTGCGTCCGTATTGAAGCCATGTTATTGTTGCTGCTTAAAAGGCAGAAAATATTGATTTTTCACGTTGAGAACCCCTATGAATAGCTCTTCTAACGAGACCTATTAGGTCGAAATACGTATCAAGAGATACATAGGATTTGTTTGCGTGAAATCAAATATTTGCTGCCTTTTCTCATTTTATTCGGATTTACTCTGTGGGAGTACTAGAAGCATTCGCTAAGGATTTCTGCTTAGTTGTAAAAGACATGTCGTGGAATGCAAATTTTAGATTCCCCATGTCTTTTTTAACATCTTTTATCAACGTCTGTTTGCCTTGCAATTCTTAGAAGGCTCAGATTATAAAGCAGAAATCTGAATTGTGTTTCGAAACTATTTTACGATTGTTTAATTAGATGTCGCTAGTGCGTCCGTATTGAAGCCATGTTATTGTTGCTTCTTAAAAGGCAGAAAATATTGATTTTTCACGTTGAGAACCCCTATGAATAGCTCTTCTAACGAGACCTATTAGGTCGAAATACGTATCAAGAGATACATAGGATTTGTTTGCCTGAAATCAAATATTTGCTGCCTTTTCTCATTTTATTCGGATTTACTCTGTGGGAGTACTAGAAGCACAATTCGCTAAGGATTTCTGCTTAGTTGTAAAAGACATGTGGAATGCAAATTTTAGATTCCCCGTGTCTCTTTTAACATCTTTTACAAACGTCTGTTTGCCTTGCAATTCTTAGAAGGCTCAGATTATAAAGCAGAAATCTGAATTGTGTTTCGAAACTATTTTACGATTGATTAATATAGTTGTTGTATGTACGTATATAATGTATTTTTAGTTAAATTTAAAATATACATATATTATAAGGTGTTACTTTTAGTATTAATATATAAAGCAAATATTGAAATAACCAAGAAAACTAAAATATTGTTAGTTTGTTTTACGCCAGTGACCAATCAGCGAAAGAAAAAATGATCAAAAAGTATGAAATCTATCTCAGACTTGAATGTTAAAGAATAAATTGAATAATGTATTAAATTAAAATTATGAAAATAATATTAAAAATATCGGCTTAAAAATCAGATAAGACTTAAAATTGTTTGGGCCTCAAATATTGATGAAGCAATATTCAGTATATATCTCAACAAACAAATTATATAACAAACTTTCACATATTTTGTACAAAATTGTGGCGAAAGTGTTTTCCTCAAACTTCCCTTCCATAATCGAATAACCTTTAAGATTCGCCAAATAAGTTTCTTAAGTGTTTCCCACAAAGTGGCTCTCATTTAAACTTTATTTCAGGGGAACTGTTGTATAACGACAAATAAAAGTGAATAATAAAACCAATTGGTTAGATTTTTTATGGAGTTTAGTAATAAAGCGTGTACTTAATGTTGAAGAGGTGCTCAAACGTTTTAAGATACCCTTAAAATAGTCTGAACGTTGTTTTGTAAGGTTATTTATAAAACTATATGAAAGATCCATAAACAATTGAAGTTAAACGTTTTATTTAAAAATTAATATTACAAAATAAGTTTTCTTTTGATTTCTTGATTAACTGGATTGTTTATTTTGCAAGGTTTAGCAGATATCCCCACTGTGCTATTCACTATACTCACCTCTTGTTATATTATTCGTTTATTAGTTGTAAAGTTTGTTTAGCAGTAAATGGTTGACTTTAATTAGTATTGTATAAACATCCTGGGTTAACAGATAATAGTATAAAAGGCCCGGTTTCAGGTAACAATGGTTTATCTGAGGTACAATGGGCCAAGTCAGATAAATTTAATAATATTTACGACCACACTAATTGAAGTCAACTATTTGCTGCTAAACAAACTTTACTACCTGTTGTCTACATTTTCTAGCTCTTTTTGTAGAAATTACCATGTTCTATTGGAACGCTTTCTCTTTAACCTTAATATTAATTACTGTAGGTCATTTTATATTCTGATTTATGCAAGATGTAGAAATAGGGGACCATACACGGAGAGGAATATTTTGTAAAACTCTTTTTTTCCTTCTCCCCCCACAAGGTTCAAAATTAAAGAAATCCTATTATTTATGTCGTTTGGGTTTATCTTTTTTATGTTTTTTGGTTTGTGTTTTATTGGAAGGTCACCATCAGAAGACAAATGTCTCGATCTGCCACAGCGTAGCAATAGCATTATTGGTGTTAAAAGTCTGTGGGCCTGAATCTTCTTCTCGTGCCACTCCTAGCGGAGATTTGAAATCATCATGGCCACTGCGACTTTGTTAGTAGCGCGCCTGAAAAGTTCAATCGAACTACACCCGAACCATTCACGTAGATTACGAAGCCACGATATTTTTCTTCTTCCCACACTTCTTTTGCCCTTAATTTTGCCCTGCATGATGTTTCTTAAAAGCTAGTACTTTTCGCCTCTCACAATGTGCCCCAAGTATTCCATCTTTCTAGTTTTTATCTCATTTAGAATGTCGCATCTTTTGTCTAAAGTTTGGAGTACTTGCGTGTTAGTGACGCGGTCCATCTATGATATTCTGAGAATGCGCCTATAGCACCACATCTCGAGAGCTTCGATGTTTTTTATGGTCAATTGTTTTAATGTCCAAGCCTCAACTCCATATAACAGGGTAGAAAAGACATAACACCGCAGCATTCGTATTCGTAACTTTATATTGATATCACGATTGCAAAAGAGTTTGCGCATTCTATCAAAGACTGATCTAGCGATTTCTATTCAACATCTAATCTCTTTTGTTTGATCAGTATCGTCTGTGATCCAAGCACCTAGATATTTATAACAGGGCACACGTTCAATCGTTGTATTGTCTATTACAAGATTAGCTCCGATGTTCTTTGATTTCGTGATTACCATAAATTTAGTTTTTTTTCAAATTAATTTTCAAGCCGTAACTGTTACAGTATATATTGAGACTTTGAACGAGATGTTCTAGTTCTACTAGCGTTCCCGTTAGGAGAACTGTATCGTCAGCATACCTTATATTGTTGATCGTCTCACCATTTATTATCAGACCAAGATCTTCTTCCTCGAGTGCTTGTTCACAGATAGCTTCACTATACAGATTAAATAAAAGTGGCGATAAGATACATCCCTGCCGGACTCCTCGACGGATTTGAATTTCTTCTGTTAGTCTGCCCTCAACCTTGACATTTGCTGTTTGATTCCAATATAGATTGCATATAATTCGAATATCTCGGCTGTCTATATTTTTTTTTTATTAGAACTTGTCTTAGTGGTTCATGTTGTACTTTGTCAAAGGTCTTTTCGAAATCAATAAAGCAGGTGTAAATCTCTTGGTTCATGTCTAAGCATCTCTGTGAGAGAACGTTCATTGCAAACAGAGCATCCCTTGTACCCAGCCCTTTTCTGGATCCCATCTGAGTGTTACTGATGTCTACGTCTAATTTCCTATAGATCCTATTATGGATTATTTTTAAGAACAGTTTTAGAGCATGACTAATCAAAGCTATCGTACGATATTCGTTGCATTCCTTTGTATTTGCCTTTTTTGGCAGTAGTATAAAGGTCGAACGGAGCCATTCCCTAGGTATTATTCCAGTTCTATATATTGTGTTAAATAGATCTAGGAGTATTTTAATAGATTCATCATCCATAAGTTTGATCAGTTCTACGGGAATTTCATCAGGACCGGGGCCTTACCACTTTTGCTTGTTTGATTGCATATTCTATTTCTTATCTGATTATATCAGGCCCTGTATCATCTGTATATTCGTTTGAGATTTCTTGTCTATCTTTGTCATCAAACAGTTGTGATATGTATTCTGTCCATCGGTTTATTTTTTGTTGTAAATCTGTTATAATTATACCATCTGTATCTTTAATCTGTCCTGTCTGTGTGGTTCTTCTCCTTCCTGTCATTTCTTTAATCTTTTTGTGTACATTAAAAAAGTCATATTTTCGCTCCAATTGTTCCAACTCATGGCATTGCTTACTTAGCCATCTTTCTCTAGCTTCTCTTATTTTCTTTTTTATTAGTTTATCTGTGTCTTTGTATCTTATCGGATTATTTGTTTTGTGTACCCTTCTTTCACGCATCAACTGTAGTATTTCCTCATTCATCCATTCTTTATGTTTTCTTTCTTTCGGTGTTAAATTTTCTCTCCCTGCCAACATTACGGCATGTTTAATATTCTCCCATTTTTGGTCTATGTTATCAGTATTTCTATTCAGTTTCTCTATATTTTGTAAATTTTCTTTGATGTTCACTATTGTTTTCTCTTTTATATGTTGTTCATTCAGTCTTCTCACGTCAATTTGTTTCTGTATGTGTTTTTTAATGATCTTTAGTTTTATTCTTAATGTGACTACTACAGGATTATGATCCGAGCCTATATCTGCTCCTGGATAGGTTTTAGCTGAGAGTATAGAGTTGCGGAATCTTTGACTAACAAGGACAAAGTCAATTTGGTTTCTGACTACTCTACCTTTGGTGTCACTCAGAGATTTCCATGTGTACAGTCGTCTGTTAGGTAACTTAAAAAGAGTGTTAGCAACTACTAACTCCTCCGCTTGACAAAATTGTACCATACGGTCTCCTCGTTCGTTTCGTTCTCCTAATCCATAGTCACCCACATAACCGTCCACACATCCATGTCGAATTTTGGCATTAAAATCGCCCATTACTACTGTAGTATGATGTTTCTTCATTGATTTTAGAATTTGTTCCAGATCGTAATAGAAACTTTCAATTTCATCATCATTTTTATCAGCCGTAGGAGCATATACTTGTATAATATTTATAATTTGTTTATTTGACTGAAGTTGTAGTGTCATTATTCTATCAGAGAAGGAAGTAAAGCTTGTTACACAGTTACTGATTTTCTTTGATACCAAGACAGCGACACCGTAACGATGAGTTGAACTGATAGTGCCTGAATAATAAAGTGTTCCACTGGTATTCGTACATTTTCCTGATCCTGGCCACTGTACATCACTTATACCTAGGACATCAATTTTAAGGTTTTCCATTTCAAGGGCTACATTATTTAATTTACCTGCTGCAAAGAGGCTTCTTACATTCCACGTCACTATTCTTAATATCTTAAGGTGATTGATATTACTTACACAGGGATTTCACTGGTTCACGACCCGAGAGGCCCTATGGTCTGTCTGTGGTTTTCCCCTCCTACCGGATCTTGGGTTCCGAGGTCCATGATCAGTAACATGAGTGATTGATGTGACATTTGCCATCATGATTATACTAGGGAATCTTAAAGATCATTAATACAGTGGTTTCCCGTTGCCTTCTGTATCCTTACGCCGTTGACTATTCCTTGATTCATCCGCCTTCGAGACAGATTTCTCTTTCTCAGGACAAAAGAGTGCCCTGTCACTTACCAACTCATCCGCCCGAAGCCGTTGGTAGGTAAGTGAGGGATTGCTTATACCGGCAATCGCTCGGTGGAATTGTCGCCATATCTGGCTACCCTCACTTAGTTTAGCCTGCAGACCAATGCAGTTGCCCGGGGTGTGGCACGTGGAGCCATAAGTGAGAGTTAGTTGTCTTATGAGGACCAGTTATCAAGAACCATCTCCCGTCTATGACGCTCGATGTGGTCGTTCCGATAAAAGGTACTACCTCTATAACACAACTCTACACCCCTGTATACAGACAGTCAAAACTGATTTAAAGTAACTTCAGACAAATAACAAAAGATTAGTAGGCCTGCACAGATTCCGATATGAACACCGATGCTTTCAAATACACAAAAAGAATAATTGAATTTCACATAACACTGAAGACCACTTTGGGAACCATAGCAATTTCAAATGATACTCATTCAATGCGACACATAATTTAAAGTTTAGGTACTGACAATATTCACACCACGGTAGAAAAAAGAAAAATACTAAGGTGAAGAACTGGTTTGGCGACTAATGAGGGGAAGCCCTAGTGCTAAGGAACCAGACTCGACAACGAATGCTAGAGTACTAACCTAACATTTTAATAGTACTAAAGTCTAATAGGATAAACAACGGCAGTAGACGTTTCTTGTGGGTGGTAGAAAATATAAAACAAACAGCTTTAAACCCAGAGTTAAAATGGTTGTAAAAACTGACGAGCTAACCTAGTTACGGCTAAAGCTTAAGTGAGTGAAACCTGAAGAAGATACTTTGTCGGTTCAATTATCGAATCGAGTCGACTATCAAATCGAATCGATTATTGAATGTAATCGATTATAAAGACGATTATCCAACCAAATCTATTATCGAATCGAATCGAATCGATCGTTGAATCAGAATCGAATCGAATTAAATATCAAATCAAATCGAAGCGATCATTGAATCGGAATCGAATCAAAGTAAATATTGAATCGAATCAAATATCGAATCGAATCAAATATCGAAGTGAATCAAATGAAATATCGAATCTAATCAAATATCAAATCGAATCAATTATTAAATTAATTATTGAATCGATTATTAAATCGAATAGAAATTAAATAAAATAGAATAAATTACAATAAATAAATAAAACTAAATTAAAACCTTCGCTTTTTGCTTAGAAGAAGACAGATATGCAGATGGAATAAGAGTAATGTGTAAATATAAATCCTAGTAGAGTTAAGATCCCCAAATTTTTAAAATTACCTCTATAGCTTTTTATATAGTAATGGTTTTATTATAATATTGGAATTTTCTTTAAAACTGATGGAATAAATAATCAACGAAGAGGATCTGCTTTAAACTTGGCAAGATCATTTCAAAAATTTACAGGAAGAGCATGGAGAGGATATATACCTTGGGGTGGACCAACCTGTAGAGGACCCAAAAAGATACGAATCATTGCAAGCAATTAATAAATTAACGACGCCAAATCTCCAGGCTCCGACAATATACCAACCTAATTCCTTAAGTACACAGGAGAAACTTTAAATAGACAATTACACAAACTAATAACACTTATAAGGAAACGAAGAGCAAATACCAACAAAATGGCATGAAAATGTAATAATCCGTATCCATAAAAAGGGAAAAAAGCAACTACTTCAATTACAGAGGTATCTCCCTCCTTAGTATGGCATATTAAATCTTATCGAATATTCTAATAAGTAGGCTAACACCTTTTGTAGAAAATTTCATAGGAAAATACTAAGCCGGAATTATAAAAAAATTATCTACCATAGATCAGATTTTTACTCTAAGATTTATTATCTATATATCTCTCTTCATAGATTTTCGATAAGCATACGACTGTATTAAAAGGTATCAAATATGGAAAAATGGCAGAATTTTCAGTTCCAAAAAAATTTATCCAGCCGTAGATCCAGAGTACGGATAGTAACAAACTTTCAGAATGATTTGAAACAAACAGTAGCCTGAAATAAAAAGACACGCTGTCACTTCTCCTTTTTAATATAATCCTAAAGAAAGTAGTAACAGCACAAATTAGCACAACCCTAATGACAGTAAATGGACCAATATTTCTACTAGCATAAGCAGATAACACTGGCATTGTTAGAAACATGAAACTGCACCAATGTAAAGGAAACTTTTAAATTAATTAAAGATAGAGACAAAAAAACGATCTAGGGGTCCATGAAGAGAAAACAAAATCTATGTGCGTCAACACACAAAAGAGATGAAACAGAATAGAACAAAATATAACAATAGACCCATATAACTTTAAAAGATTGGAGAATTTTAAATATCTCGCAGCGACAATCATCGAAGATAACGATATTACGGAAGAAACTAAAGGGTGAATTCAGGCAGCAAACAGATGTATGTATACCCTCGACAACCACAGGCCGGTGCTTATATACTCGTACTGTTTAACTTGGCTGAAAACGAGCTTCCTGATTAGTATTTCGACACACTAAAATAAACACCACTAATATATTGCAGATAGTAAAAAACTGCATGCCAAAAACGCTGAATCAAAGAGCCGTTCTCAAAGTGTAGCTGCTAATAGGCGAAGGTATCTCCTCACTACGCTATGACTAGTAATGCAACAATTCAAAATTTCGAACTTTCGAATTTTCTTAGCAATCCAGTCGACCCAAAATTTCAATACAACAACAATCTTTCACATTCTCAACCGACGTTATTTCTTTTTCTCAGTTCAAACTCTAGTGGGTTTAAAGAAAGACATGGCAAACTAAGCATATCGTAGAAGTTAAGTAATGTCTTAAAAGCTTATGTAGAAGGGTCTACAAGTGCAGTAAAACTTGAAAATAACCATTTATTTATTTAGTCTTCTTTTAAGAATAGCCGTCCGTATTAATTTAAAGTTGATTTCATGTAATCCAATGAACTGTCTTCCAATAGGAACCTAGAGTCCTAGGAACGCAAATCAAAAATGTTGCGGAAGATTTTTAGTGGTATTAGGACGGCGGAGGCAAACTGGCGAATAAGAACAAATAAATAGATCAAAAATATGTATGGAAAACCCCTAATTGTACAAAAAGTAAAAGCATAGAGAGTCAGATGATCAGGTCACATCACTCGAATGCCAGAGAAATGTTGTATAAAATAGCTGCTTCTTGGAGGAGGTGGGGGTAAATAAACAAAGGAGTACTACGAAAAAAATGGTTCAAAAGCTTCTTCTTTAAGTGCCGTCTCCCAATCGGAGATTGGACAGTCTCTTAAATTCTTCAAACATAACAGTCTCCTTTCAGTTTCAGTGTTTATTATTTTGCATTCTTTGCCAATTTCTCGCAATACTTCAGTTAGTTTTCTTTTGTGTTCCTGCTATTCTAAGCATCCTTCTATAACACCACGTTTCAAAGAACTGTTAGTTATTTATGGGTTTTTGCTTCAATGTCCAGCTTTCAAGTCCATATTGCAGTATTGAAAACAATGCTCTTACTCTCGGTTCTAATCTAAGATCTTTGTTGCAGAGAATTGTTTTCATTTTTACAAACACATTTCTGGCTATTTCTATCCTAGCTCTTATTTCGGTTGTCTGATCATTATTGTCTGAAATCCAGGTTCCTAGGTATTTGTATTTATCAACCGTTTCTATCAGTATATTTCCCAAATGTCTGTTTGTTGGTATATTTATTTTCTTTGTTATTATCATGTATTTGGTCTTTTTATATTCATTTTTAGTCCATATTTTTCACAGAAACTGTTTGTTCCATTAGCAGTAATAAGAGTTGTTCATCAGAGTTTGCCATCATCACTGTGTCATATACATATCTTATGTTGTTAATACATCTTCCGTTAATTAATATTCTCTCACTTTGAGATAGTAATGCTTCTTCAAAATGGCTTTACCATATACATTAAATAGTAATGGGGATATAATACATCCCTGCCTAACTCCTCTCCTGATTTCAATTTCTGAACTGAGTTTGTTATCTATTACGATTTGTGCTCTTTGATTTCAGTAGAGGTTGGTTATTATTCGTAAGTCCCTATGGTCTATGTTTTTGTTTTTAGAATTTGGACTAATTTTTCAAGTCTTACTTTGTCAAATGCTTTTTCAAAATCAACGTAACAAACATGCACATCAATATTCATATCCATGAATCTTTAAGCTAACACCTTAATAGCAAATAACGGTTCTCTGGTTCCTAGTCCGTTTCTGCACCCAAACTGACTATTATCTATTCCTTCTTTCAGTTTTTTATTTATACGACCATGTATTATTTTCAGGAATAATTTGAGAATGTGACTAATTATTGCTTCTTCTTCTTCGTCTAGCCATTCACGTCCACATCTGAACATAAGCCTCTTCAAGTCTTCCTTTCCATTGTGTTTTATTTTACTCTACTTGTAGCCAATTTTTCTCGGCAGTCCTTTTCAGATCATCTGTCCATCTCATAGCAGGTCTGCCTCTGGGTCTTTTGTGTTGGTATGGTCTCCAGGGTAAAATTGATCTGTGCCATTTGTTTAGATCGCTCCTAGCTACATGTCCAGCGTATTCCCATTTCAACTTTATTGATTTTTGCACCACATCGGTGACTTAGGTTTTCTGTCTTATCCATGTGTTTGTTTTCTTGTCCTTAAGTGATATACCTAGTATTGCTCTTTCCATCGCGTGTTGAGTGGCTCTAAGTATATTCATATTCTTTTTTGTGATTGTCCATGTTTGTGCCGCATAAGTTAATATCGGAATAATGCATGCATCAAAAACTTTAGATCTAAGATGTAATGGAATTTGTTGATTTCTGAGTATAAAGTTCAGTTTACCGAATGCTGCCCAAGCCAACTTTCTTCTTCTTTTTATTTCTTCAGTTTGAATTTCCCTATTTAGTATTATTTTTTGTCCTAAGGATATATATTCTTAAACTTTTTCTATAACTTTATTGTTTATTATTGTCACGGTGTCTTCGGAGTGCATGGCTTTTGTTTTGACTAATTAGTGATATTGTTCTGTATTTACTGTAATATTTAACGTTTGTATTTTTAGGGATAGCACAAAAGATGAAGAGTAACCATTGTTTCGGTATGTGTCCTGTTTTGTATACAGAGTTAAATAAGTCTTCTATAATGTCTAGGGTTTCATCATTCATGCATTTTAAGATTTCTATAGGGATTTGGTCTGGACCTAATGCTTTACCATTTTTGCTGTTTTTAATACCATTTTAATTTCCTCTTTTAATATCTTTAAAACCATATCCTCTTCTACTTCTCCATCTGTTCTGTTCCATTGTCTTTGAACAGTTTATTGATGTATTCTGTCCATTTTTTTAATTTGTCGTAAGTATTCAACACAAATTTACCATTTGCATCTTTCAGTATTCCCGGTTTTCTTGTTCTATTGTTGTGAGTTAATTCTTTAATTTTTTTATGTGTGTTAAAACTATCATGTCTTTTCTGGTATTCTTCTATTTCTGCACATTGTTCTTTTAACCATTATCTTTCGCAGAATTTGTTTTTTACCATTAATTAATCCGTTGTTGATTTCATCTGCCAGGCGTTGCCTTATGAGTGGGTTCCTTAATTTACTTGTGTTGTTTAGATTGGTTGTATTGGTTAGAAGCAGTTAAAGGTAATTTAACTGGAGTAATAATGCAGAATTTGTTTTTATTTTTCTATTTAATCTTCTTTTAAGACTAGCCGTCCGTATTAATTTAAAGTTGATTTCATGTAATCCAATGAACTGTCTTCCAATAGTCCCAAGAACGCTACTCAAAAATGTTAAGTTGCGTTTCTGGGACTCTATTGGAAGACAGTTGACTCTAAATTGTCAATATAAATGAGTCAGATAAAATTAGATTATTAGACGATTTTTTTATCAAGCAACAAAAGTAAAATTTGGTTAATTTATTTATGGTGGTTAGGTATTTTGAGATCGATTTCTGAAGTTAAAATCGAAACGTCAAAATAAACTTATTTTACAATAAAATTGTGGCTTCTTTCCAATAAAAGTAGTAAATTACTATTACCGATATTTAAATAATCGGATTTTACTGTATATTTAAAATGTTATTGATTTGTTTAAGTATTAAATCTGAATTTTAAAAAATTTCACTGTGAATAATATTTGGCATCAAATTTTTATTAGAAAAGCACTAAAAAATTAAGAGTAAGCTAGACAGAATATAGGCCACTTTCAATGCGAAATAGCCATGTAAAGAACATTTTAAAAGCATAAGTTAAGAATGACCCGGAACGAATAATAGCTGAATAGTTGAAACTGCTTTCGACCGGTTTCCAAGTTTCGTAAAACAAAACTAAGACAGTTTTTAGCCGAGTGCAGATGATCTACCCGCATTGACCTATTTTCGCATTCCCGTATTGCCATACTTACTTCACCTTATGTCATCACTATTACAGTTTATCGCACAGGGAAGACACCAGACACTTGCTGAAATGTCGAATAATTTCAAGTCAATTTGAATATTAATAGTTGCACTGCATACACCATATAAGCCGCTAGAATTTGGCAAAATAAATAATCTGACTAAAATTAAAAACCGGTCACTCTTATATTGAGATGAACCAATTTTTACATAAAAATAATTCTTGCAAGTTTACACGGTGCTGAGAATTATAAGCCCCCTAAAAAATTTTAGTTAGGACGAGGAACCAAATGAGTCCCAATTTTAAGGGGTTTCATTACTTCTACAAAAACTTTTTGAAATTGGTTAATTAGTTACATATGTAAAGTGAGGTTGCGTTGTAAAGTCTCAAAGTTTAAAAATTATTAAGAAAAAATTAAACGGTTGATTTCAGATGACCCCAGAAAAAAAATCTAGGAGATTGAAAGCTGGAAATCCAGCTTGGATCATGGCACACTATCATACGCCTTTGAAAGAATAATAAACACCATATTGCACATGTACCTCAATAGTGCCAAAAGTGCAAAACACAATAATTTCGAGGAACCAGCTAAACATTCTTAGCAAACAAACAACTTATTTTGAGAATGGCTGGCTTTAAAATTACAAGTTAGTTAGCAAATTATATAGTTATTTGCTGTATTTTATTACAATTTATTAAAAATAAAACCTTAATTGTATTTTGATAGTCATGGCGGTATTGCATTGTAAAGAAAGTAATTTATAAAGCGATACTTAGGAGATACGGCGACAATATAATGAAAAAAATAATTTTTTTCTTCAAACGTCAAATAATGATGACATTACTGATCTAACTTGATCCTGTCAAAGTTTGATGTCTCCGCCGGCAGTAGTTTTTTTTTCCCATTTCTTTACGGCGGAGGGAAAAATGTTGTCATGGCAACAATATGAAACATGTCACAAAGCAACAATACAAATGTCCTTAACAGCAATTAAACATCATTTTTATTTATAGTAATATTAAAAGTACAATTAGTTAATGAGGCATTTTCAAAATTGAAACCGTGCAAAAATGTTCCCGACTCTTGATACGCATTGGTTTAAAATTTTTTGAGCATTATCGTTCTTATTTCTTATTGAATCCTCTATATATCCTTCGGCAACCGTCCTTGATTTCCAGCCCCCATGTCGTTTGAGGCATTCTAGATTTCCGCCTCCATCAATTAAAAGTGTTGCTGAAACTCGTCGTAAAGAGTGACCCGTGTATGCGCTTTCATCGTTTACATTTGAATAACTAGCTACTTTTTGGGCTACTGCGCTGATCGAATGTATTCCCATGACGCTTCGGTAACACTTTCCATTTTGGTACTTGGTAAAAAATCGGTTTTCTGTGAAATTTTCAGGCCGCAGTGATGCATACTTTTTATACAGTTTAATGTAGTTTTGACCAATTATCGTAAAAGATCTAATTTGTCGTGTTTTACTGTCTGGGATTTTGATAATTATTACATTTTCTTTATCCTCAATGTCCACAGTCTTTATTTTTACCATTTCGTCGCATCGACAGGCGCCGGTGACCCCAATTAACAAAACAATCTGAAATATTTTTATAATTTAGTACAGTATACTACATGCTTTGCAATATATTTTTTTTACCTTTAATCCTAAATACAACTTATCTGGCGCTTCAATCAAAAATTTATCAAACTCGTCTTTAGTGAAAACTTTAGACTTTGCAGTATATCCTTCGCTTGTTTTTTTCAGAAAGGCACGTAACTTTAAAAATTTGCTTATATCCACATTTTTTCTAATAACTAACTCGGATTTTATCATAGAGTATCGTGACCACATTGTAGAAGATTTCCATTTATTTTCATTTTCCATTATATTAAAATATGCCAGTAAAACGTCTTCGGTAACTTGCCGTACTCCTCTTGTATCGCACCACTCTTGGAAGTGCTTGTACGCTAACCGATACTTTATTCCGGACTTGGAGGGCCCCAAACGTGCTACTGCATCATTAGCCGCGGACTCAATTTTGTTTAGGTTTTCCATTTTCGCACTAAATTTGCGCTTATGGTTGCAACAACAATAAGCTGTCTTTAATAATTGCAAACAACTGTCAAACAACTGTAACCAGGGAGACGCAAATCCCACCGACGACTTAATTATTTTAATTTCTAACATCTAGACGACTTTGATAGTTGTCACAGTTAATTTCGAGTAAAACTAGCGTATGAATTGTACTATTTATGGTTGAAAATTGCTACGTTTGAAGAAAAAATAATATACTTTATTCGGCAAAGAAGCGACTTTTCTTGACTTGCCCTCTATTGCCTCTTTATGAGGCAGAGAAGTCATGCTTCTCTGCCTCATAAAGTAATATACTAATATTAATGTTATTACAACTATATAAAAATATGTTTTTAATGACTATTACCCAAGTCTATATAAAGTTTGTGAGAAACAGGTAATAATTGCACAGTTTTTTATTGCACAGATTCAAAAGGTATTGCTTGGATTTTGCGGATATCAAGGGTGGCTTTAGACACTGTGTCCGTAAAGTAAAGAACAAATTCTTTTTTAGCTTAACAGACCATTTTAAAAAATAATCCTGAAATATTATTTTGAAATAATATTCTAATATACAGAGTGAATTACTTTCGCGTAATGACGTCACCGTAATGTTTTTTAAATGGAACCACTTGTCACCATTTTGTCTCAATTTTCGGATTACTCTAGCCAAGCTGATCCATTATATTCACAGTAGCTCGAAATAGATCAGTTTAAGTTAGACCTCTCTCTCTCTAGGGTCTCTCTTACCCTCAATCTTGCCCTGCAGAATCATGTGTAGAAGTCGGTATTTAAAATTACGCATGATGTGCCCGAACTAAGCCAATTTTCTGTTTTTTATGGTGGTAATAATTTCTTTGTCTTTTTCTAGCCTCTGGAGAATAGTTGTGTTACTTGTGTGGTGTATATATAAGACCCTCAACATGCTCGGTAGCACCACATTTCAAATGCCTTTAATCGTTTTATGGCGTCTTCTGAAAGGCTCCAGCTTTCTACTCCATGGACACTATAGACGTAACATCTAAGAATTGTTATTCGTATATTGTTACTTAAAAATAGGTTGCTAAGTATCTACCTAATCCTGTTGAAAGAACTTTTTTAATACGAGTTTGTATTTTGTATATGTGATCCCAAATATCCTTAATATTGTAGCCCAAATAGCATATTTTTTTCACTCTTTCTAAAGGTGTTACATTTGTTACATGCTTCTACAACGTTATATATGATCCTTTAGAGTCCCTGCGCATTATCTGCAGCAACACGTATCGTCTGCATATCTAATGTTGTTTATAACCTGGCCATTTACTGCAATCCTATCTTCTGATTCGTCCAAGGCCTCTCTAAAGATGTTTTTAGAGTATATGTTAAATAATGCCGGTAGCAATAGGCTACCCTATCCAACCCTTTTTTCGACTCCCAAACAACCGACTCCTGACAAAAGACAGTGCAGCTTATAATACAGTGTGGAGAGAAACACTAATACACAAGTTCTAACAAATCATTTCTTGTAAATGACCTGCTCGATTAATTAACCAAATGTAGACAAAGAATGAACATATATACTTTACAGTTTGCAGATGATCAGGTGGTGATCTCAAATGACAAAGATGACATGGAATACATGCTTAGAAAACTAGTTGAAGAATACCAGAAATGGGGATTAAATATCAATTTAGAAAAGACAATGCCTCAATACCTCTCAATTGGAGCTGAAGCAGAACAACTCGATATCGATGATAATCAAAAAAATAAATTCATGTGACGAATATAAATACCTAGGCGTCATCTTCGACCGTAGTGGAAAAGACGAACGAGAAATAGAACATCGAATTGTACAAGCATGAAGAGCTATAGCATGTTTGAACGGAGCTATATGGAGTAAAGAAATATCAAAGAAAAGAAAATGGAACATGAGACAATGGTTAAAACTAGCCTACTTTATGGAGCTGAGACATGGAGAATAACCGAGAAATATAAGAAAAAGGTCGAAGCCACGAAAATGGATGCTATCAGAAGATCGATGAAAATATCAAGAGCCAACAGAATACGGAATGAACTGATAAAACAACAAATGAGTATAGAAGGCACTATAGTTAGGGATATTGAGAGAAAACAGCTGATATGGTATGGGCGTGTGAGCCGAATCGGGGACGAAGATTGCCTAAAAAATGATGTGGCAACCCCCAGCGAAGAGGAAACGAGGAAGACCACCACAGATCTGGAACCTGGGAGTTAGGAAAGCGATTATCGCTCTAAATCTGGACGAAGACCTAACTCAAGACAGAATACAGTGGCGTTTGGAAGTCGGACAACGTCGTAAGACGTTATAAAACCGAATATATATATATATATATATATATATATATATATATATATATATATATATAAAAAATTTGTTAAAATCCTTTATAAAAGGTATATAAAATTGCCTCAAACGGGCTATCACAAACACATTGCAAAACGTTTTCGGATTAAACAATCCATCATCAGTGCAAACGGTTGTACATGCTAGTAGCCACCAAAATATATGGGTAAAAACCCCTTAAAAGTTATAAATTTGAAATTATTTTACATTATTAGTGTTTATAATTTGTGATGGTTAAGTTACCGTTGGATAGGTAACATGGCGGCGTATGACTCTACATGAGTAAAAAGTAGAGTCATACGCCTATAATCGCGATTAAGTACCTCTCCTATCTCTCTTAGAATAATTCCTTTTTTATTTTCGCTCAGCTCACCCGCCAGCTCTCGCTTGTCGGATTATAAGATCTTTAAACACCTGTAGGTAAAAGATATTTTTAGCTTTTTTCTTAGTTGACTGGGGTATTATGCCCTCACTGGGCATTATGGCCATCAATCAGTACATTTTAATTGTAACTTACTTTTTATGTTTGCCATGTTCACAAAACGGTGTTGTAGAATGACAGATGAGTGTGATAAAAATGTTATTGTGCAATAAAGAAACGGTTGTTTTACTAAATTTAGTACAGTCCGTATTTATTTTATTAACGGCATTTTATATAATATATTATTAGGTTATTATTAGACTTCGGCAAATATGCAAAGAAAAATGTAGAAAATATGCGCATAAATATGCACGTGTTTACCCGAAAATATGCAAATATTTTACAAAATATGCATACAAATAAATAAAAAAATCGTAAAATAGTAACAATTTTTTTTTAAAAGAAGTGTACATAACTAAATATTTCCTACTATTTATTAAGATTTACATTTATTTTAAGTAACTACATCATTTTTAAGTATGAATAAACTTATTTAGAATTATGGTAACAATAAATGACCAAGTGGTGTTCAAAATTTTCTAACAAAAACTTGTGGCTTCTGTCTGAGTACATATATTTATATATGGAAAAACTTCGTTCAACATCAACTGATGTAACGGGAGCATTTTTCAAACTAACCAAAACATTTGGTTCAAAATTAATTGTTTCCGAAATATTTCCAGCTAGAACACTGACTACTTCAGAAAGAATATGGTAACCTTTATTTTTTTCCATAGTAGCTTCAAATTTTTTTAAAATATCTTTTCCAATATTACCTCTAACGTTCCGACAACATGACGCAAATTCTTTTATTAATGCTGTACTTTCGAACAATGACAATTTGGTGATTCTAACTGAGTAATTGTTTTTTGAACAAAACTAAAATTTGATTTTATAAATGAGAGTTCTTGTTGAAGCAAGTTACTCTGAAAAGTTTGTTTAGAATCCAAAAGAGATTGGTAACTTTCAACTGTTAACGTATCAATTATGTTCTTTATTTTAACAAAATGATCTGCATAAAAATTAGCTGCTTCTAGCCATGTTCCCCATCGCGTTAAAATAGGTTGTGGTGGAAGAGGAATGTTAGGTAGCATTTCTTTATAAAGTTGAATTCTTATAGGAGATTTAAGAAATACTTTTTTGACACTGGATATCATGGTATTTACAAGAGGAAACTGTTTTTGTATTTCCTCTGCAACTCTGTTTAATCCATGCGCTACACAAGTAACATGTATTAAATCTGGGAAAAATATTTATAAATTTTGTCCTGCTTTCACCATATAAGGAGCAGCATCCGATAAAATAAGCAGTAATTTATTAGAAGGAATAGTTGTCGGAAGAAAAAAAGTTGCTAATGTTTCTTGTATAAAACGCGAAATTGTTAAAGCATTTGTTTTCTCTGGCATGAAGTAAGATGAGATTTTGGTAAGGTATCTCCTTTAAGAACACCAATCAATAAATGAGCAATATACTTTCCTGAGGAATCAGTGGTTTCGTCTACAGATATGTAAAAATAATTATCTGCAATTTCTTCCTTAATATTAATTAACACCGACGAGTATAGCCCGTTCACATTATTTCTTCTTAGAGACCGATCACTTGGAACATTAAGTTTGCAATATTTTTTTAGAAACGTTTTAGAAAATTTTTTTTAGTGTTTTTTTGCAGACACTAATGCGCGACACAAGTCTTCATTAAAAGTTTCTTGCTCATCTAATTTTTTTGAAGTAGATTTGAAACATTTAGCCATTGAAGTTTGATGTTTTCCTCCTATGTTTCCTTTTTTTGCAATGTGTGAAGCAGTTCTCACATGTTGGTCTATCTGAAATTTCTTCTCACATGCTATATATAAATAAAAATAAAAACCTTTATTTTAATCCAACCTTTAAAATATAAAAATATACAAGGTGTTTTTGGTTAATCAAATAACTGGTTTGGAAAAAAAACACTCGCCAAGTGTTTTAAATGCAGTAATAATCCACAAATTAGTTTTTGTTACTAACCATTAGTACATCATATATCTTATTTTAAAATTCAACAAGTTTTTTTTTGTTAATTCAATTACAATAAAAATAATTGTTTTTTAGAATAGCTGACTTCATAAAAAAAAAGTAAAGATGAAAAATTTTTCTAAATACACACCATTGTATTGTACCATGGACAATTTTTCTCACTAAAAGAAGCTATTTTTTATTTAAAAACAACCTACGAGTACTAAATTTTAACACCCTGTATCTCGAAAAGTAAATAAGTTTGACCCCTCATTAACTATATCGTTTTGTTCAATTTTTCGAGAAGTATCTACAGTCAAACGTTGTGTCATTTGGAAACACCCTGTATGTATGAAATATTAGATATTTAATAAAAAATATTAGATACTTACAATTTTGCCACAGACTGAACAGTAGACTTTTCCCATATCCATAGACAGCTCTTTATAAGGTTTAATCCAAGTTGAAGCACTGGTTGTTTTAGGCATTATAAAATCACAATCTTCCTTTTTATTACGCACAACGAGTGTTTACGCTTTAAATATCAAAACAAAAATGATTTACAAATCTGAGCATCAAATTAGAAATGTTTAGGTACCTAATTCAATAAACTGGGAGATTTTGGAAAATCCCTAAATTAGGAACAAAACTATTAGCCGTTTACCTGCTGTTAAGATACAATAAATTGTAGATAGATTTGGGGATTGGATCATAAAATGCAAATGAGCGAACCCTTAGCGATTATCCAATAACTGAATGCCTCAGTGACCGAGACTTTCTAAGAATGTTGAGGGCTACTTAAATTGATCTTCTTTGAAATTGTAAATGTCTTGTACCTGTAGAGATTACGTACTTAGATCATTTCTTGATTAAAATGACTACAAAATTTTATACAAGAATTGAAATAAATTGGTATGTTTAAAAATTTTCAAATACAGTATAAAAATCTGAACTTTTATGCACTTTATGCAAACTTTTATACAAATATGCCAAAATATGAAATATTTGCATAAAATATGCACAATATGCATAATATGCAATATGCATATTTGCCGAAGTCTAGTTATTATAATAACCTAATAATTTCTAAATAAAAAAAAATAAAGACGATAATACTTACATAAAATAAATAACAAAATTCCTTTCAAAAACGCTTTAAAACTAAAAACTATCGATCCGATCGTCCACTGTAAAGACATCCAATAAATTTAATATCCCCAAACTTTATTTCGGTCACGTCGTCTATTAAGCGGTAGCCTTTGGCCTTTTGAGATTTTGTAATTCGTTATTTTTTGTCGACTATTTTTACACCCTCTAAACGGCTTTGGGCTGAGATGTGCACAATATAAAAGAAAAATCCGGAAAGTTATCGACTTGGTTTTTTTATTCTATAAATGTCCTTTATAACCAACGAAAAGATGGAAATAACTTATATGGTTGATATGGTTTTTGACACTAATTCTGAAAGAATTTAGTATCATATAAATATGTTATAAACGAAACTATACAGTATAATTTAATAATGAATAAATACTTACAGTATCTTTATATATATATATATATATATATATATATATATATACATATATATATATATATATATATATATATATATATATATATATATTGGATTTGAAGTTTCCGCGGGAGCTATAGGTATGTGATTTCAGTTGTTTTCCGGGTTTGACTCCGCGTTAAGTAATTTTGGTTTTTATAAAAACCATTGTTTTGACGACGTTTCGGCAAGGTCACACTTGCCATTGTCAAGTCAGATTAGTTCTGCTTCATCTTGATGTTTCAGTTTCAGTTCTCCTGAAACATCGATCTGGAGAAGAATGTGTCTGAATCTTCTCCACCCAGAAGTCTGAATGTGTATTGAAGAAAATGGGGGTCATTTTGAACATTTATTGTAATATCATATCATGGAGATTATAGACATTTTTTGTCCTAGTTAATTCATTTAGGCCATTTATTTAGTTGCACGTAATTTTTTAAAGGTTAATGAAAAGGGCTGTAACTCAATAAAAACTGTTTTTTTTTTTTGAAAAAAGTGATGAGGCAAAAAAAAATTAAAAATAATGTGTTAAACTAATGATGCCACAAAATTCATTTGATTTGAACGTACTCAAAAGTTTGGGGGGATTTAGAGCTGCACACCCCCTTAAAATTTTTCTGTGCGCCTAGATGTTGTGTCTTTTTTATAAAAAATGCTTTCAGAACGAGAAAGTAATCCAAGTAGTCCATTTTTATTACAAAATGTCAAGTAGTTTAGAAGATAATGCAAAAAAAACAATTTTTATTTTGTAACTTCAAAGGGCTATAACTTTTTTGTATACACTTTTGTACTAATATAATTACTATTAAACTGGGAATAAGCCACAATTAAAGATAAAAATACGTTTATTGACGTTTCAATTTCCACTTCGGAAATCGTTCTCAAAATACAAACAGTAAATTAAACAAATTTTGTTTTTTGTTACATAGTGAAAAATTCTTCTAATAATTTAATTTTATCTGACTTATTTATTTTATTACACCTCATTACAGTAAGACTCCTCATTTTTATGGAGTACCGAAAATTCATAAAACGAATATACCACTTAGACCCATTTGTAGTACCATGAATTCTCCTTGCAGTGAACTATCAAAATTTTTATTAAATATTTTAAAACCATTTACAAATAAAAATGACACATTCATAAAAAATACACAACATTTTTTAAATAAATTATCAAATATTGAATTTAATTCAAATCATACTTTGGTAAGTTTTGACATAAATAGTTTATTTACGAATGTGCAATTAAATAAGACTTTAAGTATAGTCAAGACAAAATTAGAGAGTGATGATTTATTGGCAACTAGAACAAGACTAAACATATCGGCTATAATGGAGTTATTAACATTATGTACTGATAATACATATTTTCAACTAAATAATGAATTCTATAAACAAAATTTTGGTCTAGCAATGGGCTCTAGTTTATCTCCATTCTTAGCCGATATATTTATGGAAGATTTTGAAACAAATATCATTTCTAAACAAAATTTCAAACCCACAGTATGGTGGAGGTATGTAGATGATGTATTCTCAATATGGCCTCATGGATCAGAGTTGTTGGACACATTCCTAAATGATATAAACGATAAAGAAGAGACAATAACATTTACCATGGAAAAGGAATATAATAACACGCTACCTTTCCTGGATGTTTTAATCTCTAAGAACGATACTGGATATGAGACTCAGGTGTATAGAAAACCAATACACACCAATAGATATTTAAATTTTAAATCAAATCACAATATTAATGTAAAAAAGGGAATAATTAAATCCTTATACAATAGAGCCAAAATTACTTGTTCTAATGAAAATTCGTTTTTGGAGGAGAAACATTTGTTAACATCTGTTTTATTAAAAAATGATTATCCTTTATCGTTTATAAATAAGGAATTTTCAACAATCGATCGACTAGAACAAAACAACTTAGAACGAGATCCTACAGTATACACAAGGAATAATATGAGGAAAATAACAATACCGTACATAAAAGGACTATCAGAAAAACTTAAAAGAATAGAAAATAAATTCAACATTTCAACAATATTCAAAACAACAAACACGTTGAGTCAAATGAAATCGTAGGCTTCCACGGCCAGAGTCAGAATTATAGTTTATTCGTCTTCCGGGTTTGGACCGTGTCATTTGTGAGTGACCCAAAAGTGGGTTCATCTCGACGTTTCGCTACAATTGTATGTAGCTTCTTCAGGAGAACAAAGAAAAAAGAAAACAAAAGAACAGGAAGATGGGTAGTTAGCAACGGTAACTCAGTTACTCAACGCAACCAGAGGCGAATACTAACTACCAAGATGGGCATTTGGTCACAGTAACTCAACTACTCAACGCAGCCAGAGGTGAAAACCAAATGCCAGGACAGGGATTCACGTCCAACAGCTCAGAACACTAACGCGTCGAGAGGCGGGGAGTGAATCCGACGATTACTCCGCTACCGCTCTATTTATAGTCGCGGTGCCTGTCGTGTCGGGACGTATCGGCACACTTCGTGGCGCGAACGTCAAGAAGCGCGCGCTGGCCAATCATGTGGCTGCATCGTGGCGGGACCGGACGGTGGCTCTAGACTGAGATTTCTTTGTTCTCCTGAAGAAGCTACATACAATTGTAGCGAAACGTCGAGATGAACCCACTTTTGGGTCACTCACAAATGACACGGTCCAAACCCGGAAGACGAATAAACTATAAAACACGTTGAGATCTATGTTGTCCAAAACCAAACCTAACAATGAACAAGAAAGGACAAAGAATTGCATTTATAAAATACCTTGTGAATGCGATCAGTTTTATTTAGGTGAATCATCAAGGCCATTAAATATTAGAATAAGTAAACATCAATCTTATATTAAAAATAAAGAATTTGATAGATCTCAAATCTGTAAACACGCATGGGATAATGAACATAGGGTTCAATGGAATAACTCAAATGTAGTCCTAAAAGAAACGGATGGTAAAAAAAGAAAAATCAAAGAAGCGGCTCTAATTATGCTAAATGAGGCCAATTGTGTCGCAAATTCCTCGGCAGAATGTAGTAGGATCTGGTTACCAATATTAAAAGAGGAAGTTATTAATAAGAAAATACCAGTATTAGTAAGTCAGTAACATACAGAGGATACATCATTTATGTTTTTTAAATAACGTAACATATAAAATCAGAATTTTGATGTTTGTTGAAGGTAAACTAAATTCACGAACAAATACTTACAATGTCGGGATAGTATTATGAGGTTTTTTCCTGGTTTTCACTCATAATTTACTATGGAATGACTAACAGGGGAATTTTATTGTCATCATGTCATGTGTTTGTCTTTTTAAAGACGAATTACATGCTATGATTTTTTTTCTGACGGATATTCTCAAGTTAAAGTTGATTTCATGTAATCGAATGAACTATCTTATAAGTAAAGTCGTCCCAGGAGCGCAACTCAACAATATTGGCAATATCATTTTAAAGTCATCTACTTTAAAATGCATAATGTATGTCTGAATTGTCAATATAAATGAGTCAGATAAAATTAAATTATTAGAAGAATTTTTCACTATGTAACAAAAAACAAAATTTGTTTAATTTACTGTTTGTATTTTGAGAACGATTTCCGAAGTGGAAATTGAAACGTGAATAAACGTATTTTTATCTTTAATTCTGGCTTATTTCCAGTTTAATAGTAATTAATTTACAATGCCACAAGAAAATAGCTTCAGAACAATACTTTTGTACTAAGGTAAGTTGGATTTAATCAATTTATTTTTGTCCCCAAAATGCATGATTTAATTTATGACATACATTTTTGAAACACTCCACATTGTATATATATATATATATATATATATATATATATATATTTAATCGAATATTAGGTAGTACTATAAAAAAATAGTATAGTAAAAATTATAGAGTCGTATTTAAATAAATTTTTGTCTGAATTTGAAATTTTTTTCTCAAAAATAGCAACATAACATTTATGTTCGGGTGTGTTGATTTTAAAAGAAGATACCTCTGATGTATGATCAAAACAAAAATGAAGTGGAATAATGAATATTTAATATTATCCGTCCAAAGCAAATGAATAAAATGATTTATTATATTTAGTCTGCGTAGAATATTACTTTAGAAAATCTCATTAACTTTTTCAAACAAGTTCAAGGTTGTATGTTATAAAAATTTAAATTTTTAAACCAAAAAGATAGGCGATGTTAACCATATTTAGAATGGGGTTACTGTATGCAAAGCTGAAATTATTTCGTAAACTGTTGATGGATTTGGACTATACTTTTTGATTACCTACACATAAAAATATAAAGTGATATACAGTCCTCTCTCTCTATAACGATTTGCAAAGGACCGGGAATTTTCATCGTTATAAGGAGAGATCGTTATACAGAGAGAGAGAGACAAAATTTGGTACTGTAATATTAATAACACTGTCCTAAATAAACTATTTTAATTTAAGAATTTTATCAAAACGAATATAAATGAATTAACACTGTATTGTACACCACATAGATTTATTAAAGAATATCATAAGCAATACAGTATAAAAAAAATGACAAATACAATTAAAACATGTGTACTGTACAATAACAAAATAATATGCTACTGTAAAATATATTTAGCTTACATTACCAAAAAAGTCTGTCACCTTGGTCTGTTTCCTTTTTCCTTTTTACAGAACTGACTTGACCATGTCCTGAAAACACATAGAATCTTCTACGGCACTTATATCGTCTACTGGACATTCATTTCATTCATAAAATTTGATGGTACATCGATGAAAACAGTTTCTGAATGTAAGAAAATGTTCCATATTCTGTGTTTCTTCATAGTCACAGTTCACAACATCTTGGTCTATTTTCCCTATTTTGCCATGTTTGTATTTACTGGAGCGACCCCCGTTCTTTTCCTATTTATAGTTGTCCAAGTTTTAAACTCTAGGCATCCCCGGCCTATTGAACATGGGAAAAAGAATATACTCAGGCAATTCATCCTGCACTGTTCCAAGGAATCTTTTCCTGGATTTTAGTCACTTTCGTCGTGTTCGAGCCTTGTATAGGGCATACCTCTCGTCCGCGGTAGGTTTAATTTTCTCTAGGTGTTCTGCAACGCCTCTGCGTGTTGAGGGTTCTGCAAAACCCGCTACTTTATATAGATTTGAGAGTGACGTTGGTTTCCTGCTGAGGGCTCGGTGCTGGTTCTGCTCTGCTTTCACTTCCGGATCACTGTTTTCTTTTTCTTCTACACGAACTGCTTGTAGGGTGTATTCGTCAGGAAGTCCGGATGTTGTAGTTACATTTTCAACAACTTCTTCAAAATCTGTTTAGTTCTTCCGGTCCGTAGGTGGTAGTAAGTTTAAACTGTCCCAAACTGGCCCAAACATCTAATGGCAGGTCATCTTCATCATCAGTCAATCCTTGATCTTCCAGCCATCCTGCGTGCTTGAAGGAATGTTTTATTGTATTGCTCTTCACCTCGTCCCAAGATTTACTTATTATTAGGATGGCATCAAGAATATTTTGTTTAAGATCGCCATTGTTCTCAACCAATTCCATCAAAAGTATTCTCCCGTAATGGCTTTTTAAACTCTTGATGACACTTTGGTCCATGGGCTGAAGGACAATCGTTGTGTTTGCTGGCAGAAAACAAAGTTCAATGTTTTGAAGGTCGCATAGTATAGGATAAGCAGGACAATTGTCTACAACCAGAAGAATTTTTTCCTTTTAGCTCGATAACCCACTTTATTATCGCTTCTTCAAAAATTTCCGCAGTCATCCACGCACTCTTGTTAGCTTTATAGGTCTCCCGTAGATTTTTTATGTTTTAAAAGTAACGTGGGTTGGTGTGTGTTTGATGTCATTTTAAAAAATAATCCAGTATCATCAGCATTGAAAATGCCGTCTGACGCATATCGTGCCTTTAGTCCAGACCACACGTTTTCTAGCCAATCGTCCGTTACGTTTTTGTTCAACATCGCGAGCCTCTCCGCTGATTTGCCTGTAGTTGTAGATCTGGTGCCGCAGCTTCCACTTGCTCAGCCAACTCTCAGATGCCTTTAAATTCTCAATTCCAAGCTCCGTTTCAAAGATCTCAGTTTTTGTCCTGACCACAAGCTCAGAAAGTGGAATATGGTTCATACGTTGCTGCTGAGGTTTTCGCAACTTCTTCCTGCTACCACCCTTCATCTCTGCTTCAAGCCACTTTTTTCTGTCCTTTAATATTGGAGCCACAGTGACATCGATAACTTTTCCTCCACCGAGAGCACTTTAGGCTTATTCGAAAACATATTAACTGTTGACACACTAAGATACAATTCGCAAAACTAAACAACCGCTGGACAATGGCCTTGCCACTCGTGACTCAGGTAGTCTGAACTTTTAACAAAATAACACATTTGTCAGCGACTATTGAACACTGAAAATAATCGCTATAAAGAGAAAACGATATCGGTATAGAGAAAGAATTAATACATTGTCTTTATGACGAACCAACCAACGTTTACTATTTTCATCGTTATAGAGGAATTATCCTTATATAGGGAATCGTTATAAAAAGAGACTACTGTATTCCAACACACAGAGTGTGTCACCTTAACTTGACAGTCAATTATGGTATTGTTCTGAAGCTATTTTCTTGTGATATTTTAAAGTAATTACTATTTAAATGGGAATAAGCCACAATTAAAGGTTAAAGTACGTTTATTGACATTTTAATTTCCACTTCGGAAATCGTTCTCAAAATGCAAACATTAATAAATTAAACAAATTTTGTTTTTTTTTGTTACTTAGTAAAAAATTCAGACATACATTTACATTTTAAAGTAGACGACTTTAAAATGGTATTGCCAATATAGTTGAGTTGCGCTCCTGGGACTAAGATAGTTAATTCGATTACATGAAATCAACTTTAACTTGAGAATATCCGTCAGAAAAAAATCATATGTAATTCGTCTTAATGACATGCCATAATGACAGTAAAATTCTCCTGTTAGTGATTCCATAGTAAATTATGAGGGAAAACCGGGAAAAAACCTCATAATACTATCCCGACATTGTAAGTATTTGGTTGTGCATTTAGTTTACCTTCAATAAACACCAAATTCTGATTTTATATGTTTGTTATTATATAAAATTAATCACTGAGATATTTGAAATAAAAATCATTTTTAAATTTCTAGTTCAATGTGTAGTAAAACATATTTATTGCCACAATATGTGCTAGTCTTCGACAACGTTTTCGCAAAAAAGGTACAATGGCAACAAACGGTTGACTACAGCGCCCTCGAGAAGTAAGAACTCTGGATAAAAAAAAAGCAGCTCTCGAGTTACTTACAAAGTCACCTAAAACTAGTATTCGAAAAATTGTTAAAATATTGAATGTAAGCAACTTCACTGTATTTAAAATTCGTAAAGAACATTAATTGTATCTGTTTCAAATTCAACGTATGCAAACTGTAAGTTGTGCAATATCTAAGTTGTGCAATGGTCTTTTTTCTGTGCCCAATGGACTATTTCTACTTTATTAAATCGCGTTTTGTTTACTTACGAGGCAACTTTTAGACGGCATTATATAGGAAATTTCAATAGCAATCACTTACGAACTGAGGAAAACTTTGTGGAATGTCATCGTAGTAAGAAAATAAAGAAACATAGATGTCGGTGAAAAGATTATTAAAAAATTGTGTGACAGCGAATTTCTTAGTGGTTTTTAGTATAAGAAATCACAAATACTTCTATAGTATAGAATCGAAATATTTATATAAAAATAAAATTTTCATCGCATAGATTATGTGGTTAAGTGAAAGTACAAGCTGAATATAGTCGAAAAAGTCAACTATGAAATCAACCGACTATGCGTCTGACTGTCCGTCTGTTGTAGCCAGAAGTGACCAATCATGACGCAGATTGTCAATCTATCAGTCCTTATAACTGCTTTGTTATTGGCCTCCCAGCGGAAGATCGCTGCTAAATTGTAAACACAATGTGTATAAAAAGGTCAGTCTTAGTCTAGAACTAAGACAAAGATTGGTTAAGTGCGTGTTTGCTCCATACTTTTGTATAATGTAGAAGTGTGGACGCTAAAAGTATCGATCATGGACAAAATTGAAGCATTGAAAATGTGGGTTCATAGACGAATGCTAAAGATACCTTGGACAGCATGGAAAACTAATGAAGAAGTACTAAGGAGCGTCAACAAAGATAAAGACTGTTAAACATCGAAAATGTCTCATTTGGGACATAAGTAAGGGGAAGTCGATATAAAATATTACAACTGATCCTTTAGGCAAAATAGAGGGCCGTAGAGGTGTAGGAAGAAAACAAGTTTCTTGGTTAAAAAACATTCGTGAATGGACTCAGATATCAAATGCGACAATTATTCCTTATTGCAGAAGATCGAGAAGCCTTCGTGTAGATACAAGCATGCTATTTAGGGTAGCAGTGAATAAAATTAAAATAGCTATGATGGTAACCAACGTTCTGAAAGGACATGGTACATG
This sequence comes from Diabrotica balteata, assembly GCA_918026665.1. Lineage (NCBI taxonomy): Eukaryota > Metazoa > Arthropoda > Insecta > Coleoptera > Chrysomelidae > Diabrotica > Diabrotica balteata. The sequence goes on from OU898276.1 coordinate 175,933,753, forward strand.
AAGAAGAAGAAGAGAAGCCTTCGCAATGGTGATCGCCAACGTCGGATAATTCTGATATGGCACGCGAAGAAGAAAAAGAATAAAAGGGTAGCACATCTCCGATTGGAGTCTTCTTACATTCTAGCTTCCGCTAGACCTTGTTGGCCGAGTGCCTTTTCTACGATTCTGCGTTTATTATTACCTGAGTGAACATTTATTCGATTTAAGAAGACTTAAAAGCTCTTTAGTCTTTAAATAAATACGAAAACGTGTGGTACGACCTTATTCAGGCCTACTGGAAGGTATAGGAACCGAAGTGGCGACTGATGGTCATTGTTTCGTTGAGGTGAAGAAAAGTTTAATAGTAAACTTGCCACTTCACGAAAGAAACTATTAGCTCAGACTAAATATTCTCTGCCTGGATAGGCATCAATCTTTGAGATAGGAAAGTCAGTATGCCTTATACCTATCTCAGATCGTGTCGAACTGTCACAGTGTTCCACTAGACCACCGACGGTAAATAGGAGTCGCAGTTGGACTTTTATTCACTCCACAGAATCGCTCCTCGCTCGATGACCGAGCTGGAGTCGCGCTTTACCGTTAGAAACTTTCTCGACGAAAATAATCAATGTCTTTAGAAGACATAGCACTAACGTCGAAGTTGCCACTCCAACGGTGTTCTTATACACCTCGTGGGGTATGTGCTCGACCACACGTCGACAGGTGAAGGGCCGGCATCTTTGTGCAATCCAGGGCTTACACTGTAATTAGAATACTGATATTCCATAGATGTAAGAAAATAATAGACTGTCAAGTAAAAACCATTGGAACTGTTAAAGTATTCTGAATTGTTGGTGGGTCTTCGAGAAATACAGAGCCACTGGTGAACTGTACGTGGAGTGTGGTACAAGCACACACAAATTGGTAAAACTAGCAAACAACCATACATACACGTATTTTGATTGAACAAATTTGTCAACCGCGTGCTAAGATACCTCTAAAATCATGTTTTAGTTAATTTCCGTTTAAAAAAATGCAATGGTTACAATTATTACTGACTTCTGGTTTAATTTTTATTGTTTTACTTAAAAGCTCAAGACTCACCTTTTTCTTTAAGTTAAAATCCCCAACTTTGCTTACCAAATAAGAAATCGAATAGAAAAATAATTTTCGCACCAATCAAGATTGTCTTCCCTTTTATTCCTCTTTTGTATATTAGAAGCGTAAAAAATTCATTATAAATAAATTAGTTTTCTAATATAAACGGCTAGCATTCCCGCTACTGATTTTTAATGTTAAAAATGTAATTTAGTGTTAACCTAATATCTGGTCTCCGTCCTGTATATTAAAATTGTGTCTGCAACTTATGACTAGAATAAAATACGGATAAAATTGGAAAAAATCCACCCATAATTTTTTCCTTCCTTCTTGGCTAATAACGATAAAGAAACCAGTTGATTTGCGGCTATGAATCATCTTTCATTAAAAACATCGCCAGCTAATATCTTTTCCGGGTGTCCGGCCATTTCTTTCATCACCAGTTTTTCGTCACTGGTGGCTAATCGTCTATTAAAGTAAGCCAGACTAATACGGACTTTTTGTCGAAGCTCGTGATAAAGAGATGGATATCCAGAGGCGTAGTGGACAATTTTTTTCATAATTCGAGTAATGTGTCGCCTAAAGTAACTTTTATTTGCAAAAAATCTGAATTAAAAGATTATTATTCTGAGATTTTCAAAACAAACTTCCTGTTATAGAGTACACTCGAAGACATAAATTTTTTATATTACTTATAGTGTTTTTATAGTAGTGTATTATTATACTTCGTCTTCTTCTTCTTCTTTTATTCTAGACATTACTCTGTCTGTTGTTCAATGTGCCTCCAGTAAGTTGTCATTCCATCCTTTTCGTGGCCTTCCTACTGATCGTCTTCCTATTAGGGAACCATCTCTTGCCGTATTTACTACTCTGTTTGTTGTCATTCGGTTTATATAATCGTTCCATTCTACTCTTCTATTTCTTACATAGTTCTTGATGTTCTCCACCTTGAATCTACGTCGTATATCGTACGTCTAGCTCTGTGCCATAGTGTTACCATCAATTTTTGAAGTAATTTTAGTTCTGCTGTTTCTAACATCATTTTTGTCTTCTCTGTATCAGGACTTGTTTCTGTATTTTAGTGTTGTGTTTAATAAATTAATTCCTCTGTAATTTGCCGGGTCCGATTTATCTCCCTTTTTGAAGAGAGGTGTTTAGATGCTTGATCTCCATTCTTGAGTAATTCTGTTTGGATTAGTTTTAATAGTTGTTTGATCAGATTTGGTCCTCCGTATTTTAGGAGTTTGTTCAGTATTCTGTCCTTTCCTGGTGATTTTCTATTTTTTAATTTTCTTAATGCTTTCTTTACCTCTTCCGCCTTAGTATTTGTTTCTTCGTTTGTCGTCACCTCTGGTATTGGTGATTTATCATCGTTACCTTCAGCAAACAGAGATCGAAAGCAGTCTACCCATGTTTCCTTCTGAATATGTTTCGTTTTTATTAATTCGTTGTAGTGGTTGTATACCTGTTGTATTTTTTGTATTCTGTATTGTAAGAAGGCTTTTTTCTTTTCTTCACATTTTGTATTTATTTACTCTCTAAACCATGCTGTTTTCTTTTTTGATATGTTAGTATTCATTACTTTCCTCTCTCCAAGTGATTCTGTTGCTGTGTTAATTATATTATTTTTAAGTTTTTCCCAGCTTTTCCCGATGTTATCATTTTCTAATATTTTATTCACAGCGATCTTCTCTGATATTCTTTTCCTGTATAAGCATTTCGTCGATTCCGTGTTATTACACAAAACTACAAACTTGTTAAGGCAATTCCTATTGCATTATTGAAAACCTGTTGACAATTAGGCTAAGAAACGAAGAAACGAAGCACTAAATTTACCAATTTTTTGCAGTAAGACGAATCGTCATGCAACTTTGTTCATTCAATTCAGGGGTGCAGGAAACTTTGTTCTTGAAATAAAATTCATGGTGGTGCAGAAAATTACATTTTCGAAGTGCATAAAAAAAATAGAAATTTGTAACTGAACAAGAAAAATATCAACGAATATTGTTACCAATTAAAGAAGAAACTGTTGCTAATGAAAATAAAGAGAGCTACTTGTTGCAAATGAAAGGGAAAACTGAAATGGTGAAGCTAATATTAGAAAATTAAATAAAATGAATGATTAAATAGAATTTAAAATTAATTAATAATTATTTAAAGGAAAGGGTTAAATAAACAGGAATGTAACCAATATAAAAGATTAGGTAAATAAGATAAAAGATAAATGGAATAGGCTTAGCTCAAGCGAACGAGGGTTCTCAGAGAGGAGGTTGGCACATTTGCTTGCCTGTAGTAACTAAGGTTCAATCAGATCAATCCTAGGATAATCTTGGGATGGGCGCCAGGGTGAATTTAGAATATCACTCCAATTTGGGATATATGTAGTTATATATGAACTGAAAATAAAAGATGATAGGAAACAAATAAAAATCTGAAATGCTTTATACACTATATATTATAATCCCACTATCTCAACCCTATACTTATATACATTAACTAATTATTAAAATATATCCCCCAAAAATATATATTTACAAAAGAAAAACAGTGACTAAAAATATGACCCCAAAATATAAATATATACACAAGTTGATCTGAATAGTCCTCTAACAAGGAGGAAAAAAAAGTAAGTTTATAATATTTAAACAGCTCACATGGAGTCAATAGTAATCTAAATATAGTATAATTAAATAATTAAACAGTTACAATAGGGCAGTTTAAAAATCTGAGACAAGTCAGTTAAGATAACTGAACAATACATACATCAATTAAGTATGTGAAAGTACATAAAAATGACCATAAATTGGATAATATATCCTGACAACTTCAAGTGTAATATAAAATGTTAATAACTAAATAAATTTAAAGTAAATATAGGATAGATTTAAGCAAGTAAAATGATTCAAATTGAGGGTACTAACCAGATATTGTGCACAATGTTGTTCAGTAAGCCCACTTAGGCTGATGGTCTAAGTATCCAAGATACATATATATTATAAAAAACAATTGCGATTTAAAATATTAAGTTTTATCAAAAAAAAATAAATGTCTTCAAGAACCCTTTGGAGATGGAAAGGGAGTTCCCTAATCCGCTGTCCTGGTAGTGGATGGCTGTAGGTTGGATGAGCCTATGTGCCTGATAAAAGCCTTGGACTATTCGACCAACCAGAAAATAAAACTAAAAAATTCTTCCCCAAATAAAAGTATTTCCTCCCAAATTCCAGTATGTATAATTCATCCCCAAATTAAAACTTAAATCCAAATCCCTGAGGTTGGACCGGCGCGGCAGGCTAAAAGAAACACAGAAAAAGCCTTTTTATTTTAGGTTCTTGTACTTAAAAGAGTTTTTGTATTAGTAACAAAAACTAATTATTTTGGCCATTAGGTGACCTTGGCTCAAATATTGAATGTAAGGTACTATACTGGAATATTATATGTATATAAAAAAAAAATAAGAATGATTGTGGGGTATTTCTAATAGTTGAGAAAAATTAAATGATTGAAACTGGCAAATTTAAATGGAAGATATTTGGACTTACCAGAACTTATTGGAAGTTTTATTTTTCATAAAACAAGGGTAATCTTCTTAAAAACGCACGTCAACTAAATTTCTTTAAAACATAAACAAAACAAAACTCTTTCCCTTTTCCCAAGAAATAATTAAATAACTTAAAATTGCTTCTTCCTTCCTTAAAAGCTCTGCCTGCCGCACTATCAACCTATCTCCAGGTCGTTCTGTTCCCAAATGAACAGGAGAATGGCCCAATATTCGTTTTTACTATCATGACAATCGGAATCGATTTTATTGTAGATCGATTATCTTATCGATATATAGTTCAATATATATCGATATATAGTTCGAAAGTCATAAAAATGAACTATTAGAGATCGTATTGTTGGTTGCATACTCCAACGGCGGCAAATTAGATTAGATTAGTAACGATCGTATCGTTACAATATGATAACGACAATGGTCTTCGAGCTACGAGATATACAGGGTGGATCTTATCTCTTGGTGTTTTATATTATTTTTATATGAAATCAGTCGAAAGTGATTACTGAGGTTTGCGAGGTTGCTGAATACAAGTTTTATGATGGCAATGGTCCTTGAGCTACCTGGTGCTTAGGCTGTCGAAAGTCATTACTCGGAGTTTTTGAGATCTCTGAATACGAATATTATGATGAAGATTGTTCTCGAGCTACCTGGTGTCTAGGTCAGACTTCATCTTCTGAAATATGTTAATTTCATTATAAATCAGTCTACGGCCGGATCTCTTCTCCTGGAGTTTTATGTTATTTTAAGGTGTGGTATAAAATAAAAGTTAAAATATGATTTATTAAATTTAAATAAACTTATTTTAACAAAGTAAAAAAATATGATTTACAAATTATCGTACCATTGAAATCTTGTTTAGGAGAGGAGAGGAGTTTAAAAGGTCATTACTTAGCAATTTATAGGCTGAATTTTCGGTATTAGCTAAGATTCGAGACGAATATTTTAAAAGGAGTTGCCGGCAACGTAACCAAAGGAGAAGTTCATTAGCTTTTCTATATAAACTCTCTGCGGGGCTCGACCTGAAGGCTCCAAGGCAGATTCGAAGTATAGCGCTGAAGGGTCCTAAAATCCATTTATAATAATTTTAGGATTTATAGTACTGACTTTTCTGCTCAAACAATTGTTCAGTAGCATTTTGAAGTAGGTTGCAAGCGCAACAGTATCTTTGCCTCGATAGAAAATTGTTAAATCATCTGCCTAGAGTACAAACTTGACTAAAAAGATATTTTTTACATATATCGTTTAAAATAAGTATAAAGAGTGTGGGACTCAATACCGACCCTTGAGGAACGCCATTAGTTTGTTTGAAAGTCCTAGAGATATTGCCATTTTTTCTTACTTTAAAGATTTTATTTGTTAGAAAATTAATAATTAACGAAAAAAGATATATTTGCAGATATACTGTATCCTCAAATTTAGCTATAATAAAAGGTTATACAAAGTATAGAATGCTTTTTCTATATTAAACGAAACAGCTAATATTTCTTGTTTTCACTAGAATGCATTAATGATTGATATTTGGAGGACTACTAGATTGTCTGCTGTACTTCGATGTGATTTAAAACCTGATTGTGCAAAATTTATTATTTTTTATTTTTCTATGTACCACAGGAGTCTTTCATTGATCATTTTCTTCATAAGTTTGTACATTGTAAATGTAGGAGAAATTGGTATGTAGGAATTTGGATCAGTTGAAGGTTTTACTTGTTTTTTAACAGGAATATTTAAGGATTTTTGCCACAAATTTGGAAATTATTTTTTGTTTATATTTAATTGGAACGAAGAAGTAGGAAAATTAATTAAAGATAAAAAAAAAGTTTATCAAACATGGCTATCCACGAAAGACTCAGAAGACCGTAGAATTTACAGCAGACTCAACAGGGAAGCAAAGAAGGAAGTCGCTAAAAGAAAAAACGAAATGTGGGAAGAGAAATGCGAAGAGATGGACCGATGCTTAGGAGGAACCAAAGTGACACAAGTAAAGAAAATATGAGGGAAATATAAACCTGATTCAAAATAAAAAGTGGAAAAATATTACGAAACGCTATTAACAGAAAGTAGGCACGAATTTATGGAAAGACCTGACCATATCTCAATGACAGAAAACTCAGAGGTGCATAAGATAAACAAAGAAGAACTGAAAAAAGAATTGGAACAAATGAAAAATGAAAAAACACCCGGGTCCGGAGACATTCCCATCAAGTTGGTGAAACATTTTGGTGAAAGACCGGATGCTCTTTTGGAAAGCTTAGTGAATATTTTTAATAAATACTTAATTGAAGGCCAAACGATTCCAGACGATTGGAATTTGGCCCACATTAGCGCCATTTATAAAAAGGAAGACAGGAAAGAGTGCGGAAACTATAGAGGCATTAGCGTAACTAGCTCGCTGTGCAGGTTATGTGGTCGTATATTGAAAAGAAGAATAGAAGAGGAGTATAAAGAAATTGAAGAACAAAGCAGCTTCAGAGCAGGAAGATCGTGCGGACAACACATTTACCCTTCAACAAGTAATTGAAAAACGAACAGCTTGAAACCTCCCTACGCATCTGGTATTTATAGATCTGGAGAAGGCTTATAATACAGTTCCTTTAAAACTTTTATTTAGTGTCTTAACGAAAACGAACCTTAGTGAAATATATCTAAAAGCTGAAAACTTTGTTTTCAAACTTCCATAAAATTTATTTTAAATATTATCACTACAGCTGTTTCGGCTGATTGCTTTTCTCAAGTGATCTATTTTGGCTTGGGTTTACAAATTTATAGTCTCTAATGAAATAGGTTGAGAAGGGGACCACAAAATTTATTTTAAATATTATCACTACAGCTGTTTGGGCTGATTGCCTTTCTCAAGTGATCTATTTTGGCTTGGGTTTACAAATTTATAGTCTCTAATGAAATAGGTTGAGAAGGGGAGAACTGTTTGTCTCAAGTTGGTCATTCAGAATTATATCTGTGTTTTTTAATTTGTTGATTTCCATAGATTCTAACAAAGATAGCTTAAGGCGTTTATTTTGAATGTGAAGAATTTTAAATTTGTCATTAAAAGAATGATTATGATCTAGAAGGTGAAGTGCGTATGTCGAATCTGTCTATTCTTGAAAGCCCTTTTATGTTCTGCTATTCGTTTAACAAAGTTTCTACCAATTTGACCGATGTAAGTTTTTGGGCAGTCGCCACATTGAAGTTTGTACACACCACTATTTAAGTGTTTTTTATTTTGGCTCTTGTTATTTTTAATATATTTGCCTAGGTTGTTATTTGTTCGGAAAGCTGGTGTTATTCCTTTCTTTTTTATGTGTTTGGCAATTTTTGTTGTTATTTTGCCTGTATATGTAATCGAGCAGAAGGTACCTACTGGGTTTTTTCTCTGGTGGTGAAAATACTAATTTCAGGGCTTTCTTGTGTAGTTTTTGATTTAAAATTTTATTAATTGTTTGTTCGTTCTATCCGTTGTTTACTGCTATTTGTTTAATTATATTTAATTCTGTCTCAAAGTTGTATTTTGACATCGGAATTTCTGTTAATCTATGTAACATACTATGATAAGCTGCCAGTTTATGTTGTGTTGGATGGGCTTTAATTCAGTTGGTCAAAATTAGCAGACTTCAAAACAAACACGACTTCTTCATATTTCATAAACCTACCCACACTGACACGACTATACACAATTCGTCATCCCATCCAACACAACATAAACTGGCAGCTTATCATAGTATGTTATATAGATTAACAGAAATTCCGATGTCAAAATACAACTTTGAGACAGAATTAAATATAATTAAACAAATAGCGAGAGGTTTTGCGGAGAGTGCGGAAAGAGAAAGAGCTGATACTTACTGTTAAAAAGCGCAAACTACAATATTTGGGACATGTTATGAGGGGAGATAAATACCAGTTGCTGCAATTGACTATCCAGGAAAAGATAATGGGAAAGAGATCTATAGGAAGAAGAAGGCATTCATGGTTGAAAAACTTGAGAGAATGGTACAATTGCACCAATTACCAACTGTTTAGATCTGCAGCATCAAAAATACGCATAGCTTTGATGATAGCCAAACTTCGGAACGAAGACGGCACTTGAAGAAGAAGAAACAAATAGCAGTAAACAACGGATACAACGAACAAACAATTAATAAAATGTTAAATCAAAAACTACACAAGAAAGCCCTGAAATTAGTATTTCCACCACCAGAGAAAAAACCCAGTACCTTCTGCTCGATTACATATACAGGCAAAATAACAACAAAAATTGCCAAACACATAAAGAAGAAAGGAATAACACCAGCTTTCCGAACAAATAACAACCTAGGCAAATATATTAAAAATAACAAGAGCCAAAATAAAAAACACTTAAATAGTGGTGTGTACAAACTTCAATGTGGCGACTGCCCAAAAACTTACATCGGTCAAACTGGTAGAAACTTTGATAAACAAATAGCAGAACATAAAAGGGCTTTCAAGAATAGAAAAACAGATTCGACATACGCACTTTACCTTCTAGATCATAATCATTCTTTTAATGACAAATTTAAAATTCTTCACATTCAAAATAAAGGCCTTAAGCTATCTTTGTTAGAATCTATGGAAATCAACAAATTAAAAAACACAGATATAATTCTGAATGACCAACTTGAGACAAACAGTTCTCCCCTCCTCAACCTATTTCATTAGAGACTATAAATTTGTAAACCCAAGCCAAAATAGATCACTTAAGAAAGGCAATCAGCCGAAACAGCTGTAATGATAATATTTAAAATAAATTTTGTGGAAGTTTGAAAACAAAGTTTTCAGTGTTTTATTGTTACATAAAATGAATTTCCATGAAGTAACGGTCGAATCCATCAAATATCTAAAAGCAATACTGAACATCTATAAATGTCCTTAAAGCAATGTAAAAACAGGAAATACTTTCTCAAGGGTATTTACAGTAACGAAAGGCTTTACTATTTTCATCGTTATAGAGGAATTATCGTTATATAGGGAATCGTTATAAAGAGAGACTACTGTAATTTGTTTTTACGGCCTTATAGAGTATAACTCATACAGTACATATTTAATTTCATTGCCTTATTTGTGTCACTTTAGTTCCTTTACTATTATTCTTTGTTTAATGATTGATAAATTTTTTATTTTTTTTTTTTCATACGTATTATCGTACTAAAAACTAAGTACAAATTACACCATTGTTTAAAACGAACTACGATCCTTTATGCAAACAAATAAATTACGTTTATTTATGCTCTGGTGAATACACGCCTGTAAATATACCTCTGAACAAAATTTGACCTCTCACATACAATTGGAAAATCTGCCAAACTCAAACGACCTGGAAATAACTCGTGTAATATTTTACAACACGAGGTGAACGAGATAACCGACACGTCTCCAATTCACCGCCCAAATTCTTATCATTAATAACTTCAGTAATTTCAGATAATCTCACGTGAGTCCTGCCGGAGAGCCCTAACGAATTGTTCTGACATTTTCAGTGATGTGTGTCTCTGAATTTCCGCTTAAAATGGACTAAACTTTTGACGTTTAAGTCTCGGCTTCTGCGATGAGTTACATAACGCTTTAGGAGGTGATATTTCTGCGGTGTGTGAACTTTGCCTTCAAAGGAATTCCACATTGGACTTTATTGCGAGCATTTCGTTTATGTACTACAACGTGTAATTAATTACATGTCCCATTTGCACCTTTCTCTTAATTAAAATATTCTGCATTTAGTGCACTCTTTAGTCAGTATTTATACAGACAACATTTAGTAAACTTTAGTGAGGTAATTAGACTACCTACCTTTATTCAACTGTCACAAAAATGAGCGTTTGCTATGTTATTTATGTGACGTGTACTTCGTAATTTTTGGTAAGTCTGCTTTTATAATATTAGCTGATACCAATTAAAATACTATGGTAAACATGTTCGAATTTGTATCTTCGATTAATTTATAACTACTTTGCTTATCTATTTAATCCATATCTTAATATTTAGTTTAACTGCCATTTTAAAGATATAGTTCTGTGGATTACATCAGTAACCTTGGTTTTTTCTGATCCATTTTATTTAATTTTTTTCGATCTCTCTTTATTATGTTTAGCATCCATCGGTCCATTAACCATTAATCGACTTTAACTTTCGATATTATATCTTTATTTAGTGTCCAAGCTTCGCAACCGTATGTCATGAATGGTAGTATACTCTGATCGATTCCTTTTTTCTTTAGATGGATTGACATCTTCGATTTGAATAGAACTGCATTTCTGCATTTACCAAAAGAGGTTCAAGCCAGTTTCATTTTTTATCTGTTGACTTTTGGAAGTATGGACCAGATTTATGTATTAATTGTCCTAGGTACATACTCGTCTAATAAACTAATAGACGAATTCAAAAAATGGGGATTAGAGGTGAATACCGAAAAGACACAATACATGAATATAGGAGGCATCGGTCAAGACATGGAAACAGAAAGCGGATTAATTAAAAACGTAGATCAGTACAAATATCTCGGAGTTACACTAAGCGAAGACGGGAGAGACGACAAAGATATAACAAGAAAAATAGGAAAAGGAAAAAACATGATAAAAACACTACATCCGATCCTGTGGAATAAAACTTTAACTAAGAAAACAAAGAAAAATATATATCAGGCTATGATTCAGCCGGTGCTGACGTATGGGTCAGAAGTGTGGGTCTTTAACAAGAATATGTCACAAAAACTCCTCTCAACGGAAATGATGTACTGGAGAAGATGTTCCGGGTTAACTTTGTTTGACCACATAAGAAATGAAAACATAAGAGAGAGAATGAAAGTAAAGAACACAATAATGGATACGATAGCCGAAAAACAATTAAAATGGTATGGACACCTGAGACGGATGAACGAAGAAAGGATACCACGAAAGGTTTGGAACTGGAGACCTACACAGAGAAATAAAAGGGGAAGGCCAAGAAAGAAATGGATATCCAATATTCATATAGAAATGGAAAATAGGGGTCTTCAAGAAGGAGACTGGGCCGATAAGAAATTATAGCGATTGGGATGCGAGAAGCGACAAAATTAAAGTTGCAAACACTCGCTATATATATATATATATATATATATATATATATATATATATATATATATATATATATATATATATATATACATACTCGTCTACTGTCTTAAGTGCAGTGTTGTTAATTATTATATCTTGGACTTCCATTAGCTCATTGTACATGGTTTCATTTTTTGTCGAGTTCTTGTAGTTTTGCAAGATTATTAGTAATCAGAACGATGTTATCTGCAAATCTTAGTTATCTAAAACATTTTCCATCAATGGATATTCCTTTATTTTGCTACTTCATTTTGCTAAATATATTTTCTAGAGTGGCAGTGAAGAGCTATGATGATATTGAGTCTCCTTGTCGGACGCCTCTGATTGTGGGAAATTGTGGAGAGATTTCATAAATTTTTACCTTAGCTTTTGCTTGTCTGTATATATTTGCTCAAGTTTCTATGTACATTTTGTCAATGCCTTTGTTGGTCAAAGCTTCTGTTACTGCCTTGGGATATATAAAAGCGAAAGCCTTCTTAAAATCTTTGTTTAAAGCTAGCGGTATTTCATATGCTTTAGCCCTGCTTATTTGTTTTTGAAACAAATGGATTTAATCCATGGTAGTTAGTCCACTTCCAAAGCCAGCTTGCTCTCTTGGCCAAGCAGCATCTAATCTATTTGTTAATCTGTTAATAATGATCTTGGTGAATATCTTTTATATTATTGGTAGTAGCCTTAAGGTCTGTAGTTTTTGATATCCCCTTTGCTACCTTTCTTATAAATGAGAATTATGCTTGCTGTATTCCAGTGGTTAGGTCAGAATAAATAACGATCTAGAAGTTATCATGAATATAAAAATGAGAAAACTTGAATACTTAGGCCACCTGATGAGAGGACAAAAGTACACATTCCTACAAAATATAATGCAAGGAAAAATCCATGGATACAGAAATCCAGGCCGTAGAAGAATGCCCTGAATGAAAAATTTAAGAGAGTGGTTTGGCTGTACCACTAACAAATTATTCAAAACAGCAGTAAATAAAATTAGAATCGCCCTAATGATATCCAATCTCCGGTAAGAGAGGCACTCAAAGAAGAAGAAGAAGAAGTGGTCAGGTATGCATTTTGATCTTATGCAGTTCGTAAATATGTCTGCTAAGATTTTTAGGTGTAAACCCATTTCTACAATTAACTATTGAAAAAAATGGAAGAAATTTTCTTAACATATCATCATCATTCAATCTTAGCTTGTTCACCCCTCTCATAATTTTTTACCTGTTTCGATCTTATGCCTTTTGCATCCAATTTCTATGACAACGTTTTAGCCATCATATTTTGGTCTCCATTTTAGTATCCGTTTTGTGTATCTATTATTAGTTATTCTAGCCACATGACCTGCCTACTTCCACTTCAGTGTCGCTATTCTATCTACAGCATCAGCCACTCCTGGTTTTCATTGTAGTTAATGGACTGGGATCTTGACTCGTATTTGAACGTCCAACACAGCACACTCCATGGCCTGTTACGCCACATGGATTTTGTTCACCGTTCTCGTTTTTATTGTCCATGTTTCCATTCGGTAAGTCAACAATGGCAAAATATACTGATTAAAGGTGGTTTTGTTAAGACATATTGGTATGTCGATTTAGAAATGTGGTTTAACTTGCCGGAACCTGCTTAAGTCAGTCTTATACGACGGAAAAGCTCAACGGTTTGGTTATCTTTTCGTAGGTATTTATCGGCGATTACCTGGTCTATGGATATTATTCCTATTCATATCTTTGCTGATTACAATCCACACAAAGCTACATTTCACTTCGAAATGTGACTTTATTATAAAATCCTGAAGATATCCTATACCGACCATATTACTAACCAAGACATTTTATTAAGAATAACTCAAAAATGAAAAGAGTTTTCATTTGAATAGCCAAAATTGAATACCTCGGTCACACCATGAGGAATAGCGAAAGATATGGATTGCTTCAATTAATTCTTCAAGGAAGAGTAAAAGGAAAACGAGAACTAGGCAGACGAAAAATTTCCTGGCTGAAAAATTTACGAATGTGGTTCAACAAAACGACCACAAATCTTTTCACAGTCGTAGTTATCAAATACAAATTGTCATGAAGGTCGCTAACATCTGAACGGATAGGCACTACAAGCAGAATAAGACTACAAGCTACACTACACAAACTACACTTCTTCTTCTTTAAGTGCCGTCTCCAATCGGAGGTTGGATGTCATCATTACTATTATTACTTTATCTACTGCTGCTCTAAAGAGTTCTGTAGAACTGCATTTAAACCAGTCCCTTAAATTCTTCAACCATCACACTCTCCTTCTTTCTATACTCCTTCCTCCTCTTATATTTCCCTGTATTATTAGCCTTAGCAGTTCATATCGCTGTCCCCTCGTTACGTGTCCCAGATATTGTAACTTTCTTTTTTCTATCGTGTTTATTATTTCGCATTCTTTGCCCATTCCTCGCAATACTTCCGTGTTAGTTTTCTCTTGTGTTCATGCTATTCTAAGCATTCTCCTGTAATTCCACATTTCAAAGGACTGTTACTTATTTATGTGTTTTTGCTTCAATGTCCAGCTTTCAAGTCCATATTGGAGTATCGAAAACACGTAGCATCTCAGTGCTCTTACTCTCAGTTTTAATCTATGATCTTTGTTGCAGAGAATTGTTTTCATTTTTACAAACGCATTTCTTGCTATTTCTATCCTAGCTCTTATTTCGGTTGTTTGATCATTATTGTCTGAAATCCAGGTTCCTAAGTATTTGTATTTATCAAACCTTTCTATAGGTACATTTCCCAAATGTATGTTTGTTGGTATATTTTTTTTCTTTGTTCTTATCATGTATTTGGTCTTTTTATATTCATTTTTAGTCCATATTGTTCACAGAAACTGTTTGGTTTGTTTAGCAGTATATATATATGTGTCATCTGCATATCTTAGGTTGTTAATAGATCTTCCGTTAATTAAACAAACTACACTACAAACAATTAAAAACGTTAGTTATTATTTAAATGCTACTGCGGCTTTTTATTTTAACTGCGGCGTGAACATACCCTTAAGAGCAACATTGAAAATTAAAATCCCTATTTTAACGTTACACACTCAGTATTTTGGAAACCAGCAGTATTTTTATAAGGCATCATCTTCTTTGGGTGCCGTCTTCTTAGCGAAGGTTGGCGATGACCTCTGTAAAGTGATCCCTATTTTGGGCTTTCCTTATTAAACTTTGAAAATATAATCCTGTCCAAGCTTTGATGTTGCGCAGCCAGGTCATTTGTCGTCTGAACAGGCCGCGTCTGCCTTCTATTTTCTCTTCTTTAATAAGCAGAGGGAAGTTATACCTGTCGTGTCTAAATATGTGTCCAAGATAAGACCTTTTACGCTTCTTGACAATTTTTGTGAGTTCACGTTCTCTATTCATACGCTTTAAAACTTCTTCATTTCTAAAGCGGTCGATCCATGGAATTTTCAGCATACGATGAAATACCCACATCTCTGAACGTTATAGCGAGCTGACTATTAACGTCCAAGCTTCCACGCCGTGTAATAGTACACTATATACATAACACTTTATCATGCGGTATCGTAGGGACAAATCAAGATTACGGGTAGTGAGTAACTGTCGCATCTTTAAGAAGGTGTTTCTTGCCTGTTCTGTTTCACATTTAACCTCTTGTTCTTGATCTAAGGTTTCATGTATCCAACAGCCTAGATACTTAAACTTTTTCATTTGTTCAACTAGATTGTTGTTGACTAGTATAGTTTGTAAGGCATATTGGGCAGAATCATCATATTTTGAGATAGATCATCTAAAACTTTGATGAGTTTGACTTCGATATTAAATGTTTACTAATAATATCCAATGTTTATCATTTTAACATAAAATGCCGCCAGATTTAGATTTCTCTTACTAGATTTCATTTTAATTTTAATATTTCAGATCTTTGCACGCAAATGCTAGCTGATCACATTTCTGAAAGATGCATTCATTATTCTCTTTTCTTTTTAACTGCCTAAAATTAAGTGCCTTATAGTTTATGTTCCATCATATATAGCTGCCATAGTTCTCACAGGTTTACTGCAAATTGTTTTCCAAGGGTGGCACACAGAAAAAGCAAAATTATTTTAGTCAAACACATTTTTGTTTGAAACGTAAGCGTTTTTGTTTCTACAAGAAACATTGTTTTCAAGAGAAACAAAATATTTGCACAAACTATTGTTATCAGTTTTATTAAAGATGTCGACAGATAACGACGAAATTGCACTAGTTTTCTGGCAGTGGTTTCTCCTACAGGACGAAAAAACGCAAAATAAAAGACAATTTTGGGTGAATTCTATAAATGAGAAGTGAACTGCTGAAAAAACTCTCCAGTCTTTGCGTTTCAAATTTTGATTGTGTTGATCTTTTAATTGATAGTTATATAAGGGGGTCTGGCCTCAATCAGTACAATAAATTTTTCTGCGTCCACTTCCATGATACATACAATATAAACAAGCAAAATATCGTTGTTTCCACATGTGCTTCTTGTTGACTACTCGAGCGGTTTCAAGAAGGGAATTCCAAAAACACGTTGCGCCTGCGTACATTGAAATGTTTAGACACAAAAAGACGATCCGGTATTCAACATCAAACAGACTGACTGAAACTAAATGAGCCTAAACATGCTTTATACGGGCTTTACACCAACAATAATTTCATGAAGAAATTCGTGAAGTCGCTTCAAGGTCAAATTTGACCTGTGTAAAGCACAATTTGACTTTCAATTTTGCCGTGAATAAATTCATGAATAACTTCGTGAAGAAATTGACAAAATAGAACATGTTCTATTTTTCTCATTTATTGGACGTGAATTCAGTATCACCAACCTACGTAGATTTGGCGCGAAGTAGGGATAATAATTAATTTGGTTTTGATTATTGAATCAAATTGAACTTTTGCATTTTTAAGTCATGTGTCAAGTAATAGTTATGGAAAAGAGGTAAGTTTATTATTCTATAATAAAAGACAAAAAATAATATTATATATTTTTTTTAGGAAAAACATAAAATTTCGAGGCAAAAATCTCTAGTTTTTATTAAAATATTGTTTACTTTTCCCTTTCATACATGTTTTTTTAAATATTATTTATTTAATGCTTTGAGAATATATAGTAAATATTTTTTAATAAAACATTATAAAATTCTACCTTTTTCTTCACTCCTATATTTTACTTGGTCTAGTAATTAGGTAAATTTTTTTATCATCTTGAAAGTTTAAAAATGGATTAATTAACGTTTTCCAAGAGATATGGATGCTATTGATTTCTGAAACAGGAAAGGATGGATTTCTTTGAAATGAATGAAAAGGATGAAAAGTATGGAGTGATATAGTACCTAGGCTGTCACATTCCGCTCATGATTCTCAAAAACAGCAACTTTCAAAAAAAAAGAATTTAGAGATTTTAAATTCTGATAATTTGGTGATACTCCCTGGATATATTTTCTTTTTGAACCAGGTATGGATAATATTGTATTATTGATACTATTTTTAAATTAACTTTGCGTTGAGTCCACTCATCTATTTTTTTTTGAACCAGGTATGAATAATTCTATATTATTGATTAGATTTTAAATTCACATTCAGACTGTCCACTAAGATATCCTGAAATTTTGTGCAATGAATTCCAGATATGTAACAGAATGTGTATGGAAGAAGAAAATTTCCAATTTTAGCTAATGAAAGTGGCTGTATAGTTGAAATGATTCAATTGAAAAATCGAAATGGAGACAATTTTGAAGATGAATTGCTAAATAAAGACGTTATAGAACTTCCTTAAGTTGAAGGTGTTTGAGAACCATATAAAATATTTTTGTGTTATGGGAAAACCTCGGAAGAATCATTAATATACATAGAACTTTTTTTATTTTTTATTAAATTTTTCTTTGTATAATTTAATTTTTAAACCTAATAAATCTATTTCTTTTCAATTCATGTCTTCGCCAATTCCATTTCTCTGACATGTTTCTGTTGTGCTCCTTTTCTACATGAAGCCGTTGGCCTGCTACTAATTTTGTTCTTTCTTATTCATTCTTCTTATTCTCATACTTTATTATTCATAGTTTTCTTCTTAAATTGACTATCTTCCTTTAAAAGTGCAGGATTATAAATCCTACGGATAAAATCTGTACAGATTTTATTTAGAAAAAAATCATAGTTGTTTATAAAAATATTAAAACTAACCTACCCTACTCTTCAATAAAGCAAATTGTAATATGTTAAACACAAATCATTAAAATTGTAAAGAATCAGCTCACAAACTAGTGGTAAAGTATTACTGGTTATTTCAATGTTTTATTTATTTTAAGTATTCATTTCTTTACAATATCGCTTTGTTAATTACTACTAAACTGGGAATAAGCCACAATTAAAGATAAAAATACGTTTATTGACGTTTCAATTTCCACTTCGGAAATCGTTCTCAAGATACAAACAGTAAATTAAACAAATTTTGTTTTTGTTACATAGTGAAAAATTCTTCTAATAATTTAATTTTATCTGACTCATTTATATTGACAATTCAGACATACATTATGCATTTTAAAGATATTCAACAATATTGACAATATCATTTTAAAGTCGTCTACTTTAAAATGCATAATCTATGTCTGAATTGTCAATATAAATGAGTCAGATAAAATTAAATTATTAGAAGAATTTTTCACTATGTAACAAAAAACAAAATTTGTTTAATTTACTGTTTGTATTTTGAGAACGATTTCCGAAGTGGAAATTAAAACGTGAATAAACGTATTTTTATCTTTAATTGTGGCTTATTCCCAGTTTAGTAGTAATTAATTTACAATGCCACAAGAAAATAGCTTCAGAACAATATCGCTTTGTGATTAGAATTGTACACATCTCAATATTCTAACAATAAACAGCTATTTATTTATATTAGGTAAATATCTCTTGAGAATATATTATGAATAGTGGTTAAAAGATTATAAAAAGTATTGTAGCTTTCTCTCGTCTTTACTTCCACTTGGTTGAGGCAGGTATTGTATTTAAATAAAGGCTTTCATCATTCTAAAAGTCACAATGAATTGATTAACATTTATACTAACTACAGTTAATTTTTAGTATGTAATGAATGCTAGATTTTCTTGTTTTTTCATATAAAATAATCAAATTACCACTTTTTCTGTTTCTTTAGCTATGTTGTTCTTATTAAAGTTATTTGAAATTATCTTCTATGTTTAAAATAAAAAGTTTTCACTAATTATAATGTAATTTCCACTTATTTTTACCTCTTGTTCAAGCTCTTACTCTTTACCAAATTCAGCATAATTTTTTGTACAATCTTAATCACTATTTTCTTTTTAAAACGATATTTTTTTTCTGATCTGATTATGTTTCCAAGTCCAAATATATATTTATTCAAATAAACAACAATAACATCCAATAATAAAACCATTGGTACTACTGAAATAATGACACTTGATGTAAAAATTTATTTGAAGTCAAAGAAACTTTTACGTTCAAGAAATTCACGAATTTATTGACACAGAAATTGATGAATAAATTCATGAATTTCTTCGCGAATTTATTGTTGGTGTAAAGCCCGTATTAGACACACGACTAATCAGTGTGCGTCAGCTCATTTCATTTATATGGAAACATCAGCATTTTAGTCAAAAACGTTTTTAACTAAAACAGTTTTGCTCTTTCTGTGTGCGGCCACCCTTACTTAATACCCTCCACAAAACGTCGAGACAAAATTCAAGCAAAGCAATAACGTCAAACTGCGTATCTATTTTATATTTTCAAAAATGCATTAAAGCTTAATTTATTGATCTGGTCAATGTTTACAATATTTTTTGAACTAACTACTAATTTTAATTTACATATAATTATATTGTCCTTAATGAGCGAACAGTTTTAGACTTGATAATATGTTAACGTCAGCAGCTTCTGTAGACATTAACGAAAAACAAAGATAGCCAAAGAGAACAGATAAATCCGTAATTCAGATATACGGCAAACAAAGTCTGAGGATCTCTTAAGTGTTTCTATTTTATGGATGCTTCTTTCGGTTTCACTCGGAAAAGTTTTAATAGAGTTTCCCAACTGTAAGCTATTGTACACCCTCTAATGCAATACATCGCAATGGACTCATGTTTGCCAGATTTCGTCTGAACTTTCTTTGTTTCACGGATATGTGGTGCTCGAACTCGTACCTATTTTCAGATAAAGAGGATTCGATTTTATCAAGCGAGTGTTTTGTTTATTGGGATCAATAGAAGATAATGCAAGAAATTTTATTTTCTGCAGTAAAGTTTGTAAATAAAATCTGAATCCAGCAAACATATTGGTTTTAGTTTGAATGTAAAAGATATGGAAAAATGTAATGATTTAAAGAAATAACTCCGTCACGATGAACTTTTTATTAATACCGCAGAGATCCGATTCTGGAGGTCTTTTCATATATCTTTTGCGTTTTAATTGTATAAATTGTGAAAACAATTATTATTATTGTAAAAATAAATGTTCAATTCTAGATTATGCCTCTATCTATTAGTACGATATATTTATTTTAATATTACATTTGTAAATATATCTGATCAGATCTTAAAAACTGTGTTGTTTCTTTATATCGACAGTCATTAATATCCAGTATTTGGTGGTATAGAGGCTTATTGCCTTTAATGAAGAAGACTTGCAACGACTTATTAACAGGGTAACCGAAGCATGTGATGAATATCGGCAAAAACTTAATACTTCAAAGACAAATCTTATGAAGGTCAGCAAAACGGAGTAACAACCAACAAACATCAAAGCATATGGAATAGAGTTAGAAAGAGTCCACAATATAACCTACTTGGATGCAAACTTTAACTATAACTGGGATATAAATAAAGAAATAAGAATACGCATTGAAAAAGCCAAAGCCGCCTTCTATAAATTAAAGAAAATTCTAATTAATAGAGATATTACGTTAGACCTTAAAATCAGATTAATACGCTGCGACATATTCTCCACATTGCTGTATGGTATGGAGAGCTGGACCCTTACAGAGACATTAATGAAAAAATTAAAGGCCTTTGAGATGTGGATTTATCGACGAGTACTGCGGATAAGTTGGGTTGATCGAATAAGAAATGAAATAGTTTTACATCGAATGAAAAAGACCACAGAAATAACAAAAACGATAAAAATTTGAAAGTTAGAATATTTCGGTCATGTAATGAGACATCCAGAGAGGTATAACTTTCTACAGCTCATAATACAGGGTAAGATCGGCGAAAGGAGAGGCCCAGGCCGACGAAGTAAAACCTGGCTCAGAGATCTCCGAGAATGGTATCAAGAAAGAATGGTTTTCAATCTTGTAAAATTCCTTTTCAAAAGATTGTGCCCTTTATGAGCAACCGTAATATTTTGTTTAGAAGATTTAATAGATTGAAAACAAAAACCCCTCTATTAAAAAGATCGCATGTTGTATATGAAATTCCCTGCTCGAGTTTATATTGGACAAACCAGTCAGCTACTTAACTCAAGAATACGTTCCCACAAATATGACAAAAAAACTCAACCACCCTCACAAAACATGAAAACAAAAAAAAAATAAATTTGATTTTGAGAAAACCAAGATCCTAAAAAGTGAACCCAACAGGAAGAAGAGAGAGCTTCTAGAGACTATACAAATAAAAAAAAATAATAACGCAATAAATGATAAAAAAGATGTCAAAAATTTGAACAAAATATATTTTAACCTAATTTAAAAACACATAAAAAGTCAATCTCAGAACGCCTATGATGTTAAAATAACTGATTGTTTAAACGATAAACTAACATCAATAAACAACACATTAGATTTAAAGTACATTTTACATGTAATGACTTAGTGGGTATGTCCTATGTTTTATTATTATTTTAATTGTGACGTCTACGTGTTAATACCGAATTTTTACAAGCTTGGTAAGTCAAAAGTTTAACTTTTAAACCGTATTATGTCTGTCATAGAATGTTTTTGTTTTAATCAATATTATTTCTTGAAAAAGGCATGGATTTCCTGCCAAAACGTCAGAAAAATATATAAAAATGTCTTAGTATCAAACTAATTTTTTTTATGAACCTAAGCCCAAGAGAATCCACTAAAAAATATATATTAAGGTTCAAGAACTAAACTCCAACTATATATATTGATAATGTTGTATTTTATTAATTTTATTTTTTATTTATAATAAATGTAATTTTTAAAATATGAGGCTCGTTGTTTAATTTAATATATACCTCAGCTAGCTTAATTATATATTCTAAGCAATCTGTCACTGTGTGACGTCGACTCTGTAGTCTCCTGGTAGAGTTCAAAAAGAAATTAAACCAAAATTTACTTTAGACTTTTGATAAATTAACCCAAATGAAGCACGTTATTTATTAATATTGAACAAATTTAATATAAACAATAAAATTCGTCTGCAACTTGGGTTGCCTTTAAAAATTTACAAAAATAGGAATCGTTTAAATCTTAACGTGGTTTAGTGACGTGACAATAAAAATGTATTACAAAATGTGGAGACTCTCTACAAGTACCTAAAAACTAAATAAATATTGCAACTTTATAAAGTGTTTAAATGAACTATAAAGAAAAAGAAAATGAACACTTTACTCCGCTGACTTGCACTCAAATATAATCAAAATTTCAAATGATCCCCAAAATTATTGTCCAACCTCACTTTAAAACAGTTCTGATTTCTTTAAAGGAAACTAACTACTCAAAAATAATCGGTGAAAAATGGAATATCAATCCTCTCTTCGGAACTTAAGGTACGTACTATTCTATTTTTAATTTAATGATCATTAATATTTTCAATTTTTAAGGCCTATCGCAATTATGTTAATTCATGAATTTTAATTTTCTCAATTTAAATGACATTTCTATCCTTCAATAATAATTATAAGTCAAATGGTTTCTCTTACTCACTGAAACAAATTCTGAGTATCTCTGCTGTGGAAAAACTATATTTTGATTAAACGATTTGAAAACACTCTCGGACTATCCACAGTTTTCGGGCTCCTCTCCAAAAATTGTCGTCGGCGTCTTCTCCAAAAAAACCAATTCTCTTATTATCCGTTGCTAACAGCAACCAACGTTCTTTTTTTCTGTCTTCTATTTAAATATTTTAAACCATAAAACTGTCCTGTTTCACATATTTGTCAAGCCACATTACTTTCTCATAATCACTTTAATCACATCTAATTTGGGAATTTATAAAAAAAATGTTTAGATATAAAACTTATTCTATTACAATACTAATTTATTCTTTTCATCTCCACATCATTGTAATTTCTTATTTAACAAAACCCCTATTAATTTAGCTCCCACAGACTGTCAAATAAACTGTCAAGCAGTTTATTTTCTGACGTTTATTAAAATTTCTATGTTTAAATATTTTTTTAAAATTCTTCTTTTTTGTTCTTTTTAAGGTTTAAACGATTCACCTATACACTAGGCAACTATACTATTCAGAAATTATTAACACTATACCAGGTAAGTCAAAATTAATTTATTTAACAATTTACTAATCTTTTTCTCTCTTTTATTTCAGAGCCGAACCCACATTGTGATGGCTTCATGAAATTCATAAACAACAAACTCATATAAAAATCCGTTAAAGTTGTATATATTTTAACATATTGAAATCATTTCAATATATATATATATATATATATATATATATATATATATATATATATATATGTATATATATAATCATATATGTCGGATAAGTATAAATAGAATATGACAATATTTTGAATATTATATCCATCGAGCAATAAGACAAAAGAGGGAATGTAAAGGTAGAAGGGGTAAACATATTGATAGACAGGAAGTGCCATCTTGAGAGGCCACTTTAGACAAGGATAGACAGTCTCTTTCCTTGTTTAAGAAGTCAAATTTAGTTTGGTTATGTTATTGTTTGTCCCAACTGTCACATGAAATTTTATTTATATTGAAGTTTTTTACCAATTATGTCACTTTTTAGACTATTATCGTTAATATTTAATTAAAACTTTCTAGTCTGAAAAATATTTTATAGCTATTGTTAACAAATGTTGGAAAATTTAAATTTAGCGCCTTTGCATTTCCGGATGTGTCCGCCATCAGAGGCAACTTTTTTGGTCTCCTTTTTATAACGATTAGATTCCCTCTTTTGTCTTATTGCTCGATGATTATATCACAATATTTACTTATTTCGTTTAAGGTTTCATTGCTCTTGTAAAACTTTAAATTTAACAGTACTCGTTTCGTTTGGAGCTACTTAAGACTTCGGCATTTTTATATTTTCTTGCAGATTCCAAAGTAACTTTTGAACCGTAAAGTTAAATGAAGACTAAATTTTCATATTTACTCGATTTTTTCATATCTACTTTGTTAGGAAGCGTCACAGACAGCAATCCTCATTAAAATCAAAAACTTTTTATCCAGCCGTTCTTTGAAACATCTGCTTTATGTTTCTTTTCGTCTTTTCTTTGGAAAGTTTCGGGGTGTTTCGACCGATGACGTAGAAAACGCGTACTTAAACTTAACAACAAAGAACAGGTGTTTTAATTATGTTCACGAGAGGGAGGAAAACGTTGTTTTATGGAATTTAGGGATCACGGTAATTACAGGAACAAGGATAATAAGGAAGATCTTGTTTAATGCCGGGAAATTATTTTCATTGTGTTTTTAGATAAAACAACACATTGTAATAACCCAATGTTATTTTGAAATGTAAAAGGGGTCTACTATTAATTACGAAAGGTTTTTTGCTACAGGCGTACACAATTTTTTGAACGATTGGGATTATAATAAAAAAACCTAATGAGACTTATACAAAAAATTACAAAATTCCAGCAGTAGCACGTGACAAACCTATTCTTCATACGTATGCGTATGGGATATGCAGGGTGTTTAATTAGGAATTATCGATATAGTAACTGGACAAATTTTGGCACAAAATACTAAGATTTAACCTAAAATACTTATATAAAATATTCCCCCTTACCAAGATACAGAGTGATTTTACTATTTAAATGGGAATAAGTTATAAATAAAAAATTGTGAAATATCCACAAAATATGTATAGGTATCTACCTAACAATATTATTACATTTCAACAATGATTCATCATCATCAGTGGTGCTACAGCCTTATGAAAGAGCCTCGACCTTTCCAAGTCTATTACGCCAATCAGTCCTATTCATTGCCAACCGTTGCCAGTTTGCTGCGCCTATCTTTCTACCATCTTCATCTACACCATCCTTCCATCTGAGTTTTGGCCTACCCCTTTTTCTACTTCCCACGGGTTGTGACATAAGGATTCTTCTAGGAGGGTTGTTCTGCTGTGATCTTGCTAGATGTCCTACCCATCTTAGTCTTTCTATTCTTATAAGAGATACTACGTCTTTACCAGCAAATATTTGTTTATATCTGTGGTATACCTCGTAGTTATATCTCCTCCTCCAAACACCATTTTCACTGATGCCACCAAATATTCCTCTCAGGATCCTTCATTCAAATATAAGCAGAAGGTCCTCGTCTGCCTTGGAGATGCTCCATGTCTCCGATCCAAATGTCAACACTGGCTGTATAAGGGTTTTGTATATGGTTATTTTTGTTTTTTGGCTTAAGTTTCTACTTCTCATATGTCTACTCAGTCCAAAATAGCATTTGTTTGCCATTATTATCCTTCGCTTGATTTCTTCCGTTATGGCGTTCTCTTTGGTGATCAGGGAGCCTAAGTATGTGAATTTGTCCACCACTTCAAAGGTAGAGTTATCAACCGTGCATTGGGGACCGATGTTCCTGACTCTATTGTTGGGTGTTGATGCCATCATCTTAGTTTGCTCCTCATTTACTTGCAGGCCTATAGATTTTGAGGCATTTGAGAAGGTGGTATACATGTCTTCTAGCTTGCGTGCTGTGCGGGCAACTAGGTCCACATCATCTGCATATGCCAAAATTTGGGATGATTTATTAAAAATATTTCCTCTGTTGTCTATTCAGTCATCTCTGATCGCCTTCATTAGTGCTATGTTGAAAAGGAAACACGCCAGCGCGTCTCCCTGTCGTAGCCCAACATGCGTTTCAAACGCCTGTGATTGTTCGCCCTGTATTTCTACTTTGCAAACCACATTACGTATTGTAGCCTTAACCAATCTTATCAGTTTATCAGGGATGTGGAATTCATTCATGGCTTCATACAATTTATTTCTTAGGACACTATCACAGGCAGATTTGAAGTCTACAAAAGATGGTATGTATCGATATTGAATTCATTGGTTTTTTCCAGTATTTGCCTTAGCACAAAGATCTGATCTCTTGTTGATCGACCAGGCCTAAAGCCACTTTGATATTCCCCGAGAAGTTCCTCTGAATATGCACTTAGGCGACCATATAAGATCCTCGAATATATTTGTATGCTGTATTAAGGAGGGTTATTCCCCTATAGTTTCTACATTCCAATTGGTCACCCTTTTTGTGTAGCGGGCAATAGATTCCAATACACCACTCTTCCGGGATTTGTTCCTCATTTCAGGCTCTCAGTATTATTTTTTATATATTTGATTAATCACAGTATCACCTCCACATTTAATAAGTTCCGCGGATATACCATCACTTTCTAGAGATTTATTGTTTTTTAGGTGTTTTATTGCATCTCGTACTTCTTGATTTGACGGAGGCTCTAATGGTGAATTGTTGCTTGCTCCTGCGGGTGGTTGATTTGGATCTAGATCTTCTACTTCTATAGTAAGTAGTTTTTAAAAGTGTTCCACCCACCTTTTCAGTACTTCTTCTTTTGTATTTAGTATATGCCCCTCTTTATCCTTACATAGTCTGAACCTTGGTTTGAATTTCTTTCTTGCATTATTCAGAGTTTTTAGAGTTTTCTTGTTTCAACTATGATTATCAGTTTTTAAAATTCATTTAGAAAAGATATACCATATATTGTAGGCATCTCTTTGATGTTCATATCACAGAAAAATTTACATTGTTTGTTACACGTTCAGACTTTATTATTGGATTTCCAGAATCATAAAAGTCGTTTAGATAATCCACAAAAACATTACCTGACAGTCAGATTAACTTTTGTAACAAATATTTAGACTATTATTTATAACTGGGAATAAGCCACAATTAAAGATAAAAATACGTTTATTGACGTTTCAATTTCCAATTCGGAAATTGTTCTCAAAATACAAACATTAAATTAAACAAATTTTGTTTTTTGTTACATAGTGAAAAAATTCTTCTAATAATTTAATTTTATCTGACTCATTTATATTGACAATTCAGACATACATTATGCATTTTAAAGTAGACGACTTTAAAATGATATTGCCAATATTGTTGAGTTGCGCTCCTGGACGACTTTACTTATAAGATAGTTCATTCGATTACATGAAATCAACTTTAACTTGAAAATATCCGTCAGAAAAAATCATAGCATCTAATTCGTCTTTAAAAAGACAAACACATGACATGATGACAGTAAAATTCTCCTGTTAGTGATTCCATAGTAAATTATGAGGGAAAAACCAGGAAAAAAACCTCATAATACTATCCCGACATTGTAAGTATTTGTTCGTGAATTTAGTTTACCTTCAACAAACATCAAAAATTCTGATTTTATATGTTACGTAATTTAAAAACATAAATGATGTATCCTCTATATGTTACTGACTTATTAATACTGGTATTTTCTTATTAATAACTTCCTCTTTCAATATTGGTAACCAGATCCTACTACATTCTGCCGAGGAATTTGCGACACAATTGGCCTCATTTAGCATAATTAGAGCCGCTTCTTTGATTTTTCTTTTTTTATCATCCGTTTCTTTTAGGACTATATTTGAATTATTCCATTGAACCCTATGTTCATTATCCCATGCGTGTTTACATATTTGAGATCTATCAAATTCTCTATTTTTAATATAAGATTGATGTTCACTTATTCTAACATTTAATGGCCTTGATGATTCACCTAAATAAAACTGATCACATTCAC
Source organism: Diabrotica balteata (assembly GCA_918026665.1). NCBI lineage: Eukaryota > Metazoa > Arthropoda > Insecta > Coleoptera > Chrysomelidae > Diabrotica > Diabrotica balteata. The sequence goes on from OU898276.1 coordinate 175,961,485, forward strand.
AAGGTATTTTATAAATGCAATTCTTTGTCCTTTCTTGTTCATTGTTAGGTTTGGTTTTGGACAAAATAGATCTCAACGTGTTTGTTGTTTTGAATGTTGTTGAAATGTTGAATTTATTTCCTATCCTTTTAAGTTTTTCTGATAATCCTTTTATGTACGGTATTGTTATTTTCCTCATATTATTCCTTGTGTATGCTGTAGGATCTCGTCCTAAGTTGTTCTGTTCTATTCGATTGATTGTTGAAAATTCCTTATTTATAAACGATAAAGGATAATCATTTTTTAATAAAACAGATGTTAACAAATGTTTCTCCTCCAAGAACGAATTTTCGTTAGAACAAGTAGTTTTGGCTCTATCGTATAAGGATTTAATTATTCTCTTTTTTACATTAATATTGTGATTTGATTTGAAATTTAAATATCTATTGGTGTGTGTTGGTTTTCTATACACCTGAGTCTCATATCCAGTATCGTTCTTAGAGATTAAAACATCCAGGAAAGGTAGCGTATTATTATACTCCTTTTCCATGGTAAATGTTATTGTCTCTTCTTTATCGTTTATATCGTTTAGGAATGTGTCCAACAACTCTGATCCATGAGGCCATATTGAGAATACATCATCTACATACCTCCACCATACTGTGGGTTTAAAATTTTGTTTAGAAATATTTGTTTCAAAATCTTCCATAAATATATTAGTAAGTCAGTAACATATAGAGGATACATCATTTATGTTTTTAAATTACGTAACATATAAAATCAGAATTTTTGATGTTTGTTGAAGGTAAACTAAATTCACGAACAAATACTTACAATGTCGGGATAGTATTATGAGGTTTTTTTTCCTGGTTTTTCCCTCATAATTTACTATGGAATCACTAACAGGAGAATTTTACTGTCATCATGTCATGTGTTTGTCTTTTTAAAGACGAATTAGATGCTATGATTTTTTCTGACGGATATTCTCAAGTTAAAGTTGATTTCATGTAATCGAATGAACTATCTTATAAGTAAAGTCGTCCCAGGAGCGCAACTCAACAATATTGGCAATATCATTTTGAAGTCGTCTACTTTAAAATGCATAATGTATGTCTGAATTGTCAATATAAATGAGTCAGATAAAATTAAATTATTAGAAGAATTTTTTCACTATGTAACAAAAAACAAAATTTGTTTAATTTAATGTTTGTATTTTGAGAGCGATTTCTGAATTGGAAATTGAAACGTCAATAAACGTATTTTTAGCTTTAATTGTGGCTTATTCCCAGTTATAAATAATAATTAATTTACAATGCCACAAGAAAATAGCTTCAGAACAATAAAAATATTTAGACTTTAGATATAAATACAAATAGGGTCCGACTGCCTTCGTTGTCCCTTTTCGTGACAAAATTCTTTCGACGCAATAATTTAAAAAATGATAATGAATATTTTAAATAGCTTATGACTATGTTGAAGGAAACATACTTGTAAACAAATTCAGTGATGCTTAAAATTCAATAAAAATTTTTTATCTGATTATAATAAAAGAATTGGCGTCTCGGGCCCATTGGACTCACCTTGCCGGATATGGGTTAGTGATTTATTAAAATTATTATTGTTAATGATCTTGAGAAATAAATGTATCTATTCTTTAACTGTAAAGTGATTTGTTTTTGTTTAACAAATGTCTTCTACCAAACTTGGTATATCTAAATTAGAAAACACAAGATTTTTTTTAATCTACCAAAGATACAGGCTGTCCAATTTAAATTAAATAAGTTGAAGGTATTTTTAGTGACGCTGAAAGTAAAGTAGCACCTACCAAAAATATGGTATTAAATGCGTTAGGAAAAGGGTAGGAAGTCGACATACTCGAAGGTAAAATCGATGTATTTTGAAAAATGTAAAAAGTATCATGAATTAATAATAATATACATTGCATTACTACAGAAATTTCTTTTTTAATATGTATCAAGTAAAATCTTGCCCTACTCTACAGCGCAAGACGGCACATATGTAAATTTATACATAAAGTGATCAATTATCAAAACATAATTCACAAATAAAGTTCGTAGCCTTCATTGATAGTCCTGCACACTCTGCATGAGCCCACATTTGACACTTTTGGAAAGTTACCAGCCTTTTTGAGATTTGGATAGGCTATATAACTCATTGCAATGGAGGCATGAGCAATCATCGTCGTCGTCCTCATGAAAAGGCTCTTCAAAGTCTGATTTTTTTCCATAGACTGTAACAGCCACACTTCGTTCACTTTTTCTTAATTTTTTGGTTCTCTTATCTCAACAATCTTTTTGAGTGTCTTTATCTCCACATTCTAAGGTACCAGCAAACACATTTTTCTTTGCTGAGTTTTGCTTATTCCCTCTTACCTCTCTCGCTTTCTAAATATTCTGTTGTTTGCGAAGACTCTGGAGGTATGGACTCGTGGTAAGAACATCTTGGTAACTATTGGCCTTTCTTCTTCTGGACTTTCTTGGATTTACTGAGAAAGAGGTAAAACTTGCAACAAAACGTTTGTGACGTTATTAGCTGAAGACTTTACATGTTCATGTGACTTTGTATTTACTGTTGTAGATGACTGCGGATCTTCTTCATTCAAATGTTCTGCTGCAGTGAAACATACACCCGGATTACGGGATTCTTAGGCGAAAAAAATGCGACGCGTCTTGGTAAAGAGTGATGACACGACTTGGATATTCCTTCAACCATTGAGCTGCTGCTGCATAGTAGTACTTATTAGTGGCCTGAAAACGCACACAACGAGAGGTTGGAGACGATGTGTGCAATGTGAAGACAAGCAAAATAGCACCACTAAATTGTTTTTTTTTTTTTTGTTCCAATACTTCTAAATTGTTATGGCTGACATGATTGTCTAAAATTAGCAGGACTTTGTGTTTGATGTTCCGTCGAACACGTGTTTAATAAAGTGTTCCATTCATTTTAAAAATAGTTCCTCGGTCATGTTACCTGATTCATTGTACAAACATAAAGCCCCAAGAGGCGCTCCGTCATATAATGTTGGATTGAATTTCTTCGGAGGAAAAATTATAGCAGGTGAAATATAAGTTCCCCCTGAGCTCATGCACACTACTACAGTTGAATGTACTCACCTTTCCCCGTTGGTGAAGGCACCCACTTGCTTTTAACGCAAAAATTTTAGAAGTATTTTGTACAGTTGTTAACCCTGACTCGCCCATGTTAAAAATCATACTTTTGTTGATTTCTTATTACTTATTTTATTAATTTTACTCATTTATTACTTATTATTATTACTATTATCCAGATTTAGCTATACGGCTCACACTCCCTCTAAGGGGAAAATTCACTCATCCCAGATAACTACGGTATCAAAAGGATTGAGCTCTGGTGGGACTCTTTCCGTGTTATCGAGCCCTGGGTTACTTGGTATGCTGGAGTATCTCCCAAAAATTTTCGTACACATCGGGATATTGAGAGTCGCATAGCTTTTTGTATGGTCTTTGAGAGATGTTCATTCAGACCTAGCTTTTTTATATTTTCTAGGAGGTTCTTTGGAATGACTCCAGTAGTAGAGAGAATAATAGGTATTGTCTGTGTACTTTCCATTCTCCATTGTCTTGGTATTTGAATTTCCAAATCTCTGTACTTGGCGATTTTTTATTACTATTATTAATATTATTGCTTATTATTATATATATTACTTGTTTATTACGTGTTATTAAATTGATGTTTTAACTTCATTCTCACTACAAATTCATATGCCAAAATTCGGACATCTACGGTTGTTAAGCCAAAAAATCTGGCTTCCAGTGCTAGAATATGCCCCACTAGAGCGTCTTCTAGTTCTCGATTTAAGGTTGTTTTATATCTGCCAAGATACTTTCTTGGACCAACTGCTATTTTATTTCGATTCATGGCACGACGGCGAAGTGTTGCCTGGGGCACTTTGTAATGCCTGCTAGCCTTTAACCAACCCATGCGCTTTTCCGCTACAGCCTGCAACACTCGCTCCATGTTCTTCTCATTCCATGCCCCTCTATTGGTTTTTCGTTTTATAATTAGAAACCATCTGTAAATAAAAACAGCAGTTGCAAATTTGAGATCATGAAGGCCAAGGGCGGATCTACGGGGGACGGGGGTGGCAATAAATAGTAAACAGTAAAAATACTATAGGTAAGAGCTTCAAAATATACAAAAAAAATATGTAGATACCCATGTTTTCACTTCTATATTAATAGTAAGTACCGAAAACATTAGTTGAGAATTTTATTTTAAATAAGTTTTGGGTAAAAGTTGGGCCCAGAGCTTTTTTACTCTCCCCCAGAAATATTTCATAGATACGTCCTTTTGAGGGCAAGATAGCACAGCTATATCTCAACTTGCCTGCTAATGCGTGTGATCATAACATGAAAATATGGTCGGTTAAAATATAACCTAAGAGCAGTTGTAATGTCCTAAGGTAAAGCTTAGGAACACCCTTTTTATCTTCAAAATAAATCATAACAAGAAATACTGCGATGGCATAAATATATAACGAACATATGGTACTTACATTGAACCAACACGCAACAATGACACAAAAACGTAATTTTTTTTTAAACGTACGGAGCTTCTTCTTCGAGTGCCATCTTTGGTACTCGTAATTCGTGGTAATTCGTTGTTGCTACAGCTATACCATTCCCTTAGATTCTTTAGCGAGGAGTATCGTCTTCTTCCTACGGACCTTTTTCCTGCTATTTTCCCTTGCATAAATATTCGAAGCAGTTCATATCTTTCGCATCTTGTAATGTGTCCCAAGTATTGCAGTTTTCGTTTTTTGATCGTAAATATGAGTTCCTTTTCTTTATTGATTCTTCTCAAGACCTCGACATTTGTGACTCTCTCGGTCCATGATATTATCAGGATTCTGCGAATACATCCACAGTTCAAATGCCTCTAATTTTTTGGTATTAATCTTTTTCAACGTCCATGACTCCATTCTGTAGAACAGCACAAAAAGTACGTAACATCTCATCAGGCGAAGTTTTATTTCAAGGCTCAAATCTCTTCCGCAGAACACTCAATTCATTTTAGTGAATGTGGATCTGGCTTTTTCTATTCTTATTTTGATTTCTGCTGAGCTATCGTTGTCTTCATTTATAAAAGTGCCTAAATATTTGTATTTGCTAACTCAATCGATAATTTCATTATGTAAATATAAATTTTGGACATTTTGTGTTGACTTCGATATTACCATAAATTTAGTTTTTTTATGTGTAAAGACAGTCCATCTTCTTCTCTGCAGTCTACTATCTTATTCACCAATGTCTGTAGCTCTTCAAGTGTTTCTGCGATCAGAACGGTGCCGTCGGCAAATCTCAGATTGTTTAATTTAACACCATTTATTTTAATACCTACGGATTGCCCAGAGAGTGTTCTATTCATTACGTCTTCGAAATAGAGATTAAACAGGGTTGATGACAGTATACACCCTTGTCTCACACCTCGCTTTATTTCAATTTCTTTAGTGGTATTATTCTCTACTCTCACTACTGCTTTCTGATTGTAGTACATATTTACTATTAGTCGGATGTCTCGTTTATCTAAATTCTTTTCTATCGGGAGTCTGATTAGGTGATCATGCCGCACTTTATCAAAGGCCTTGTTGTAATCTATGAAACACATGAATACATCTTGATTTATGTCAAGACATCTTTGAGACATAACGTTCAGTGCAAACAACGCCTCTCTTGTTCCGAGTCCATTTCGGAATCCAAACTGGGTGTTATTGATGTCCATTTCCAGTTTTCTGTGTACTCCAGAGTGTATAATTTTCAGGAATATTTTCAGTACATGGCTCATCAGACTGATTGTACGGTAATCACTACATTGTTTTGGCATTTATCTTTTTTGGTATAATAACAAAGGTGGATAAAAGCCATTCTTGTGGTATTTTTCCTGATGTATAAATGCTATTGAACGTACGGAGCATCCACACCCAAAGACTATTAAACGGTTACTGTGAAGGAGTAGATTGTAACTAGCGTGTGGACTGAACGAATAATGGACTAGTTTTCGTGGTGGGGGAAATGTGTCGTCTTGCCCGTCTATGTCAACTTGCCCACCCTTCCCCTATGTGTAATTGTACTTTCAGCAGAGTTTCTTGAATATCGTCATTTTGTTTCCAACTTGTTTGTATGGAACCAAGATATTTACTTGGTTCCATACTTTATCTCGATCCTGTATAAAATCTAAAAATATATTTAAGTATAGCGATTGGTAACATCGTTTTTAAGTTGACGTACCAATGTGCTGATCTTTATGAAGACATGTAATAAACTTGGAAATAGCTAAACCGCCATGTATACCGAAGATACATTCTCGAAATAGTCTCTTTATTATGTTTACTAGTCTATGCGAGTCGCATTTTCATATAAGTTTTAGAAAGACAATTTCAACTTTAATACACTTCAAAGTTTTATTAATGTCTAACATGAAAATGCATACTGGTCTTTTCTTTGAGATTATTAAATATGAACCACGGCTAACTAAATGTAGAAGAGATGAAAATTTTCTAAAGCCATAATTTATATTACGTATAGTAAAAGTGATTGAATTTTTTATAAAGTCCTAAAGTTCTTATAGCTCGTTGATTAATCTTTGTATCGTAAAATATGTATTTATTTAAAATGTGTTTTGTTGTTGTTATTTTTATTTTATACCTACTAAACTCAGATGAAGAACCCTAGAAAATACTAATACTAATAATATAAAAACAAACAAATCACAATCACAAATCATTTTTTTGTCATGAAAAAGCATTTCAAGTTTAAAATATATTCTATAGTAAATAGTATGTACTGATCACGAATCTGAGCTTAGTTTTTTTGCAGCTTAAAAACTGACAAAAATACCGAGAAAATATTTACTGAAACAATATTTAATAGAAAATGATACTGCCAAATTGAGTTGTTTATAAAAAATGCAGTACCTATAATCTACGTTAGACAATCGTTGGTTTTTTTTAACTAAAATTTTTCTCTTTTTACGTAAATATTGCATTTTTTTAGTTTTCTTTTTCTGGATTTTTGTGAAAACCTCTTTAAGGTCTAGCATTAATCAGTCATCATTCTTATATCCCATCTTCTTTGGACCTGTCTCTCCATCTCCCTTCTGTCTTGATAAAACCTCTCTCCCTGTTTGTCGATGACAGTTCCAAGATTATGGGGAAAATAGTCAACGTAGAACAAAGAATCAGTGACAAAGAACAGATACTAAACAGATGGGCGAATCATTTTAAAAAACTGCTTAGCGACAGTCGTGAAGAAGACCAAATAGAAATTACTTTGCCTGAAATGGATGAAAACGCTGAAGAGGCGCCCCCCACCGAAGAAGAAATTAGAGAAGCCATTTTAAAACTGAAATATAAAAAATCCCTAGATTGCACAATCTTTCTGCTGTACTCTTTAAAAATGGTTTTGACACCCTCTTGCACACATACATAAATATGAACACTCTTGAACACATGCATAAATTAGTAACCGAAATCTGGCAACGGAAGGAAACGCCCTCAAGGAAATTAGGTGTAATGCACTCTCTTCACAAAAAGGGAGATATGAGGTGTGTGGTAATTATATCTAGAGGCATCACCCTACGTAACGTGACATATAAAGTATTGTCCAACGTATTGTACAGAAGATTGATCCCTTATGCTGAACAAATTTCATTGATCTCTCAAAAGCATTTGATACCATAAACGTAAGAGTTGCTATAGAGAAGCTAAAAAATCTTGGTTTTAGGGGTCAGTTCGCATTATGGCTGTCATCTTATTTACATTCTAGGAAGATCCTCGTTAAACTTAGTAAGACACCATCAGATTATGGTCATATTGATATTGGGGTTCCTTAGGGTTCAATATTGGGACCATTAATATTTCTATGCTATATTAATGATATGCCTAGATATGTCAGTTCAAATAACATATTTATGTATGCAGATGACACAACCATTGCTACATCTGCTTCAAGTGCCGAGGAATTAACTGTTCAACTGAATGTTATATGAAAAGATTTTACAGAGTGGTGTAAAAAAAATGCTTTGATTGTTAACCTGTTCCGCTCCATCGTATCCACGTATGGATATTTTTAGGTATGGCGAACTCTACCACGATATCCACATACGGATATTCATACAGGGATATTACTGCACTCTGTAAAAGTGGTGTAATGCTCTGTAGATTAATTTGAATTACGGTAGGACATGGATATCCATACGGCGATATCATGGTTAGTCATTTTTTTACAAAATTCCCAGAATAATGTAAACAGCTCAAGGTCGACGTTCAGTCTGATGGCAACCCAAGCAGCGGCAAAATTTATATTATTTATTAAGTACACTTTTAGGTATTGTTGCGAGAGCACGTGCTCTTTTTATTGCCTGTTCTGTTTATATTTAGATACGTAATTGTGTTTTATAGTAGAAAAATGGATTCGGATCTCGAAAGTGATAGTGATTTGAGCTATGAAATAAATAATAGTGACTTCTAGAGTGATTCAGACAGCAATTATTCATCAACGGATGAGGAAGAACTCATTGATGGGGTACAAATGAGCGGATGGACAGTCGTTACGGATCCGTTTGATGATAAGCTTCCCAGAGATATACCCGAATTTCGTGCTGACTATAACTTTCACCCAGCTATTGACTTTCAAGATTGTATGGAAGCTGTAAACTGTTTTGAGTCATTTGTAAGTAGCAATATTGTTAAAAAACTATGCGAATGGACCGATCAAAGAGCTGATAAATATTTTAATGGTAATCCACATACTGCCATGAAAGTTTTTGGTCTGACTTATAAACCAGTGACAACAGAAGAAATGTATGTATTTATCGCCCTATATTTTCTCAGTGGATTGACCAAGTGTCCACAAATTTCAGACTATTGGAGTACAGATAATATATGCACTGGTCCTCCATGTTTTCATAAATCTGTTATGAGCCGAAATCGATTTTTGGCAATTCTTAAATTCCTTAGATTTTCACCACCAGAACTTGCCAAAAGTAATGCACCGCTTAGCAGACTAGGCATTTTTATGGCTCTTATTAGAGATAATTGTCAAAACTTAGTAGATCCAGGACCAGTTTTCGCAATAGATGAGCAACTTATGTTGTGTAAAGTTCGACTCCATTTTCGACAGTTCATAAAAAGCAAAAGAAGTCGATTTGGCATCAAAATATTTTTCTTATGTCCCAGTGCGCCTGAACTTCGAGGATACACATGGAATTTTTGTATATATATCGGCAAAGATATATATGACATATCGCACATTTCAGGAACAGAAAACCTTTCTTTTTCCGAGAAAATAGTAGTTTATCTTTGCCAAAACCTACTGAACAGTAATCGTGAAGCGATTTTAGATAATTGGTATACATCAGTTCGTCTTTGCGAGTTTCTATTGACACAACAGACTTTCCTTACAGGCACTATTCGACCAAATAGGGGCGTTCCAAAAGAATTAACATTGGTTCCATTAGATAGGCAACAATCATGTTTTGTTCGCAAGAATATGCTCCTTCTAGTTCGCTACAAGGACAACAATGAAGTTTACCTGCTTACCAGTAAACATACTGCAGGATTTTGCGAAAGACAACGATATGTTGTAGGAGGAAATATTCGCTATTATAACAAACCGAAACATGTACAATTCTACAATCAAAATATGGGATCAGTTGATGCAGTCGACCAAGATGTTGAACCGTACAGTCCTTTGCGGAAGTCCTACACGTGGTTCACCAAAATAAGTTTGCACCTTTTACATCTTATGCTCTTGAACTCCAGAGTATTTTACAGCCAAGCCCATCAAAAACAAGTTTCAATGTATAAATATACAAAACTCTGCTGCCGGGGGCTACTTCTAAAATATAGTAAAGGATATCAAGAAATGAATAAAAAAAATCAACCTACTACATCACGGAAACCGTTGCATGCAATGGCCGATTTTCCAAAAGAAATTGGAAAAAAGAGGGCTCTACGAAAAATTTGTGTAATTTGTAAAAGACGCGGAGTGCGTAAACTAACGAGAAAATGTTGCATTGCTTGTCCGGACAAGCCTGGACTTTGCTCAGCGGAACATTTTGAAAGTTTTCATAAGTAATAAAAATAACGTTCTTTTATTTTTTGCTTTGTTCTGAATATAATTAAATTGTTCACTGTCTTTTTATATATGTTTTATTTTTATTTAGCGTGCCTTTATAAATTAAATAATAGACATAGATATATTTTCATGGTATCCAGATGTGGATATTTTGGTAGTACAATCGATATCCAAGAGTGGATATACGGGTACACCCAAATATCCTTATGTGGATATTCTGGTAAACACTATAAATTGTCATATAAATTCAAATTGCTTTAAACATTTTTTTGGCCCCCATAGGTCAATATCTCTTCTATTATACATCATAAACTATCGTAAAATGTATTTTCATTAAAAAACTTTTGCTGGTATACAGCTCCCTATTTAAAAAAAAAAGGCCTGGAGCGGAAGGGGTTAATGCTAAAAAAACCACAAGCATGCAATTCTACTACAGATCAAATTCAAGTTACCAGTTTTTTATAAAAGTGAATGATAGCCTGGTTCATTCTACAACTTTCACTAAATTTTTAGGTTTGTATCTTGATAGTAACATGAGCTGGGAATCTCAAATTAATCATGTTTGCAAAAGAATAAATAGTAGTTATTACGCAATATTGCAATTAAAAAGCTTTCTTAAAAAGGAACAGTTATTGAATGTTTATTATGCAATTGTTTATCCTCACTTAGCCTTCAATATAAATCTTTGGGGTAGTGCTGTGAATGCTGCAAGAGTGTTTGTCTCTCAGAAAAGGATAATTCGGTTAATTTTTGATTTACCATATAGGCATTCATGTCGACAATATTTTAAAGAATACAACATTTTAACAGTACCTTCTGTATATTTTTTTAAATGTATACTACATGTAAAAGCCAATATAACTACTTTTCATTTAAACTCTGATACCAGTACCTAGTACCAACTAGGCAAAATGACCTCATCAGAGTACCAAAGCATAATACAGCACGGTTTGAAAAATCCCAGTATTATATGGGTATAAGACTTTTCAATCATATTCCCAACAGTATTAAATGTGAAATGAATTTAAATAAATTTCGAAGTAAATTAAAATCTTTTCTATTGCAAAATTGTTTCTACAGTGTAAATGAATATATGGGGGGATGTAAATAATTAATTCTATGTATTTTTCATCCTTTTACTATGAAAGTGTGATGTTTTTATAATGTATATATATATATATATATATATATATATATATATATATTTATTCGACTTATCCTATATCATGTAAATGATCTTTAAGGATGAATAAATTATTATTATTATTATATAATAGTTGGGAACTACCAGTGCGTTTTCCGACAAAATAAATCAACAGCAGTCAACAGACAAAAACTTCTACAGGCTGTGGTGGAATTTCAAATGCCGCTTCATCTTGTTCAACTAATGGAACTTACACTCATAGGCGTAGAGAGTGTAGTCAGAATCCAAAACGACTTTTCAAGACCCTTCCATCGTAAAAATGGACAGAGACAGGTAGATGGACTGTCGTGTCTCTTATTTAACCTTGAACTAGAAAAACTAATTCGATAGTGCCATATTAATACGAATGGCACCATCTTTAATAATAAATCTACAAGTGGTCGGACATAGACATTATTGCTAGGTCCACAGAATCTTCGATTGAAGCATTAAAGACGTCTGAATTAAGAATGGGATTTAAAATAAACGCACAGAAAACCAAGTATATATATTGCACTAGATTAGGCAATGAGATACCTAAACTATTAATTGATAATCTAAAACTGGAAGGTGTGGACACCTTCGTCTACCTGGACTCGCTGCTGACCAAAGACAACAATGTCAGCGAATAAATTAAAAGCAGAATAGTGCTTGCCACTAAGTGCCATTATGGCTTGTGGAAGCAGATGGCCTTAAAACGACCCAGAAAAATTAAAGTTACCCTATACACTAATAAGCCCAGTGTAAACATACGGCTCAGAAACGTGGTCACTTACACAGAACGAACAAGAATTACTTAAACGTTTCGAGAGAAAAATGTATTAAATTAGTACGCCTTCGATGGATAGGACATGTAATTAGGCTAGATGAAGATGCAACGATCATAAAAATTTTTGACCGAAGAGGACCAGTGGGAAGACGAGCCAAAGAAGACCAAAACTCAGGTATCAAGATAACATGGAGAATGATCTAAAATCCATCGGATGTAAAGCATGAAGAAGAGTTGCCAGAGATAGGGGCGAATGGAATATTGTTCTAAAGAAGGATTTGGCTCATAACGAGCTGTAATACCACTGATGATGAGTTAACGTGGGAATCCAGAAAATTAAGTTTGATAATCATAGTGCATGCCAGTATTTTATAATTTTATACTATCTTGACTCAGTTCTTTGTAGTTTGAATACTTGTGGTTTCCAAAGAAACCTTGTACGTCTTCTACGAAAGAACTTCATGTTTCAGATTCACCTTAAGTTATTGTAATCTGGACAATCGATTCTGTTGGAAACGAAAATTGCAATTTTAGATTACTTAAACAAGGGAGAAAGATCTGCGATAATTAGAAAACATTTTAATTTAGGCGAATTAACTGTAAGAGAAATTAAGAAGAATAAAGTTGCTATAAAAATCTATAATTTCTATTGCAAAATTAATCTCCAAATTTTCGTCTTACTTAAGGGATATATTATTAAAAAGAAGAGAAAGAGCTATCGCAATCTGGATTAGTTATTTAATCTAGTAAAAACTCTTCAGTTTTATGCGTTAATGAAACAGTCAGAGCCACTAACTTTCACTTCCCAAGCTGGTAAAAAAATTTCAGCTGGCAAAGAATGGCTAATGCAGTTTATAAAAGAAAAAGCATTACATATTATCAAGATCGCAGGAGACAGTGCTACAGCAGATAACGCTGCAGCAAAAATATTTCCACTGGAGCTGATGGAATGATGGAATCATTCAGGAATGATGAATGATAAAATATTTCCAAAGGATGAAAAAACTGCAAGTGGGCATAAAGCAAGTAGAGATCGAGTAACTTGATTATTACATACTTTGTAGCAATACATCAGGAGAGAGTATGATAGATAGTGATGTTAAAACCGCTCTTAATAAATAAATCTAATAAGATAACTTAGGAAAACATCCACCGGCAGACGAAGTTTATAAATAATTAGTTTGCTTTTAACAACTATACTATTCATTATTTGATTACATACTTTACCTACTGCGTTTGCCTGCTATTTTTCCTTGCATGATATTTTGTAGCAACCTATATTTGGGACCTCTCATTACATGTCCGAAATATTCCAGCTTTCTCTGCCAATGCCAATTTTAGGTCTCTGTTACATAAAACCTTGGACATCCTTCTAAAAGCAGCTCTAGCCTGCTCTATTCTGGATCTAATTTTGCCGTGACTTTCTGCGTTACAATTTAATTGCTGTCCAATGTAAACGATTTTATCAACTTGCTCAAGTTTGGTATTATTTACATATATAGAAGGTTTTATATGCTGTTGTTTACTTATTACGAGTATTTTGGTTTTCCGTATGTTTAGATCCAGACCTGCTTCCCTACAACTCGCAACGACACTATCAAGTAGTGTTTGCAAATCTTCTTGACTAGAAGCTAGGAGTACTGTATCGTTCGCATATCGCAAGTTATTGATGACTTCGTTGTTCACAAGTATTCCTTCTTGTTTTTCAGAAAGTGCTATTCTTAAAATTCTTTCGGAGTAAATGTTAAAAAGCAGAGGTAACAAGAGGCATCCCTGCCGTACTCCTCTTTTAATATTGATAGCCTGTGATTCCACACCATCTACTAAAACTGATGTTGTATAAATTTGCAATTATTCGAACATATCTGTCGTCCAAGCCAATATCTTTTAGAGCTTCGATCAATATAGAGTGCTTAACACGATCAAATGCCTTTTGGAAGTCAATAAAACAACAATATATTTTTACAGATATATCACGACATCTTTGAGCAAGCATGTTCATTCCAAACAGTGCCTCTCTCGTTTTAAACCCGTTACGGAAACCAAATTGGGTGTCATCCAGGTACTCCTCGCATTTATTGTAGATACGACCATGTATTACCTTCAGAAAAATTTTTAATAAGTGGTTTAACAAACTAATGGTTATAGAATCAGCACAGATTTTTGCTGTTGTCTTCTTAGGTAGAGCTATAGACAATGAATTAGACCAAACATTAGGTAGTTGTCTGCTGGTATAAATGGTATTGAAAAACAAAGGTATAGCCTCTAAAACATTGCTATCATTTATAAGCTTATATATTTCAGTTGAAATTTCATCAAAACCAGTCGCTCTGCCATCTTTTGATGATTGTATGGCTTTTATAACCTCAGAGATATTACTTTACAATTTTCATCCTGTAGCAATGCAGTTTGTTTCTTATAGAAGATACCAGCAGCTTCTTTCACTTTTTTATACATGTTAAACGTGTCGTATCTTTTTTCAAGTTCTTCAATGTCATGACACTGTTTGGCTAGATGTTGACTCTTTGCATCTCGTACGTCGAATCTTCGTTTACGTATAATTTCTTTTTGTATGCTGTTGTAAAGTGTTTCGTTGTTTTTCGCTAGTCGCCGTTGTTCCATCAAATCCAATATGTCATCTGTCATCCAAGCCTGCTTTTTTAGCTTTGACCTGCCTTGTAAATTTCTCACACAGATTTCTTTTACGATTTTATTTAAGCCCTCATCAACGTTTTTACCAATATTTTCCCAAATTAAATTTTTGTTTAGTGGTCTTTGAACTGATTCCTTAACTTTCTCGTCTTGTAATTGGGCTGTATTAATATTTTTGCGAGACTTCTTTATGATCACCTTTTTTAATTTTAATTGAGTTACAGCTACCATGGGATTGTGATCAGACCCAATGCCAGCACCTGGAAAAGTTTAAACTGATTTGATTATATTAGATTATTGATATAACCGATTTTTTATTAGAATGAAGTCGATTTGGTTCCTAATAATTTTGTCCTCTGATTCTGCATTAGACTTCCAGATATAGAGTCTTCTAGGTGGTAGTTTAAAGTGGGTATTCGATATAATAAGATCGTGTTCTTGACAGAACTGGACAAGTCAATCTCCACGTTCGTTCCTGTTTCCCAGGCCATAATCTCCCACAATATAAATTAATACTGATTGAGCTAAGTGTTTTGCTACTACGATTGCAGCTGCATTATAGTGATTGGCATCAGTATTTCTGGCATGGTACACTTAATATCCATCTACGTCACATACTCCTGATCCCAGCCATCGCATTTCACTTATTCCGAGGATGCTGATTTGCATTCTTTTCATTTCTTTTATGGCATTATATATTTTATCTGACTCAAACATGCTTCTGACGTTCCATGTGATTATTTTGCAAGGATTTCGCATATTAACGACTTGAGAGGTCTTGCAGTCTTGCGATTGTCCTCTCTTGCCGGATTTTGGATTCCAAAATCCATAATCAATAATGTTTTGACAAATTATTTACAGCCATGATAGTTAAAACTAGGAGTGCCAAAAGGCCTTTAATGCAGTAGTTCTACTTTACTTTCTGCGTCCTTATGCCGTTGACTAATTTATAGTTTTATAGTTCTTCCGCCTTCGGAATCAATTTCTCAATTCCAGGACAAAAGAGTGCCCTACCACTTACCATCTCATCTGCCCGAAGCCGTTGGTCAGTAAGTGGGGGATTGCATATACCGGCAACATAGTATAAAAAAGAACTTTTGTGGTTAAACTGTGCCGGCAATCACTCGGACCCCAGAGCCTCGTTTGTTGTAAAGCAGGATGCACCGGATGATCAGAATCAAGATCATCACACGGGCAGGTGAGGTTGACATTTTGATAGGAAAGGCTATATATTGTGCATCACAGTTCCTTACATCCCTTAGTCAGCACAGATTAAAAATATCTTGGTTTATCTAACTTTCCTTAGTTATAAGCAATTTCATGGCTTCGTTTATATTTTATAGAGTTCATCGAAAAGATCGAACGCCATTACGATAATAGTCAATCATATTATTTGAAATAATTCATATTATTAGACTAGTAGTCAAGATATTCGATATATTGTAAATTACTATAAGCAAATAAATAAATTAGTTATTGGCATATTACAAATATATATGCATTACAAAGGAAGCGTGAAATAATAAAACTTTCATTTGGATTAAATTTGCTTTAAAATTAATTATTTTGCGTAATTTACAAGCAATTTATAATTAATAATAGTATTTTCTATATTCGAACTATATTCGAACATTAACAAAATAATAAATATTAAACACAAGCGTTTAATATTTAACTGATTCTATCTATAAATAAACGGACCATGTCTTTCTTTTAACGTACATAAAAAAATTACATTCCTATTAAAAAATAAAATTAAATGTAGTATGTGTTAATAATATATACAGCTTGATGATAATCTATGGAATCAATTCAATATTTTAGAAAGAGACAAAATACAAACCAAGGTTTGATTTGAAATGTCTCCTAATTACTTTTGCAACGATGCAATTATTTGAATATTTATTTTTAGAGGGCTAACCAAAACTTTTGGTTCATTAATACAATAAACTTCCCAAATAAGTGTATAATGACAAAGCATGCTAAAACAAACAAAAAATCTTCTGAGACAAAACAAAACACTGCAGAATTTAATGAAGTTAATCGAGTAATAAGAAAACAGATAAAAGAGGACATTAAAAACATCAGGAACACCGTATAAAACAAGTCATAGAGAAAAACCGAAGTCTCAAATGCACCAAATCGAAAGTAGGAAAGAGAAAAACATAATAACCATTAAAAATGAACAACGACAACTAGAAAAAAGTAAATCTGATATAGCAAACTCAATTGAAAAGTTCTACGCCGATCTGTATCGTTCCAGAAACGATCCCCCTAACTCCTTAAAGCAGAACTTGAAAAGACAGATAATAAATGTCAACTCAGAAGTGATGCCCGAAATAAGCCACGAAGAAATAGAAAGAGCACTAAAAGAAATACAAAGGAATAAAACTCCAGCACCTGTAACCATCTATATACTTTGAAAATCCTAATAGAAAAGACTAACGAATACAATCTCCCATTATATCTGGCTTTTATAGATTATGAAAAAGGTTTAGATACTGTCTAACTGTGAACAATAGAAGAAGAATTAGTCAACAACCGGATCGACTCCAGGTACAGAATACTAATACATAATATTTACGAACAAGCTGAAATGATAGTGACGTTGGGTAGGAAGGAGACACAACGTCTCCAAAATTATTTACAGCTGCTCTAGAAGATATCTTAAAGTCAACAGACTGAGAAAATAAGGAAATTCCTGTTAACGGAAGATACTTGAACCATCTTAGATATGCAAATAATGGAGTACTAATAGCCGACAAACAAAGTCAAACACAATGTCAAACAAAGATGACAAACTTTAGATAAACATCCAAGGGACAGAGGATCCAGATACATATCTGGATCAAAATGTCAAGGTAATCAAAGAAAATCAGACTGCCGAAATAAGTAGATGTGTAAAAATGGGATGGGCAGCATTCGTAAAGCTCTCGTAGTACTTAAAAATAAAAATATACCTCAAAGACTGCGAACCAAAACGTTTAATTCCTGTATCCTACCTGTACTTACATATGGAGCTCAAACCTGGACATTCTAAAATAAACATGGAGAAGATCAGAAAAACTTAAAGAGCGAAACGACAGATGCTAAGTATCTCACTTAAAGACCATAAAACCGATGAAGATATTTATAATAGAACAAAAGTAAAAGATGCTGTCGAACAGACAGCTAAACTAGTAGTAGTTTATTTCCCTTTACGTTCAAAGTAAGAATTTTAGATAAATATCCTAAGAATCATTTTCATCTTGAAATAACTCTCAAATGATTTAAAAAAAAATGTTATACATAAATAGGTCGCCATAGAAAATGTTTGAAAAACTTTTGAGTATAGCATATTGGGATAATACTTTCTTAGCAAGAAATAAATCCTAGTTTATCTGGGCTTGTTTATTTTCCAAGAATTACATCAACCAATAATACTTTTAGAAATAATGGAATAGGATAATTTGTTTTTTTTTATAAAATCTATTATCAGTTATAAGTTTGAAAGGAGTATATATATTAATCATAAATATTTATTTTTTACAAAAAATATGCCTAAAAAAATCAAAACTGAAAAAAAATAGTTTAAACAAATTAGATGGTTTATTTAACAACCGAATTATTTAAATAATACATATTGGTAATGTACGCAAAAAGTACATATTAAAAAAAAGAAACGTCAAAATCTATACACAAGAAACAGAGATACAGTTAACAGCTCTTTCCCCTTCCTGCGCTCACACTAGTTTCAAGGCCGTCAAATTTTGGGGACTACAATTTATTCTGAAGTTTTGTTAACGATTTCATTAAAATGCAATCTTTCTCGATTTTTTTACGTTAAAGCCTTCAGATGACCCTAATAAGGTCACCTAATTGTTATAAACAAAGCTGCTATCAATTTATAAAAAAAAGCACTAACTTCGTCCCAAAGTTTCCTGGATCAACTTTTTTTCCTAGATCAATATGAAGAATATTGCGGAGATGGAAAGCAGGAGATTGCAGACGAACTACTCCACAGCATTCATGCTGCCAGGCGTGAAAAATGGACAGAGACAGTAGAAAACCTAGACTTCCAGAAGTCAAGTCGACAAGCTTGGTCCCTACTGCAGAAACTCGGAAGTAGCAACCCACCCGTTCGCCAAACCAACCTAGTAATTCCAGACCAAATAGCTACGCACATAGTGTCAACCTCTAGGGCACCTCAAAATCGTTTACATACAATTAAAGTTAAAAAAGTCCTCAAAACCATAAAATCTAGTCTTGCACAGTTAACAGAATATTCCAACCCATTTACGCATGAAGAAATATCGCAAGCCCTAAATGAAATGAAAACAGGAAAAGCACTGAGTTTCGACGCCATTCATGCTGAGTTCCTCAAACATAGCGGCAGATTCACTAGGCAATGGCTCGCAGAATTTTTTCTGACATCCTTCAAACGGGAAACGTCCCCCACCAACTCAAAAATGCAAAAATCGTCGCCATTTTAAAACCAGGGAAAAGTAATAATTCACCGAAAAACTACCGCCCCATCGCACTCTTAAGTATGGTGTACAAATTGTTCGAAAGACTGTTGTATAATAGAATCAGCAAAACCATATTTCAACACTTACCAGTAAAACAGGCAGAATTTCGGCCAAACCGCAGCTACACAGACCAGGTACTCGCCCTGACCAATTATGTGGAATGAAACTTTTAAAAGTAATCAAAAACAACCGCTGTCTTCATCGATCTATCTACTGCTTATGACACTGTGTGGCGACAAGGACCAATATATAAATTAATGCGAATAATCCCATTCAGAAAGACCACTGAAGTTATTAACGCCATGCTATCCAACAGATGCATTAATGTTATATTGGGAGACGAGACTAGTACCCAAAGAAAACTGAATAATGGACTTCCACAAGGATCCGTGCTGGCTCCCATGCTTTTCAGCCTCTACATAGTAGACATGCTAGAAACCGCATCAAAAAAGTTTGGATACGCAGACGACTGGACGCTTGCCGCAAGTCATAAAGAATTCGAGGTCATTGAACGTATTCTAACAAACGATTTAAATGCCCTAGGGAATTATTTCCGCAAATGGAGATTGCAACCCAATCCAACTAAGACAGAAGTGTCCTGCTTTCATTTGTACAACAAGATGGCCAACTATCAACCTCAAATCAATTTTGGGGATAGACTCCTTAATATAATAAACACCCAAAATACTTAGGTGTTACACTTGACAGAACGCTGAACTTTAAAGAGCATCTTACTAAGACTGCTGCAAAACTCCGAACTCGTAACAACATCCTGCAAAAGCTCTGCGGCACTACATGGGCCTCCTCAGCACCCACACTTAGATCGACAGCATTAGACTGGTATACCCCGTAGCGGAATACTGTGCACCAGTATGGATAAACAGTCCACATACTCACCGTGTTGGTGTCCAACTAAACCAATCCATGCGAACTATATCGGGCACAATCAAGGCCACGCCCACTTACTGGTTACCAGCTTTGAGTCATATAGCTCCACCACCCATCCGCCGGGAACATGTTCTTGTCAGAGAATTTACAAAAATCAATCTCCGCTCCCATGTCGGAACTTCCGCCAGAGACATAAATAGGCTCCGTTCAAGACACCCGCCTCTAAAAACTGCAAAAAGGCTAGTAGATCAAAACTTTAATGTAACTGAACGATGGAGAGAACAATGGGAGAATAACGCTGCACCAGCTAACTGGAACATGCCATGTATTACAAGCAAACCTGAGGGCTTCAACCAACTGAGACGAATTTGGACCACACTCAGTAGAATCAGGACGAACTGTGGCAGATGTTCCGACTCACTTTTTAGATGAGGAAAAATACAATCACCAAATTGCGACTGCGGCGCCGAAAGGCAAACAGTAAAACACATGGTAGAGGAAGGCCCGATTAGATCCTATAACGGCAACCCTTCAGATTTCCTGGCTACTACAAAAGAGTCAATCGAATATAATTATAATCTAGATGTTTGTTTGTAGAATAATATTTTTGTATTTACTGTTGTTTGTAATTTATATAATTTGTATTATATGTATATATATATATATATATATATATATATATATATATATATATATATATATGAACCTGTGATGTAGCCATACGCTAAATAAATAAATAAATCTTTTTAAAAACCTTAAATATGCTCTCCTGAAAAGTAGTCACTTTGGGATACATTTTTGTGTCACTAAGTCGACGAATTCTGAAGTTTTGTGAACGATTTCATTAAAATGCAATCTTTCTCGATTTTTTTACGTTAAAACCTTGCCTTCAGATGACCTTAATAAGGTCATCTAATTGTTATAAACAAAGCTGCTATCAATTTATAAAAAAAAGCACTAACTTTATCCCAAAGTTTCCTAGATCAACTTTTTTTCATTTTAAATTTGTAAAAAAAGTCGGGCTGTCAAAATATGAAAAAATCAGTTTTTTGTAGTAAATGTTTAAAAAGTAATTCTAATTGCACTTAAAAAGTTTTTGCAAAATTATTTTCCAATATATAAAATTACTTTTGCTCATTTTTTTTAATAATAATAATAGAATAAATCTTCTGTATTTAGAATCTCTCCGTATATTTAATCTACCCATTTAATTTCCTGACTTATATTGTGGCAAAAAATTTTTATTTGGGATAACCAAATTAAATTACTTTTAAACTATTTTATCGATCGACTTAAAATTTTTATCTTATTTTAAGCATAGCAACTTACGCAACATTGAACCAAAACGCCAGCTTGAAGGTTTTTATATAACATAAGTTTCTTCTCTTCTCAAATTTGTTTCAAACGCTTTACTTGTTGCTGATAGGCGAAAAAAGCGAAATTTACCGATTTTCGACCTTAATTTGTTAATAACTAAGTAAGTTTAAAAGATCGACTGCAGAAACATATAGGTTACAAATAGGGGACTTTTTTCGCCTTATTTGCCT
Source organism: Diabrotica balteata (assembly GCA_918026665.1). Taxonomy (NCBI): domain Eukaryota; kingdom Metazoa; phylum Arthropoda; class Insecta; order Coleoptera; family Chrysomelidae; genus Diabrotica; species Diabrotica balteata. The sequence continues at coordinate 175,983,147 of OU898276.1, forward strand.
AGTCTATAATACTCTTACATCAATGGCGGTAATGATCTACAATAAAAAAATAAATTCATATCACGTATGTATAATTTTCTCTTTATCTTTATCTTAAACACCTATGTATTGAACTATATTCAAATAAACTTTTTCTTTCCACATTGTTTGCAGATATTCTAAATTCCTGTTTTTATATCACTTCCAAAAAAGTTTTCTAGGTCAACGTAGAGATTAAAATACATTTTCAGTTCAAATCGACATTACGCGAAAACTTTTCCGAAGCGTAGTCAGTCCTGATTATTCTCTTAAAAAGAAAACGTTTTTTCAATCCAAGAGAAAATTTAATTTTAGACATTTCAAAGACGTACTTTTTTTCTTTTGCCTACGAGATCCTTGTAAATTAAGTTTTATAATTACGTTGAGAATCCGCCGCTAGAGAATTAAGGGAAAAGCAGAAAAGGTCGGTGTTTCGGACACGTATTCACTTAGCTTTTCTTGGAGAACTCTTAACGCCCGATACAATAACTGACCAACCGAATGAACTAGAAGTGGAGTAAAGTTGGATAATGCTATTTTTTTAATAAAATTAAATACAACAGCCAAAATATGGAACAACCAATAGATTTTATAGACGCAATCACTATAAAATAAATAAAAAGAACTGTATATTGTGAAATATTTATAAAAAGACAGAAGATTTTAGTGAGTTATATTGCACAATTTTTGTATTCTAGTTAAAAAAAAAATATTTATTTACGTTATGTGTCCAGCAACGTAGCTAGAGTGGGGTGAGAGGGGTAATTCGCTTCGGGTGTCACTCGTGCGGGGGTTACACCCGAGAGACCCGATCACAAAAGAATGAGTCATTAATTTGTAACTTTACTCAATTTTGTAAAAACACCAAACCGCAATTTTTTTGCTTCCAGTAACCGTGGTATGTGGTTAACAGCAAAGCATCTGTTAAACGACTTTCTCATCATCATCACTGGCTCGACAACCCTTTTTGGGTCTTGGCCTGTTCCAGGATTCTTCTCCATGCTGATCTTTTTCGTGCTTTTTTCCTCCAGTTTTTTTATTGTTAGGGTTGTTATGTCATTTTCTATTTGTATCTCAGCTTCGGTCTTCCTCTTGTTCTTTTTCCTACTGGCATCTGTTTGAATATTTTGTTTGGTATTTCGCCTTCTTGCATTCTTTCTACATGTCCTATCCAACGCAGCCGTCCTGTTTTAATGAATGTTATAATATCCGGATCCTGGTATATTTTGTATAGTTCAAAGTTGTATCTTCTTCGCCAAATTCCGTTTTCTTTTGTGCCCTTATATATGTGTCGCAAAATTTTTCTTTCGAAGGTGACTAACACGTTTCCTCCCTTTTAGTGAGTGTCCAGGTTTCTGACCGTATGTTAGTACCGGTCTTATTTAGGTTTTATATATTTGGCATTTTATTTTTCTTGTGACGTTATCTGATCTTAGTTGCCTAATTAAGCCATGTTAACATTTATTGGCAATAAATATTCGCCTCTTCACTTCTTCCGCAACGGTCCACAATGAATATTCCTCGAATATTGACTGTTGTGTTTCTCAGTATCTATCATGCAAGATGCATGATAGAGCGTCTCCCTGGCGTAGTCGCTTTTTCATGTCTACTGTTTCCGTTAATTCATTTTGTATCCGGATTTTACTTTTTACTTTTAATAAGTCTTTCATCAGCTTTCATTGCTTTTATTAAGAATTCTCGGTTTATATTGTCATATACGCTTTCAAAGTCTATGACGTGTATCGATGTTATGTTCACTTGTTCTTTCGAGGATCTGTCGCAGAACAAATATCTGATTCATTGGTGACTTCTGTCTACAGAAGCCACTTTAGTATTTGCCAACGATATTTTTTCATCGTGCTGTCTAAGTCTTTCATAAATGACGTTGGACATTATTTTGTATGCTTTTGTATGCATTCTCCAGCGTGATTCCACCGTAGTTTTCACATTCTAACTGATTTCCTTTTTTATGTAATGGTACAATAATACCACTATTCCACTCCCCTGGTAGCTGTTTATTCGATTATACCTTTGTTATCAATTCATGTATTGTTTTTCGTAGTGCGTCTCCTCCTTCCTTCAGTAACTTCGATGCTATTTGATCGGATCCCGGTGCTTTATTGTTCTTTAATTTGTCTACTGCTCTTCTAATCTCGGTTATTGTTGGTGGAGTCTATTCTCTGTTGTCTGCTTGGTCTAATGGTATGTCAGGGTTTGTCTCTCTCTAATCTCCTTTAAGCTTCTCCGTAAAATGTTCTGTCCATCTACTTAATATCTCTTGCTGTTCTGTCAATATATTACCTTCCTTATCTCTACACATCGTTGTTCTCGGTGTGAAGTCTTTTTTGCTTTTGTTCAGTTTCTGATAAAATTTTCTTATCTCTGTTGATTTATTAGTTCTTGTAGTTATTTGTTCATATATTCTCTCTTTTTTCTTCGGTGAGTTTTCTTTTCTTCATTGCGTAGTTGTTTATATTCTTCCTCTGCTTGTCGGGTTCTGTGCCCCGGTTGCATCAGTGAATATGCTCTGTTTTGTCTGTCTTTTATAATGTGACATTCTTCGTCAAACCAGTCATTTGTTCTTGTTCTCCTTTCTCTACCGTACATGCCTAATACTCCTTTAGCTGGCTCTTTTATGATATCTCTGCATTCTTCCCACTCCTTATTTAGGTTTTCATGTATTAGTCTGTTTTCTAGTTTGTTGTTTATCTTTTCTTTAAACTCTTTAGTTTTGTTTGTTTCTTTGAGTCCTTCTACCTTGTATCGTTCATGTTTAGAGCCTCTTTTCTTTTTGATGTTGTGATGAAATTTTAGCTTACTCTACTTTCGACCAGGTAGTGATCATAATCCGCATTTGCCCCTCTTCTGGTGCGGACGTTTATTATATTCGATTGGTGTCTCGAGTCTACAATGACTTTTCTACAACAAGACTATAAACGACTTTCTACAACAAGTTTTAGTGATCAGTGTGCTGCATTTAAAGTATTGGCACAACATTTTGGTAGTGTTGTTACTGCATTTGAGGAATTGTATCATCAACAAGAAAATTTAGACACCAGAGGTGCTCCACATAACATTATGCCGCTATGCGTAATTTAGCCTTTTATTACTATCCTTTCATTTGGAATGGTACACTAAAAAAATAAATTTTCAGTTTCTTAATATTTTTCTGAAGGTATTTTCTTGTGGCATTTTATAGTAATTACTATTTAAATGCGAGTAAGTCACTATTAAATGTTAGAGTAAGTTTATTTGACGTTCAATTTTCACTTCGGAAAATACAAACACTAATGTTTGTATTCTAACGCTTAACCACTGTTCCAAAGAGGTGGTCTTGCTACTCAATGAGCAACTAAAAATTTATAAATAACCATACCTATTACCGTAAATCAGAAAATGTTTTAGACGTTACGCCATAAACTAATAAATAATATTTACCATAAATTTCAGATCCCTGGCTCAATGTCCTCTTCTGTCTTCCTGCTCCTTTTTGTTCATTACCCTAGAAATCAGATAGTGTACGTCTCTTCATTATTTCTCTCCTCTCAACATTATGTTAATTTTTCTTTCATCCAACTTGAAATCCATTCGACTCTCGAAATCTTCCCTCTCGTTTGCCCATCTCTGGCAGTTAAAAATGTGGACGGAAGCGTCCGGTACCCCACAACAGTACAGTCTGCCGAGACAGATTTGCCTATTCTATTTGTGAAGGTGCCAAAACAATCATATTCGGTCAGAAACTGCGTCAGGAAGTAGTCTAGTTTTCTGAACTTCGTCGTCCACCTTGCCTTTCCGCTATCATTTGCCCATTCTCTCTGCCACTCTACTATCGTTGTTTCTTTCTCATCCTCATCTATATTTACATCAATCCTCCTCGCATAAACTCGTGGTCGCTTTTTTCATAACAAAACGATCGGTATTACCGCTCCAATGACATATAGAGCCGCATTTGAAACTATCTTATATGCGCTAGATACTCTGAGTAGCATTCGCCTTTGCGAAGTCTCCACCAGCTTAGCGTATTTCGTAGTGTTTAGTACGCTACACCACACAGGGGTAGCGTAGGTTACCACCGACTTAAAACGTCCATTTAACACGTTTCTTTTGGTGCCACCTGGGCCTCCAATGTTTGGCATCAGCCGTATCAACGCCTCCATATTTCGGTTCGCCTTCTTTACATATCTTTTGGATATGTACTCCGAACTTTAGTCCTTCCGACAACCAGAGATCGTTCTCTCTGATCCACCTACAAATGCGACGCAGGGTTGTGTTAGCCCTGTAAAATACGCAAAATGTATTTTACGTACTTTGAGATTATAAACTTTTTGTTAGAAAAGTTTGTTGTGATATTATACCTATTAACCAGTCAAGTCTTCTAAACTTGAGCTCCAATTGTTTCCGTTTCGTAAACTGTATTTGACTGACTATTAATATATGTAAATGTACCATTTTTCAAAGTAAAAACGTGACATGTCACAATTTATGTAAAATGACGTCACTTCTATTTAAAATTTCCAGAACGTCAACCTTAGAGTTCAAATTTTCTTAACACAGCTAATAATAAGAAGCCCATACGGAACCACTCGATCTTTCATAGGCGTTAACGTGGTATATTAATCAAAAAATGTAATCATCATTATATTGGAATTTTAGAATTATATAGATTAAATAACCAAAAACATTTATTATTATTAATAATGGTTTGGGATGACCTCAGCGGAGCTGTTTCGCAGAGCAATCAACAAAACCATGATAGCCTTGATGATCGCCAACATCCGGACCGGATAAGACCGGATAAGAAGAAGATTATTAATAATATAAATTTTATAAAATAACTGTTTAAGTCTAATATTCCACAAAATATTAATTTTAATTAAATAGATTAGATAATTGTACGTAACTGATACGGAAATACTTCAAATTTTAATGACAGTTCAGAGTTGAGCAAAATTTTTTAAAGTGTTACCGCTTTTTTAGAGTAAGAATTTTGTTTATATTTTGATTTCTTACATAATTTGACCATAATATATTATATATTATTAAATTGTATTTATAAATACATAATAAATTTAGATTAATATTTTTTGAAAAACTAATTATTGTTGTATATTGTGACTGTGTTACGCCAAAACAACTACAGCTGTAAAAAGCTGATAAGGTTTCATATAAGATATAAGATAGATTATTTTGAAAAAGAAATAATGGTGGGACGTTTTTACTCTTAATGTCCTAAAAGAGGTAAGTTTCAAATTTAGAATATATATCTTGTATTAAAATGTTTTCTTATGTATTTTAGTGTGTTGCAGTAGTCTTAAAACTAACTGTATTTAATGTTAATATAATAGTTTGACAAATAGATGACATTTTAAAAAATCCTTACCTACTAACTATTCTGATGTTTTGGCAATGCTGTGGGGTTCTGACGTCGTAAATTTTGAATGACGTGCAATCAGTTTTATATAAAACAATATATTATTGTTTGTAATATATTATTGTTTAAATTAGTATCTTTCTTTGTTATTTTCTTCGTTTGTTAGCATAAATCCTTGTTGCTACAAATCGAAACATTAAATTAACTTCCTAGTTTGTTTCTCTTTGCCATTTGTATGCCTCAATCGCCGTATCTCATGATTGTATTTCGAATATTCGTATCATTTCCTGCTGTATTATTTTGTTGTGCAATTGCAGATTACATCGGGACATTTGTTTATATGAGGTAAATATAGTACGTATTTCCAAATTAGTTAGTTAGTTGATTACTTCGTTGGGGTACTTAAATGTAGTAATAATTTGCAATGATATATTATAATATTCCGTTTAGTTACTTGAAATTAGTATATAATTGGTTGTATAATTTTGTAACTAAAAAAAGTTCTGTCTAAAAACACAATGCGGTTCAGACAAAATAAAAGTGATTCAACTACTATAATATTTGATTATAACCCCCTCTGTGGCTCAGTGGTAAGAGCGCCTACCTTTGAACGTAAAGGTCGTAAGTTCGAATCTCACCTGGGTGTAGAAATTTTCGTTTATTAAAAATTAATAAATAAAAATAATTTCTATCCTTGTGCGATCGGTACTCACCGGAGGGACCGCAGACGTTCGGATACAATTAGCGTCTCTTAGCAAAGACAATGACGTCGACTTTGCTAAGTATCAAGACAATTACTCTACACCTACACACACTACACTAGGTACCTGACTGTAAAAATTCACTGTACCAAAAACTCAATAAAAAAAAATTTATTTTATTATATTATCGTACTTCGTTACTTATAAACAATAGCAAATAAACAACTCGGTTTTTGAGGAGGATTGGGAACAAAGGAAGGTTTCTTTTCAATGTTATCATTACTTTAAAGCACGGAAACTACAGACGTCAATTTACGTCTGCCTTATAGATTTTAAAAAGGCATTTGATAAGCTCCGACGTGATCGGCTTTTTAATATTTCTAGGAATGATTGAAATAGATGATAGACACTTTTACTACATCTACATAGGAATCAAAAAGCTTCTATAGTAGGCGAGAAACTATTAAGAACATCAGGTATGCAGGTAATACAGAAATCATGGCTAAAAGTGACAAAGTCCTTCAATTTCTCATAGATCGAATCACTAGAGAACGCTTTAATCACTTACTTGGCATAAATACATCAAAAACAAAGTTACTTGCGGTTAGTAAACAACCCATTAGCTTTATGCAACTAATTGTCATTAATGATCCGATTACAAAAGTTAACCATTTTAAATGTCTAGGATATTAAACAGACGACACACCAAATCCGGATAAAGACATTAAAACTTCTTCGTCTGAACGTGCCCTATCAAGTCCCTTTGAAGTTGGCAATTAACATGGCAAAACTGTCTCTGTCTCGAGCTATTGTAAAGAGTTGCTCAGCTTTCCTTATTTCTGTCCACTCCCTGATATTCTTCAACCAAGAGGTTTGCTTTCTACCAATTTCTCTGCGTCCTTCGATTTTACCCATCATAATAAGTTGAAGAATATTATATCGGTGTCCCCTTACTACGTGTCCAAAATAGGCCATCTTTCTACATTTGATGTTATCAAGCACCTTGACTATCAACTCCTTTATTTTTTAATATTGTAATTAATTTGTGATGCTGTACTCGACCAAAGGCTTTTTCATAGTCAATAAATACAGCAAAGACGTCTTTCCTTTGATCTCGACATTTCTGCAGTAATACATTTAGTCCAAAGAGGGCGTCCCGAGTTCCCATTCCATTTCTGAAGCCAAATTGTGTTTCATCCTGGTCTTCTTCACATTTATCTCTGACTCTACTGTGGATGATGCGTAGAAATATTTTTAAAGTGTGGCTTATAAGGCTTATCATTCTATAATCGCTACAGTTTTTCGGACATTGTTTTTTTTGGTAGTGTTATGAATTCGGACTTTAACCAATCTTCAGGGATATCAGTCGAATAAACATTATTGAAAAGCTTGACCAGTATTCCAATATTCTCCTCATTTATAAGCTTTAACATCTCTGTCGGTATGTTATTAGGGCCAACAACTTTCTTGTTCTTTGCTAACTTTATAGCATACAGTATTTCTGATTTTAGTATTTCTGGTCCTTCACCTTCAACTAAAGTCTCCAGTTCTTCGGGTCCATCATCATTATACAGTTCACTTATATAATTACACCAGGTTGTTCGAAATTCATGTTCATCTATTATCATTTTTCCCGACGAATCGTTTATAGTATGTGGAGTTTTCTTATGATAAAGACCAGCTACTTCTCTAACTTTTTTAAACATATTAAACGTATCATGTTTTTCATTTAACTTTTCTATTTCCTTGCATTTATCATCCATCCATTTTTCTGTCCTATTACCTTTTAGTTTCCTTCTCTGTTCCATTAATTCCAGGATTTCATCAGTCATCCATTGTTGTTTTTTGTGCCTGTGGAACGTTGTTGAATATTTTTATATTACTTTCAAGGTAAGATCTTTAAATGTGTTCAATATTTCTGTGTTGTTTTCATTTATTGGTTTCTTTAGCTCATTGTTTAAGTCATTTTCTATTAACGTTTTGTTGGATATTGAGATATTTAATTTTGGTGGTTTGGGGCTCTCTTGGACTTTTTTGAGCTTTACTTTGATGTCAGTTATTACAGACATTAAAACACGTTTAGAAATTGCAAGGGGAGCATCTATGAAACTTAGATCTATACTGTGAATGAGGTATCATTCACGATCACCTTCATAATCAAGAATATGAAACCTTGATCTTGAAGGTCGTATCGTAGAATTCTTAAAATATTATGAGCTTAACACACATCAAACATAGAAGTCTTATAGAAGAACAGACTAGCTCAAGGCGAAGGTGAGTTGACGAAGATAATAAAAAAGAGAAAAATTGAATTTTTAGGTTTATTATGAGAGGTAGAGGATACTTAATACTGCAGCTAATACTTAACAGATAGATCAAGGGGAAAAATAGTAATTGGTAAAATGAAATATCCATAGCTTCGAAATATTTTTCAATGGACTGGCTTGTCAGCAGATGAATTGTTACATGCAGCGCAAGACTGAGAACAATATCGGCAAATACTCATGGAAGCTACCCACGCTTAATTTGGGCACGGTACTCAAAGAAAGAAACTTGAGAATGAACGAATAATGGACCAAATAAATGTTTGGATACTTTTTCTTCTCCTTTTTTTCCTCAATATTTATGCTTTATTTAAGTCCAAATCTTTCACTTTTTGCCTTAATGCCATTTAAAAGCTTTTGAAACCCCTCTGTATTATCAGACAAGATAATCAATCGTCTGCATATCTAATTTGTAGTTAACGACACTTCATTTTTCCTAACTCCTAAATCTGATGGATCTTCTACCGCTTTCTTAACTATGTGATCGGAATGTAGGATGAATATCCAAGGTAATAATACATAACCACTAATACAGTTTTGATCTGTTATCTTATTATTTTTTGCAAACCTCTATATTTTTTATTTGTGTTTTATTTATCATAGTTATTCGATAAGTTCCAGTATATGATCTGTCATTCATATTTTTTGGGCTGTTGTTTTTCTTTCTGAACGTACGAGGTATAAGTGTTAGTGATGATATCTTTGATGTTATTGCAAAGTGTTACAGAGTTTTCAACATTGCTAGATAATTTTTTTAACCTGGCAACTCCCCTAATTATTTTTTGTTTGTGTATGTTTGCGTTTGTTTCAAAAATCACTAAAAATGGTTTAGAAAACCCAAGAAAAATATTTTAAAAAAATTTTGACAATGCTAAATATTGAATTTACCCCGTATTTATATGGATCCCGCAAGCATTAAAAAAATAAACCTATTAATCACAGAACAAATATGACAAAAAAATTAATGCATTTTTATTGAATAAAAAATCTATAAATTCAAGTATAAAAAAGTACAAACTAAGTATAAAAATTTATTTTTAAGTGTGATAGTTTACAAAACATGGTACACATAATCCAACATTAGATTTGATGCATATTGTTCTCACTTTACTTTTACAACTTTATAACTCACATCTTCGTCTTTTACCATATTTAGTAGAATCTACCAAATGTCCAATGTTATTGTATCGTATATAAGGTATTACTTTTCTCGAGTTAGATTGGGAGATTAGATTTGATCCTGGTCGTAAAGTAATAGTTTGGTATTTTGTCAAATATCCTTATACTAAAGTGCGCCTAAATGTTAACTGGGACATTTTTGAGTGCTAATGACGATACACTAACCAAACATTAATGACACACATATCAATAAGGTATATAAAGGGATTCAACCACCACTTTTTTCTTCGTATGTTTATCCTATACTTAGTTAAATTTCGGTCCATTTGGTTTGTTCTTCCCATATACTCATTACACTTTCCTATCACAAACGGCCGCGGTACTTGAATATTTTTTATGTTGCTTCTTGGAATATCTCTTTACAGGGCGTACAGGTTGAAGACCATCACATGTTGAAGCTACTGACACAACGTCATTGTCTTTCCATCTAACAAAAATATGCCTGATTTTCTTTCTATAGCGCTACAAAATTGTCCTCTGGTTTTTAATAATTGTGGATCCAGTACCTGTGGTACTTTTAACTTTTAATTTGATTTTTTTTCCTCTTTCTTTAACCACCTGCTTTAATTTTTTAACAGGAGCATTCGATTTTCTTACTTCTAGTTTAGTAATTCTGTTACTTCACATTGGTGCAGTAGCGTGGTAGCCTCTGAATCTAAGAAAGTTGAATAGATTTACTGAAGTAAAGACATAGTCAAAGTAAAACTGATTTGGTAACTTTTTTTTGTGCAGGAAAAGCACAAAGTGTTTTTTTCGCTTAAAAGTTTAATAAAGGGAGAAGTGCTTCCTAGGTAGTTTCTTCCTAGAAACGTGCCAGCCAATACACTGATATCCCCTCCATTTAAAAACGATAAAATTTGAGGCCTTGAAAATATGGCGTACCCATGTGGACCCCAGGGGCGGTCCAGGTTAATTTATTGCTGATCTCTCTAATGCCTTTTTGGTTATTTGGTCTTGACTTAATCTAGTTGTACCCATTGGTCTTATTCTTGGTTTTTTCTTGCAAGTTACTAAATTTGTTTCCATTTTAGGGACTAATATAGTATATTTGTTTTTTTGTTATTTTTTCAGTAACTTGTACATTATGTGGTACTTCCCATGTACACGCTCTACGATCAGATAGCTTAAACCGTGTGTTATTGACTAATTGTATATATTGTTAGTTATTTCTGAATCTTGATAAAATTTGTGTAACCTGTCACATTTCTCATTACTGTTGCCTAGACAAAATTCTCCAACACAATCCATTATTGCATTAATAATGTTGATTTGGTTGTTTCTGGAGATTTTAATGTTCTGTCAATCAAACAGTAAAATTTTTCTACTTCATCATCATATTGTCGGAATATCATAATAAAATGAATAAATTGTAATAAAAAAAAGTTATTAATAAGAATAAAAATTGTTGGGATAGTATTATGAGGTGTTGTTCCTGGTTTTCCCTCATAATTTACTATGGAATCACTAACAGGAGAATTTTACTGTCATCATGTCATGTGTTTGTCTTTTTAAAGACGAATTACATGCTATGATTTTTTTCTGACGGATATTCTCAAGTTAAAGTTGATTTCATGTAATCGAATGAACTATCTTATAAGTAAAGTCGTCCCAGGAGCGCAACTCAACAATATTGGCAATATCATTTTAAAGTCGTCTACTTTAAAATGCATAATGTATGTCTGAATTGTCAATATAAATGAGTCAGATAAAATTAAATTATTAGAAGAATTTTTCACTATGTAACAAAAAACAAAATTTGTTTAATTTACTGTTTGTATTTTGAGAACGATTTCCGAAATTTTTATCTGTAATTGTAATTTTCTCCGCAATTTTCTCCGTAATCCGCAATTTTCCTCGATGTAGCGCAGGCTTTTGACAAGGTGTGGCATGATGGACTATATCATAAAATGAGATGCTACTTACCAAAACAATATTCTGAACTACTAGAGTCATATATATCCGACAGATACTTTCGAGTTAAATATGAGGAAGCATATTCAGAATTAAGAGAAGTTAAAGCTGGAGTTCCACAAGGAAGTGTCCTGGGGCCAGTGCTATACCTGCTCTATACCAGCGATATTCCATCATTAGAACCTAACACAATTGCGACATTTGCAGACGACACATGCATACTAGCAGTCGGACAAAACCACAAGGATGCAGCTACCATGTTACAGAACTCTGTTGAACAAATTAACATCTGGACCAGCCGATGGCGTATCAAATTGAATGAAACAAAATCTGTTCATGTCAATTTTACTAACAAAAGAGAACAACATATCCCAGTACATATAAATAGAAACCAAATACCTTATGCAAATACGGCAAAATATTTGGGTATGACGTTAGATTCCAAACTACGTTGGAAAGCACATGTTAAGAAAAAAAAGAAGGAATTAGAAATTAAGTTCAGAAAGATGTACTGGTTGATGGGAAAAAAATCCACTCTGTCTATTTACAACAAATTGCTATTATATAAGCAAGTCCTTAAACCGATATGGACATACGGAATACAGCTATGGGGTTGTACAAAAGAAAGCAACATCCAACATATACAACGATATCAGAATAAAGTATTAAGGAACATCGTTAACGCTCCATGGTTCTTTAGAAACTGTGATCTTCATCGAGACCTCCAGATGGATACAGTTATCCAGACAATAAGTAAGTTTGCCGAGAGTCATGAACAGAGGCTCTCCAACCACGTGAACGTCGAGGCCATCAAACTCCTAGACAACGCCAACCAGATAAGAAGACTAAAGAGAACGAAGCCGTTTGATTTAGTGCTATAAGTGAGTGAAAGTGAAAAAGCAGAGTAAAGTGCGGCTAAAGTGTACACGTTAGCTAGTAGTACTATAATGTATTAGAGCCTAAGGAATATTGCTGAATATAACCTTAGATAAGTTTCTTGTAATATTTATATATAGAACTAACTTGCTTATTGATCATAGTGAATGATCAGATAGCAATAGTCATAAGATTCCTGTTGGAGTTTTATTAAACAAAAAAAAAAATCTGTAATTGTGGCTTATTCCCAGTTTAATAGTAATTAAAAAAAAAATAATTTCATAACCATTTTAAAGTTCCTATAAATTGGTTTAAAAAAAATCGCACTTTTTCCTAAACTGATAACAAAATCGAAAGAATCGACACCCTTGAATTTTCATGTCATTGGCATATCACATCCTACCAATTTTTTCTACAAAACTTACTGAAACTTATCTTTTACATGACTACTGGCGATATAATATTTAATGCTTCGCTACCTAGTAATCCAGAAAATATGACCCAAGAAGGCCAACTTCAATTACAGACCTATCGTTGAAGGCACTACGTAATTTTAAAAATTTCAGCCAATTTTCACGAGATTCCAATTTACTGGAACTCGTAAAAAGCTGATATTTAAATTGGGTCCTAATATATTCGATCGTCAGCTCTTAGCTCATGCTCAGGTAGTAGTCTGCTTACACTTTCAACTGTAAAAGTATGCTTAAAATGCACAGAACCGTATCTAGATAGGTTTACGTAAATTTGAAAAGATATCAACCTTTTTAGATGTGGATGATTTCTAAATGGACCAGTTTGCGTAAGAAAATTTATACCTGAAATATATATCAAATGTCAAATTGTTATGGTTTTATGTAACGTTCTTGTCGTAGTTCCATAAATCATTTGCTAATTAATTTGACGATTTTTCCAAATTTGTTTTCATATATTTTATCTCGGGTGTAAGAATGCTAAATCGAACAATAAAACACTGAAAACTGTTGTGTTTTACACTGCCACAAAATTCATTATCATTTATTAAATATTATTACAACGATTTCTGCAGGGTGCCTTTCTCAAGTGATCTATTTTTGGAATGCGTTTACACTTTATAATCTTGAACTGAATAAGTTAAGAAGGGGATAACTGTTTGTCTCAAGTTGGTCATTCAGAATTATGTCTGAATTTTTTAATTTGTTGATTTCCTTGGATAGTAATGAACATAGCTTAAGCCTATCTAACAACATCGGTCAAACTGGTAGAACTGTTAAATAACGTATAGCAGAACATAAAAGGGCTTTCAATAATAAAAAAACAGATTGTACGTAGGTACTTTACCCTCTAGACTCTAGAGTATAATCATTCTTTTAATGACGAATTTAGTTTAGAAAAAATGGTTTATACACCAGGAAGAAAATGACAAAAAATAAGACTAACTAATATAATAAATTACATTTTATTAAATCAAATGTTTAAAATGACCACTATTAACTATCCAACAGAGGCCAATTCAATGTTCAAATCCATTAGTGTTACTTTGAATAATATTAGAAGTGATGTTTAAAATGTTTTATTTAATTCGCTGTTTCAGCTCTTTGATGTTAGAATTTAATGGGAAAATCCCAGTAGTTGGCTGTATACTATCATTTAAAAAAAGACAGAAGTTGAAACACTTCATACTTGTATTTTGGTATAACAACACATAGTTAAAACTTTTTAAAAAAGTGTCGCCAAAATTTATGTACTAGCATAACGTTTTAGATCTGAACAGATTATTCTCAGTGCCTAATGTAGTTGAAGCTAACAATAAAGTTATGGCTGTGGCCTCCATATATGGGTTTACATCATTCCAAATTTTAAATTTTAATTATGTTGTGACTCTAGGTCAATGACAATGGATAAAATTTGGTGGATAAAACGGATAAAGTTCCGTTTGATGAGAGTTCCCAGTTTCATTTAATAAACATCAAGACAACAAACCTCAATTAGTGTAAGAGGCAAAGTAAGTCTTACTCTGTAATTTATACTAATTCTGTTTATTGTAGCACCCTGATGATGCAAATAAAGATTTGCGAAAGCTTGGTTAACTAAAAAGAGTACTTCTTTGTCCCATCTTCCGCTGCACACCCAAATATTGGAGTATTGTATATATATATATATATATATATATATATATATATATATATATATATATATATTGATATTTAACGTCTTGGTGCGCCAAGCAATAATTAGCTAATTATTTTTTTTTTATTAATTAAAATTATTTAAATGATATGATTATGATTAATTCTTTTATCTCAGGGTTAAATTCGTGCTTCAATATCTATGCTATTACATGTGAAAGGTAAGGTCCAAAGAATACCGGAATAATAAAAAACACATATGATCTAACACTATATATTGAAATAAAAATAATGAAATAATTCACACTAAAAAATTTTCAACAAACAAAATCTCATATAATAATTCTCAAAATTTTGTTCTACGTACGTGAACAATCAAAATTAATGGTACAAACAATATTAGTTGAAATCTCAAAAACCAAGTATTACTCTAAATCTCCTAATCAAAATATTTATATCCTTTCTAAATTAAGTGAAAAAAAATTGTGTTATCAATGAAAGAAAAACTGCAGAAAACAAAACTATCTCTCTCTGATGATGAGTGGTCCAAATCCTTGTTATTTGTAGTGACTCTTGGAATATCTTTTCTTTACGATAAACTGAATCTCTCGTTGGCTTGAACAGTGACTCTTGGAATATAAGTAGAAAAATATGACTTACAATATTTTACTGGATCAGCTTCTTTCAGATACACTAACTACACGAAAACTCACAAAGTTTCACTGCTACTGCTTCCTACCTCTGGGAAACTACCCGAGAACAACGGCCGTTCGCCTTGCACCCTTGGAAACCAACTGACTATCTTTTTTCACTCCGAAATCTAGCTAAACTTTCATTCCTACATACCTCCCACCTTTTTTAATCTCCGCCAATCAAAACTCGTCACAATTCCCCATTCTTTCATTCCGATAACAAACAAATTTTTACCTATAATTATAAAATTTCCTAAAACTTATTTACAAATAATATTTTTCTATAATTCTTAAAAACTAACAAAAACCTCTTTCTAAAACCTCTTCTATTGTCTTTAATCGCTGCGTTAATGTATTTGGAAAAACCCGGTTCAATTGTCTTTGGGATTTCACTTAAAATTATGCGGGTCACTCAAGTATAGTATAACAAAGGAAATAATTTTATGCTTAGCTTACATTTTGTTTAATACAGGTAATCCAAAAATTTAAATATTTTCCTTCTTCGAAATGTTTGTTGGGTATTATCCTAATTATCTGAATTATTTTAATGTTTTTGAATCTTGAAATATTTTAGACAAACCAATATCTTTCTCGATTTTACATATCATAACAATATATATATATATATATATATATATATATATATATATATATATATATATATATAATATATATAACTGATGAAAATTAGAAATGGAGAATTTATTGGTAATCCCATTCATCCCAATTGTTAGTTTAAATTTAGTCGCAATACTAAAATAGAAAGTTTATTCGTTCGCATCGTGGAAACGATTCCTTTGTAGTACATCTGTCTAATTACAGAAACGTTTGATAGTACACACCGAGAGCGATCTGTTACTATACGATGTTAATTAGTTATCTGTAGTCGAAGTGTTAGTGAACGTTTGATCAATTTGTTTCAGTTAAATTCAGAATTTGTTTCACTAAACCCATTGGCTTTGAAAAAAAAATAAATTTATTTAATAGAATACGTTCACAAAAAGACGAATCAGATAAAATTAAATACTATTTTTATCGTCCTTCTGTAAAAATTCTGTACGGAGTATAATCTCCCATTTTTCAGGCCAAAGAAGGACCAGTGTGCGTTATGTAACAAATATGCAACTGCAGATATCTTCTTCTTCTTTCAGTACTCTATCCGATTATCGAACGTTGGTAATCATATTGGCAATAATAACTTTGTTTACGCGGATCCAAATAAATTAGCTGTGGTCTCTTGATACCATTCTCGGAGATTTCAGAGCCAGGATGTTCTTCGTCGGCCTGGGCCTCTCCTTCCGGCGATCTTTCCAAACGGCAGATATAGAAAGAAATATTTGGAAGTAGAATGTTCTGAACGTATTAATAGAAAAAATAAATGTAGTGCTGCCAAGGAACAAGATAAAGAACGCTGCAAAATTGATCCTTTGTTCATAACAGCAAATTTTGATTTGCGTAGTGTATTGCAATTGCCATTCTCCAATGTATCACAATTTTATTACTCTCGTAAAATATGTTTGTACAATCTAACTATTTACGAGGGTGCAGGTTCAAATGCATATTGCTTTTACTGGAACGTGTTAAATGGAAAACGTGGCAGTTCTGAAATAGGTTCCATTCTTCTCTATTACCTAGAACATCTGCCATCCCCAATAAGTAAAATATCATTTTTATCCCATACATGTGGAGGGCAAAATAGAAACCAACAGGTGGCATCTGTTTTGCTTTATGCCGTTAAGGTTACCCACATTAAAAAAATTTAATTAAAATGTTTAGAATTGAGCCATACGCATATGGAGTCCAATTCAATGCATGCCGCTATAGAAATGCTAGAAGAAATAAAACAGCATTTACTATGACTGATTGGAAAGACATTTTTAAAAGCGCTAGATCTGAGCGAAGTACTTTTAGGTTATGAAAAAAGAAAAACTAGGAGTTTAGCCACCGTACCAAACAAAGAAACTGGCCTCGAAAACAATAAAAAACCACAACTAGGATCAGTCAGGGCATCAAGTTTAATGGCTTAAATTAGAATGTTTAAAATTTGAAAAAAAAACTCCCCCAACGTTATCTCTTACAGATATTATCATAAATCAAATTATCAAAAAATTAATGTCACTGGTCAAGGTCGTCGTAAACTTGAAAGTTATGTAGAACTTCAACCATCATACAAACGTGTCCCACCTATAATAAAGCAAAAAAGAGATGGTTTGGAAAAATTATGCAAGTCAGGATTAATACCTGAAGAAACTCATTTGTGGTACCAAAACTTACCCATTTCTACTACAGATACAATTGAAAAACTTCCAGAACCGGACGTGGATGAAGATTCTACAGATGATTAAAATTGTGTTTCTTTATTTTGAGTAACTTTTTTTTTGAATACATTTGAAAATAGGTTATGTTGTTGTATTATCCTTATTCACTATTATTAGTGCCTAAAATGGGAACTGGTCAGGACAGTTCCGTTATGATTTCTGACCATCTCGTAAGAGAATAAGGTCTCGAGTTTTGTAAGTGTGTCAATATTCATTACTAAAGAAAAAATTACTTAAGTACACGTTGTCACTACGTACATATTTACTTCAATAAGTACTGTCCTAAACATAAATATTTTAAGAGGAGAAATCTATTAAGTACTTTTTTACAATTTCTGTCGAAACTGAAAAATCTAATTTTGAATTTAATTATCATCATCAAAGAGCGTCTTAAATGGTTTTAAAATAAATGTTCTGTGTCCAAAAACATTGCTCTTTTTCTTAAATCTTCATTTTCTCTAAACTATGTAACAAGTACTTGGTGAGTTTTACCTTTAAAGTGTCGATATATAAGTTTAAAAGATATCAGATATACCGCACTATCGACCCAGAAAATACAGACAAAGCAGGAAGCGCAGTAATTATAAAATATAGCGTACAACATCAGGATATAAAATAGCAAACAGACTAAATACAAGCCACGGCTATGAAAATCAAAACTATAACTTATAACCTAGTAGTCTCAGCTATATAATGCTTGCCAAAATAAAAAATACAGACAGTTATGGGTCGTCCTATCTCACAAACTTAAACTAATTTCAGTTTTAAACGTAAATAAAATTAAAAATTCAAAGAATTGTTCAGTTTACCAAATACAAGTTTTTTTAATATGTCCATAACCATTAAAATCAGTTTACATGTTCCTAATGCATACAAGTACTGTAGTACATTGGTTAATATAAAACTACATTTATAGATAGACACTAAAACAAATAT
This sequence comes from Diabrotica balteata, assembly GCA_918026665.1. Classification (NCBI taxonomy): domain Eukaryota; kingdom Metazoa; phylum Arthropoda; class Insecta; order Coleoptera; family Chrysomelidae; genus Diabrotica; species Diabrotica balteata. The sequence goes on from OU898276.1 coordinate 176,001,578, forward strand.
TTAAATTATAATTCAAATCATATTAATGTTAAAATAGGATCATTAACGATTTATACAACATAGCCAAAGTTATTTATTCTATTTTTATTAAATGTATTGATAGCAATATTTTAATAGCAAGATAAAAAACGGAATTTTAAAATTTTGGTTAAAAATAATCCGGGGAGCTAAGTGTGTGTTTATGGAAGAGACACACGGCAAATTAGAAAGTTGTTTTAATAAATGTAGAAATAAATTTACTTACTTGCGGTTAAAAAAAGATAATGGAAAAGCAGTGTATCTTGGATAAATTCTTAGACACTCGAGATATAACTTTCTGCAGATGATAATGAAAGAAAAAATTAAAGGTAGACGGAGTTTTAGTAGACGACGGATGACATAGCTAAGAAACATAAAAAACTTTAGTGAAATAGACTTTAAGTCACTAATAGGAATGGCCCACGGAGTCACTAATAGGAACGGGTCCGTTCGAGTTTAGGGTCTCAATATGTCTACTACCGTGACATCAGTATCTTGTTCTGTAGAAATACAAGAACAGTCAAACGCCACTGAGGTCTCAATCTGCCTACTCCTCAGTGTCAAGGGACGACCGGTCTTACGCTGTGTATTGTCACCATAGTGGACAAATCACAGCAAAGATTGTCACTCTGGCGTTCCAATAACATAGGATGTTATTAACTACATTTGTATTGGCCTTCCGACGCCAACGGAAGATTACTGCGAAGTTGCAATCAAGAAACGTATAAAAAGGCAGCGCGTCATCTGATCGGGATCAAGTCAGTCTACATCTTGTTACCCCTCAAGACCTAGTTGGCTGAATTGCCTTTTTTAACTTTCTGCGTTTTATTGCTCACCTATGTGAAAAACTTTATCGAAATAGAAGATTTGAGAAAAAGAAGAACGGACTTGTAATTACCTTGCAAGGTATCAAGCATTCCGAAGAGAACGCTCACTAGTCAGTGAGATATCGATCCTCGAAATAGAAAAAAGACAAATTGCCTTAAAAATATCCGACGGTCTCACCACCAACGGTTAGGAGTAAATAAAAGCCCAGGTGGACATAGAATCACTCCTCAATCGGGGACCGAGCTGAAGCAGCACTTTCCATTCGTTTAAAATAAATAAAGGTCCATACGGGACTTGGAATTATTTCATGAGAGGTGGCGATACGGAGTGAGCTTTTTAATATCGAGCGTGATTGCGAGAATAAATAAAACACCCAAATGGACTTACAATTACTCCGCAATCCAGGGCCAGTCGAAGAGTCAATACTCTGCCGGCGGTCCCATACCTCGAGAAGTGTTAACTTGGTCACACGCTGAGGTTTGAGGGGCCGGTATCTCTGTGAGATTCGACGCTTCTACCGTGTATAGAATACTAACCAATATTTCATGTAATATAAATATATATACAGTTTACATAAGAAATTCGTTAAAAACTGTTAAAAGTATCCTACACAGGTAGCACCTTGCTGACAACAGAACCTCCTTCTCGCTGAGTGTAAGTAAAGGACAGATCTCCATAAGCAAGCAGAGCTGCAGTCGGAAACCATCCTGAAACTTCAAATATCTTGGGAGGATAAAACGATCGTAAGACAGTAGCTTTTTTTACACTATCAGTATTCGCGAAAACGGTAAGTGCGGAGCCATTTAGATTCATCGAGCGTGTACAAGCTGTAAGGCTGTTTTTTAATTTCGATAGCTTCATAAATGATTGTCGATTTTAAGGAGCAGATGGAACTGATGGTTTTTGATTTCTCGAAATCTATTTTGTGACCTGTCTTAATATGATGTTGGACTAGAACCGAAGTGGTATCGGAAAGTTTAATAGCTATATAATGTTCATAAATACGGTTATCAATTCGTTGGTTTGTCTGTCCTATATATGTATAGATTGGACAACTTGGACTAAGTAGCGAATATGGTTTTGATGTTTAAAGGGTTAAGAGTTCTACTGATCTTATCAGTTCCACCTTTAATAAAGGCTAGAAAGAGATTTTAGGTTAATCAGGCGGCAAGGTTGCTTTTTTAGATCGAATGGGGTGTAGATATTTTTTAATGCTTCTATTGATTTGGGTTTACGATAGTCGTTTTGTAAGAGTGTTTGCCTACTTAAATTGATTTAGGATGATCTGTGATTATTGTTTCTAAGTCTTATGGAACGGGAAACGGGAAACGGGAAGAGTGTTAATAACTAAATTGTGTTGGGCGGGATGATGGTGAGACTGGGCATTGAGATAACGGTTTGTAAGAGTGGGTATCCGGTACACGGAATGAGAAAAACTGTGATGTAAGTGTTTTTAAATAAGACCATTAAGCAATAGCAAAGGCATCTCAGACTCAACTTCCATCGTGAATTGAATACTGGGATGTATTTTATTCAGGTAGGAGAAGAAAAAATCGAGTGTGTCTTTACCATGGGGCCAAATGACAAAGGTGTCATCAACGTACCAGTTGTAACCAGTTGTTTGTACCGTTGTTTCGATATGTTCCATGTAGATATTAGCTATTACGGGAGAGAAAGTGGATCCCATTGAGGCACCTTTGGTTTGACGATAGAAATGATTTTCTAATGAAATGTATGTATTAGACATGCAGTGTTTTATAAGAGATAATGTGTTTTGGAGGAATTAATGTTTAGAGTCCAAGGTGGAAATTTTTTCATCGATAGGAATATTGGTGAATAAAGAAACAATGTCAAAACTAACTAGTATATCTTCCGGGGAACTATAAATGTTTTTCAGGAGATCAATAAAATAAAAAAAGATTTTGACAAAGGACGATGCATTTTCGGCTAATGATTATAAGGAGAAGGCGAGATGTTTTGCCAATTTCTGAGTGGCTCAGTTGTATGCACTAACGATGGGTCTTAGGGGGACATTATAATTAAGCTAGGGAGTAGGATTTATAAAATTTTAAATTATGTTGTCTAATATTAATTAACACTAATTCCCTTCATTAAAAGATCATTTAAATAATTTACCCGCTTTAATCTACAATCATACGAATTTTTTTCTAATCTGGCTAGTTTTCACCCCTAAAAAATTAGATGCAACCCACGGGTCAAGTTCAATAGTAAAGTGAAGCATAAGTATAATAGAACCTAAAATCATAAAAAATTGTATGCAATTCGTTGAAGACACGGAAAACTACAGGGTTTCACCGTATTTCACGTTCGTTTTCATGAACTAATGTCAAAAAAATATTGTCTGACCGGGAAGCAGAATTTGACATTACACTAGCATTTTTATTTTAATGCTTTGCAGCTAAAAATTTAAAATAGTCAACAATACAATAAATCTGTTTTGTTATTCAAGCATACTGATTATATAATAGCCGTTACTATTATACTAGGTACACTGAAATCAGTAAAATATTGAAATTATGAGTAAATTGTTGTTCATTAGTTAATGTAAACCTGCAAATTATAAATATGCATATTTCACTTCTGCTGTAATTTCATTTCTAATTGCGCGGAATTCGCAAAGCCAAATTTTATCTTTTTATACCGGAAGTAGTTACCAATGCTTACAGATATAACGATGTCCTCATTCTGAAACGATGGATCATTACAAATATTAAATTTTTCCTTGTCCTACACTAAAGTCTTTATAAACACATACCTCAAATCGTCTAGTAATTCTAAATGATTTGTAAACGATAATAAATAATATAAAATTCCCTGAATGACGATGAAGTCTAGGTTTTTATTTTTATTGAAAAACCCTAAAGTTATATTTATGATCGTCGCGTTATTTATATAACGTGATAGGATGCGTTATAAGATTTTTGATAAGGGAATAAAACTTTTATGTTCACGAAACGCAAACTCTCGACATTGATAAAACTGCTCAAGAACACATGTAACGTACATAACGATCGTTAAAGAACATGCGATAGGTTAAAAATTAAGAATTATACCTAAGGTAAAAACTATTTAAGTCTTGGATAAGGAACTTCATTAAAATAACGAATTATGAATTGTTTAAGAAACTTTATGTGTAACGTAAAATTTTTCAGCCTTATTTTTTCTAGATTAACAATACATACATGAAAGAATAGGTTTAATATGGTTTCTGCTTTTAAACTGAAACGCATTAAAGTAAAAATATAGATAACAAAAATAATTAATCTATTCATTCCAATCTGTTACTTTAGAAACAATTTGATGAGGTCATTCTAGTGCATGTTGGGTCAGCATGGAGTTTGGCATAGGAGTTGGCGTGGTGGTTGGCGCAAACATTTCTGACAGTATGATTTTGGTTGACGGGTGGAGCGGACGGTATTTTCTTTATGAGATGTCTCGAAATCGAAGGTAACCGTATGTCGTCCCCTCTTTGATTGAGACAATTTGGCCTTTTTTTCAATTTCGATGGCTTCTCGAATACTTTTTGGTTTATGGAAGCGGTTGGTTGCAAATCGATTAGAAACAGAATACAAATAGTCCAGAACCATATGATTATAGAGGCTCTGAACAGTACGTTTTATTAAGTTACGTATTCAAGAACTGAGAACAAAAGAGAACAATAGACAAAAAAACACAGGTGATTTTCAACAACCTCAGGAACCATCCTAGTAGACTATTAAAAGAGTTGACAGACTATGACGAAAACCAAAGGACAGTACATAGGGACCCAGACAGCAGCTAGCTGGATATAGAAAAGACCCAGAAGAACGGTGAAGAAATGATAGCCATGTAGTACTAGAACGTGCTTTAATGCAAAAATCAGGAGTAGGTACAGCTAAAAAATATAGTTGGACAGCTGCGATTAGGAACTAGAAACGAGAGAGAATAAGGTTCATAGAATTCTACCAAAAAAATAGAATATGGTAAATGCCAATACTTAGTTTTAGCTTCCTAAGAGAAGACTTTTATACATGGACGTCTTCTTCACATACAAAAAACCACATTGTCAGAAACCAGATAGACTTTATACTCGTAAATAGCAGATATAAGAACTCTATAACCTCTGGTAAAACTTATCCTGGAGCAAATATTAATTCACACCACAATCCGTTAGTTGCTGACGTGAAAATAAAATTAAAAAGAATTGAGCTCAGAAAACAACAACCAAAAATGAATGTAAGAATGCTAAAAAACGAAGAAATAAAAAATGAGTTAAAAAATAATATGAATGTTAATATGCAAAAACACTAACTGACAACAAACAAATTATGGATGTAAAAAAAAAGTGTTATAATATAAAAAACACATTAGTGAAACCAGCTCAAGAAAGTATGATACAACATAGGTCAGAGGCTAAAAAACAGTGGTTGACAGAAGAAATATTAGTACAGATGGAAGAAAGAAAAAAAATATAAAGGAAACCATCTACAAAAGTATAAAGAAATACAACGAGTAATTAAGAAAATTAAGAAATCAAAACAGGTAATGAAATCTATTTGATGAAACAATGTAAAGAGATAGAAGAACTACAAACAAAATATGATATGAGAAGTATGCACAAAAAAAATGGGTCGAATGAGACAGCTAGGACACATAAAAGACAAAAAAGGAGTACTACGAATAGATTTACCAGAGAAATTATCACGATGAGAGGAGTAAGTTAGAAACTTTTCCAAGATGAAAGAGGTGAAATACAGAAAATACAAGAATTAAATCCGGTACAGAGACAAAAGATCACGATAGATGAAATCAAATATACTATCAAAAACGCTAAAGACAATATGGTAGTTGGATTAGATGAAATACCAGTAGAACTGTTAAAACTAGTGGAAGAGGATAACTTGGTATTGGCAGATTTATTCAACACGGTGTGCGATACGGGAATAATACCACAATATTGGCTGAAGTCAGCATTTATAACCATCCCTAAAAAACAAGCAGCAAAAGAGTGCTCTGATTATTGAACCCTGAGCCTCATGAGTCATAAGTACTGCTGAAAGTAATACATAAGAGAATATACAAAATGCTAGAGAAGGATATTAACCAGACGCAGTCTTCAGAATGGGTACTCGAAAAGGACTATTTGCCATCACTATGTTGATTCAGCGATGTCGGGATGTAAACGTTGATCTACACTTGTGTTTTATTGACTACGAAAAAGCTTTCAGTAAAGTCAGACATGAAAAACTAATGTCAATACTTATGAACAAGCGCATTAACAGTAAAATCATAAATATAGTGCATAAATTATATTGGAATCAAAGTGCCATAGTTCAAATTGATGGGCAACACTCAGAAGAAATGAAAATCTGTGGAGGAGTTACACAGGGATGTGTTTTATCGCCACTTTTCTTTAACTTATATTCTGAAAAAAATTTTCAAAACACGCTCAATAATATCAAAGCGGAAGTTACCGTTAAGGGAAAATTAATTAACAACTTACGATATGCAGACGACACTGTGATCATAGCAACGAATATAGAAGATTTATAACATCTTATCGAAAGCTTAAGTATGAATAGTGCTATGATGAGAATTACTATAAACGCTAAAAATACGAATTACAGGCTAATTACAAAAAGACCACAAAATATACATCACCTATTGTGAATCAATGGTAACGTGAGAACCAGTAGAAAACTATCAGTACTTGGAAACTTTGATCAATGAAACCAATGATCATACTGCAGACATAAACAGGCGAATCGAGATTGCCAGATCAGCATTTATATGAATGAAGCCACTCCTAGCGTGCAAAGATCTAAATTTGGAGATTAAATTAAGTACCATTCGCTGTTATATATTTTCAATATTAATATATGGAGCTAAGAGTTGTACATTAAAAAAATACAATTTAAAAAGAATCGAGGCTTTCGAACTCTGGCTATACCGTAGAGTATTAAAAATATCATGGACTGATCGAATTACAAATACAGAAATACTGGAGAGGATTGGTAAAGAAAAGTACTAATCACCACTATACAAACTAGAAAACTGCAATACCTAGGCCACGTGATATGAAAAGAGACCACGAGACCAAAATATGAAATTTTGAGACTAATAATACAGAAAAAGATTCAAGGAAAAAGATGTGCTGGCTGAAGGCAGAACTCATGGTTGAAGAATCTACGTGATTGGTATCAATGCAGATCGATTGATTTGTTTAGAGCAGCAAGTTCAAAAACAAAAATAGGCCTTATGATTGCCAACCTCCGTAGGGAGACGGTACTCTAAGAAGAAGACTCTAATGTACGCAGTAACAAACGACCAAAAAAATACCCTATCCTTATAGTTTATTTCTTTCCTTTAGTTATATTTATTATTAATACTAATAATCTTCTGTTAAAGCAGCCATGCAGCGACAAACAATACAAAAAAGTAGAGTGAATGCTCATCAGCAACAGGCAGAAAAGCCCTTCAAGCAAAAGGCCCTTTGGGTAGGTAAAAGGACCAAGCTCGGGAACTTGAGCATTGAAGTCACGTACGACAAGCGTGGGCTCGATGTTCAGACCTTTTGGGCGTTCAGCTGACAAGGAGAACAAAAATTATTTTGCCAATTTACCAGCTGAGTGACCAAGCACACACAATCCTAAGGGGGATTCACCGACTTAGGTCGGTGACTCGCTATCCAGAACACACATTTTGGAACAAAAGTCTAAAGTCATGTAAAAATTAACTTCAGTCATTCACACATGAGAAAAGCTCTTCTAGCTACCCCTAAAATCAGGTGGCTTAACCGCATAAAGTAAAACAAAGGATGTCCAATTACCCAGGAAATCCAAAGTAACTTTTAGTATAAAGCCTCCTCATTCGTTGTGTCCTGCGATTGGGAGGGGTGGCTGGTTATAGCTTGGGGGTCAGATATGTACCACTCCATTACAGAGTGTGACAGGTTTGATATTTAAACATGTGGGTCCCACTGTTCCATTGGAACACACATGTCACTCGAAGCTGGGGTTGTACAAAAATTGTTGTGTGTATGTTTGTGTGTTTGTGTGTGTATGTGTGTATGGCAAAGTTTGTCAAATGACATTACTTAGTGTTTTATTTGTATTGTTTAGCCGTCTGCATGCTACTAAAGGTTCACTTAATTTGATCCCTGTGTTTTGATGGTTTTGATCTCAGTTTTTTTATTGAAGTAGTTGTATAATCTTTCAGTGGGGTGGCTTGGTGCATCTCCATAATTGAATACCGCATGGGCATATCGGTTTAATGATGTATTGGTAAATAAAGACTTTGTTTTTCAGTTTGTATATGGATTTTTTGCTTTCACGTTAGTTGTGAATCCAATATTAGACCTAGATACTGTTTTTATTAGCAGAATATTACCATTTCTTATATCAATACAACTCTAATTCGTGGAAGAATGTAAAGATACAAATAGGATATTTCAACTCCAGAGCAGGCAAAGGATGTGTTGGCAATACTGTGGGACACTTTGGACTAGGAACGCGAAATGATCGAGGAGACTGCTAATAATGAACACCTTTTGCCAACTATCACCTCAAAGACCCTACACCTACAAATCTCCAGCTGACTGTCCAAAAAAAAATAATCAAAAACCAAATTGAGCACCAGAAAGGCACAAAAACGTCCGGATATCCAGAAGTTGAAAGATAAAATCCCAAGAGACGAAGTCCAAGAGGAGATCAACAACAAAATACAGCATGTTAATCTCAGATAATAATCAAGAAAACATAAGTGTATAGAAAAATATATGTAATTCAGTGGTAGATAATAAACTTAAACCAGAAAACAATGTAAAAAATAAGCCGTTGATGAAATAAGAAATATTAGAGCCAATGGAAGTACGAAGAAAACACCGAAATAAGAATGAGAAAAGGAACAAAGAAATAAACAAAATCATTATGAAAAAGAAAAAAGAAGCAAAAGTATCATGGCTACAAGATCAATCCATAGAAATAGAATCCCTAGAATAGAAGCATGACACTTTTAACCTACATAAAAAGATTAAAAACCTAACGGGAGGAAAGGGATCACGAAGTCATAACTTAATACTAGACAAGCACAACAATCTGCTCTACGAAAATGAGAGAATACTTGAGAGATGGCGACAATACATTGAAGAATTATTCAAGGAAGAACAAGAGGCAAAATTCAGTCTTTCTGGATGTTCAGGAACAGAAATAACGCTCAGTGAAATAACATATGCAATAAAAATACTAAAAACCAACAAAGCACCTGGACCTAATAACATACAAACTGAAGTATTGAAACTATTTGAAAACAACCAACTTAAACTCCCAACGAGTCTACTAAACAAAATTTAAGAAAATTCAGAATTTCCTACAGATTGGCTAGTTTCAACCTTCATCCCTCTCCTCAAAAAGGCAAATGCCGCCAGATTCTCTGATTACAGAATTATAAGCTTAATGAGTCATGCACTTAAAATCCTTCTTTCTGTTATTCACTCTTGCATATATAGAAAACTTGAAGAAAACATTAGCAGTGTTTAGCTTGGGTTTAAAAGTGGTCTGGAACGCGAGAGGCCCTTTTTTTCATACAAGTATTGATACAAAGAGCTCGAGAAGTAAATTGCGAACTCTACGCATGCTTTATAGACTTTAAAAAAGAATTTGACAAGGTGCAACATCAAAAATTATTTCAGATACTGAAATAATCTAATATTGATGACAAAGATTTATGCCTAATTAAAAATTTAGACTTACAGCAAACGGCATCTGTACGAGTAGACAACGAAACCTCACAAGAACTCACGATAAAACGGAGAGTACATCAGAGCTGCATTTTGTCACCGACGTTGTTCAATACTTACTCGGAAATGCTGTTCAGAGAAGCTATTGATGGTTTAAGAGAAGGTATAAAAATCAATGGTGAAATCATAAACAATTTGTGATATGCGGACGATACGGTTCTTATTGTTGATAATGCAGAGGATCTTCAAACATTAATAGACCGTGTAGTGGAAGCCTGTGACAGATACGGCATGAAATTAAACTGTAAGAAGACCAAAATTCTTGTATTAAAAAAAAACGACGTAATACAGCACCAATTCACAGCTATTAATAAATTCTTTAAAATAGTCGACAAAATTACATATCTTGGATGCAGCTTAAATAAGGAGTGGCACCTTCTTCTTTTTCTGCTTCTTCTTCAGCCTTAAGTAATCCAACTTTGGACATAGGCCTCCCCCAAATCAATCTATTTTGCGCCACTTGCTTCCAGTTGTGTTCTCCGATCTTCTTAATATCATCCGCCTATCTTATTTGTGGCCTTTCTCTGCTTCTCTTTCCTAACCATGGTCTCCATTGTTGTATTTCATGGTTCCATCTCTTATCCTTCTTATCCTTCAGTTGGGCATTGTGTCCTGCGAAGCTCCATTTTAATTTGGCAGCATGTTTTCCTATGTATTCCACTCTCCACTTCTTCTTCCACTCTCTTCAACTGCGTGGCACCACTCACAGGAAATAAGATGTCGTATAGGAAAGGCGTATAGAAAAGGCGAGAGCTATCTTCAATCGCCTCAGGAAGATTTTATGTAATATGCACCTGAACATTGATATAAGAACTCGAGTCTTGAGATGCTATGTATTTTCTACCCTTTTATATGGAATCGAAGCCTGGACCTTGACGGAGGCAACATCCAAACGATTAGAAGCCTTCGAAATATGGTGCTACCGCCGCATGCTCAGAATTTCCTGTATCCATCATGTTACTTACAACACCGTGATCCAACGTATGAATAAAGATCTGGAAATTATGCGTATCGTGAAAATCAGGAAGATGGCATACTTAGGGCATGTGATGCTCAATGACAAGTATCAACTAATTTAACTAATTTTACAAGGCAACATAGAAGGCAAAAGATCTCAAGGGCGCAGAAGGACTTGGTTAAAGAACATCAGACAGTGAGTAGGAATGACTACCATACATCTACAGGGTTTCCCAATAGGGACGTCCTGTTTTTGAAATGTCTTAGCGGCCATTTTGAAAATGATGGAACTGTCACTTTTTGACGTTTGTATTTAGTATACTCTAACAAATTACCATGGCAAGATATACGCTTGAACAACGTTTGAAAATTATCCTAAAATTTTATGCTAATAATCGTTCTTTTGTGAATACCTATCGTGCATTACGTGAAAGTTATGGACCAAATGATCGTCCTGATGTGCGTGTAATTCGTCGAATCGTGGAAAAGTTTGAACGTGAATTTACTTTGCAGGATACGAAACCACCAACTAGACGCCGAAATGCAAGAACTCAGGACAATATTGCTGCTGTAATAGCCAGTGTAGCGGAGAATGCAAATGTGTCCGTAAATCTTCGTTCTCAGGAACTTGGACTCACCAGAATGACAACTTGGCGAATTCTGAGAAAATATTTAGGCCTACACCCTTACAAGATTGTTCTGACTCTAGAACTGAAGCCACTTGACCATCATAAGCGTCGTTTGTTCGCTGATTGGGCTCTAGACAAACTCGAAAATGATGGCGATTTTTTCAAAAAAATAATCTTTTCCGATGAAGCTTATTTTTGGTTAAACGGCTTTGTGAATAAGCAAAATTGTCGTTTTTGGAGTAAAAATAATCCACATGAGATTCTTGAGAAACCTTTGCATCCAGAAAAAGTCACTGTGTGGTGTGGTTTATGGCATGGTGGCATCATCGGACCTTATTTTTTCGAACATGGTGTAACAGTTAACGGTGAAAGGTATCGAACGATGATAACGGATTTTTTGTGGCCTCAGTTGGATGAAATGGATTTGGATGGCATGTTTTTTCAACAGGACGGTGCCACATGTCACACTACTGCCCCATTGATTTATTGAAGGAAAAGTTCCCGGAAACATTGATTTCTCTTGATGCCAGAGATCCCAGGAGAATTCAGCAACTTCGACCAGATGCTTGGCCTCCAAAAAGCTGCGATTTAACACCATTGGATTATTTTTTATGGGGCTATCTTAAGTCATTGGTCTATGTGAATAAACCACAATCCATTGAAGACTTGAAGAGGAATATAGAGTACACCATTCGTGAGATTAATGCGGATATTTTGCATAAAGTGACCGAAAATTGGGTTCATCGGATTCGCTCCTGCAAACGTAGTAGAGGTGGACATTTGAATGATGTGTTATTCAGAACATAATTGTTATCTATTATATTTTGCAATAAACTTTTCTTTTTTTGATTTACAGCAATTTTTACCGTTTCGTTAAAAAAAAAACATCAGGACATTCTTATTGGGAGACCTCTTATTTTAAGCCAGCTGTCAACAAAGTTGTATGGACCAACGTGATTGCCAATATCTACAGAGATACCAAAAAAAGAAGAAAGCTACAGATGATGAAAGCTGAAATTTGTATAAAATTGACACCCCTTTTATTCCAGTATCAAGATGTATCTGGTAATATTTATGGAATAAGTTTTGTGTTGTTTCTTTTTAATTCGTAGCTTATATTGACTATTATTTTTCACATTTCACATACTTCTTTACACGTCTTACTACAAATTATTTTACGACGATAAGATTAATAAAGCTTCCATAAAACCTATCAACATGGAGTATACCCGGCGGCACCTAATCCAGTGGGAAAATGGCTATATTATCACGTTTTTCGCAGTCGAAAAAGCCCAGATAACCTTAAACCCTTCAGTCCACAGAGCCAAAACACATTGTAATTAGATTGTAAATCCCTACCTCGGTATTTTGTTGTTTTGTGCGCTATTATTGTAGTGTTGCGTGCGAATCGTTGTCGTAATTCAAGACTGTGCCCTTTCCATTAGACCCCCCTAATTGGACCGTTTCGGTGGAAAAGTAATTTATATAACTAATCTCCTATTTCGTTAAAATGTCTCTCGACACCCGAAATATCCCTAAATTTCTTCTAATTATAACCGTTTCAGATTTAAATTTAAATTTTTAGTACAATGGACAACACTCTTAAAATCATATCGCCTGTAAATAGGTTCTTTACACATAATTGTGAGGTTTCGAATAATAATAATCGAACTAGGTTGTATAAATAAATGACAGACATAATCACAATCTATTTAACACATTTGAACCTACCGTCCTTTATAACGGCCAGAAGGTTTCTTCTAGTACATTACAAATTTAAACTTTTGAAATGTAGATACTCTATTAGTTTTACAATCCTAAATTATCATATTATCCATCAACTCTTTTAGTAAATAATTTCTAGTGTGTCAGGAAGTTTTTGTGTAGGAGTGATTTCAGCTACTTAAAATGGATAAAGCTAGGTAATATATTACTGTTTTGTTTATAATTAGTGATCTCGGATCGTGATAAAATGTAAAGTTTAGACATGAAATAATTATTTACCGCATATACAAAAGAATTTTTATCGGTAATAATATCATAACACGTGCTCAAAGTATCATGTTCTTTTAAAAGGCCAGTAAGACAATCAGCGTCTATAGTGTTCTGTATAAATAATAAATATTTTTTTATTTGTCTCAGTCGTTCGTACTGGAAAAATCCCCTTACTCTAGCGGAGCTACTTGAAGAAATAGGAAAAGAAGATATTAACGTTCCAGATAGTCGTTATTGCTCTAATGCTAAAAGAAAAATGTATTGGCAAAATTCTGATGCTACAAATAATAAAGTAGTTTGTTCAGCTATATCAAGAGATCGATTTCAATATATTATGACAAAAATTCACTGCAATGATAACACGCAACTGGATAAGCAAGATAAGTTCTCTAAAATGAGACCAATCGAATCTCTGAACAAAAATTCTTCGAATATGCTCCAATAGAAGAAAACCACAGTATAGATGAAGCTAGCTAGGTGTCCTATTTTGGACGTCATAGTTGCAAACAATTCATCCGTGGAAAGCCCATTTGCTGGGGCTACAAGTTTTGGGTTGGAGCAACAAGACTTGGATATATCAATCAATCAATCAATCAATCAATCAATCAATCAATAATGCCTTTTATTTCTCAATATAAAAAAAATACAATACAATACTTTTAGTGACATTTATTCTCCTTGGCACATGCCATCAGGAGGGTTGGCAAACAAATATTATTCTCTGATATACAAAAAATTACACTAAGGCTCGTTATATCTAACAAGGTCATTAAAATTAATAAAAAATAAATTAAGTAAATATTCATATAAATTTTATAGTAATAAACTAAATGTGTATATCCTACTAAGTAACACTTCGCACTAGACTCAACAATAATAACAATATATAACAGTGAGGTATAGGTAGATTACAATTGAAAAGATTGAATATCCCTTTGAGGGAGTGAAAGCTGCAGATACAACAATAATAATAGTAACAATAATAATAACAATATTAGTCAAGATAGACCAGATAGATAAAAAGATAATAGATATAAGCAAACAAATTATTAATAGGTACTAATTTTAATATAATATCACGCTAATATATTTAGTAGTTAAATAGGCTCACTAACTCATACCTATACACCCATGCCTCCCTACAATAACCTGCTAACTCAGCCTTGCCCTGTCTCATCATAGTAACTACTTCCACTCTACTAAGTTCATGTCTACCCAACCACTTTAACCTAATATGTCTCAACACCGAACATTTTCCCAAAAAATGTATCACATCTTCCCTTTCCTTTGTGTTACACATTGAGCAAAATCTTCTTTCATCATTTCTGCTAGGTCGATCATTCAAATATAGAATCCCACGTCTTAATTTAAAGAGCCATCGAATATACCCAAAATTTTCCATTTCCAGTAGGTAATGCATGTTTACTCCTTCTTCCCGCAGTTCTTTGTAGTGTCCACAAAAATTTGATTCGAGTGCCCTGTTCTCAGCCTGACGCTGTATCTCCTCCTTCTTCTTTTCCATCATATTCTCAATCATATTAGGCCAGCTATCTCTCCATTCCCATTCACACCTAACCTCAATACCAAATTTTTCTCCCATGCTCATCCAATCTTTTCACCAGGATTGGAACTTGGATGATGAATGATATATCCAAGAAAGACTTGGATATATCATTTATTTTGATCCATATCAGGGAGCATCTTCAACTCTACCACCAAAATATAGTCATTTAGGTTTAGGGTCAAGTGTTGTTCTTAAATACGCCGATGTTTTACAGAAGATGCAATTTGCACCATTTCATTTGTTTTTTGATAACTACTTCACATGAAAGAATTGAAGTTTAGAAACATAAAAGGTACAGGTACCATAATAATAAATAGAATTCCAGAAAGTCTCCTAAAAACAATATAAGAGATGAAAAAACTAGAGAGAGGTGCTTTTGATTATTCCATTGTAGATGATGATAGTATAATATGTAATTGGAATGATAATAGTGTCGTTTACAGATCGTGTACAGATGTACAAGGAAAACATGGGTGGAGTTGACAGAAGCGACCAGAATATTCCTCAGTATCGAACAGCTATACGAGGAAAAAAGTGATATTTTTCTTTGATATCCCATTGTGTCTATATGGCAGTTCAGAATGCATACCACTTGCAAAAACAGGATGGCGGGAAACTTGACCAGTTAACATTTCGGAGGGCTATTGTAGTTGAACTATAAGAAACGCACAAGCGAACCACCAAAAAGGGACCTTCAAAAGCGCCAAGAAATCTACGGGAACACTCACGTTATGATAGGTTGTATCATTTAGTAACCTATCAAGAACAGCAACGAACATTCGTACACTGTCATAAAAATGCAAATTTTATTTGTCATAAGTGTAATGCTATCCTAAAGAACGCTTTTATAATTATCACACTCAATAAATATAAATTGTACTTGCTAATAAATAAATATTTTTGGAAAACAGAATGTTTCATTTGAAGTAACTTATAGTCCTAATGTCCTTTTAAAAGAACACCAAATTGTGGCCAATCTGGAGGTCACCACCAAAACATATAACGGAACGCATCCAGTGATGAATCCTAATCTCTTTTGGGATGTGATGACACGATCAGGCCTTTACAGTTTTTTCTCCATCATTTCTTATCTTGGGCTAGTTGTTCGGCTTCATGTAACCCTTGGTTAATCAATATTTTTGTTTAATCGACCCAACGACTTGTAGATCTTCTTCTAGGCCTCTTTTCTTCGCAGACAATTGTAGGCGCATACCACTCGTAACAAACTTGTTCTGTTCACGTGTGTTATGAGCCTCCTATAGGCCGTTATCTCTATCGCCTCTCCCAGACTGGTACCACGTACAGGACGATCGACTGTACAACACTCTGTAAGACCCTTCTCCGTTCGGATTTGGGTAGTAACTAAAGTGATAGCAACCTAAATTCATGAATACTGGGATACAAATTCTGACAACCATAACCCCTTAATTTTTGGAGAGTAAAATTTTTTGACAACAATTTGCTACATACTAGAGACGAAATACCCACCAAACTGACGTATCAGATCAACTTTGTCACTCAGGATGCATAACTGATTCTGAACCTTAAATTCAATGCAATAAGGGAATTTTTATAATTATTATTAATTAGTGTTTTTAGCATTTTCCACATAAGTCTAGAGTTATTTTTATACTTATGGATTTTATCAAAATAAAATTGATCTTTTTTTGCTTTTAACATATTTACTACCACAATTCTTGCTCTTTTAAAATCCTCCCATTTGTCATTTCTATCACTGTTAGTAGTTTCACACTCTTTGTATAATTTGCCCCTAATTTTAATTTTACTATTAACTTCATTATCAAACCATGGTATGTTACTTTTGATCTGATATGTTTGAATACGTGCAATTTTATTTATGACAGATTGACTGATAAAATTTTATTGTAAATATTTTATGATAAATAGTATTGACATCAGCAGAATCTAAATCTCAATCACAAAAAAGTAAATTCATTTCGATTCGATATTTTTTTTCCTCGTTAAGACATCTGTAACGTTTAATAGAGATATTAAAATTTTGAAAACTATTACTAAAACTGACCGATATTATTGAATGTTCAGTCAATTTAAAAGTTGAATGAATAAAACAACTAACGAGATCATTATTAACAAGAACATAATCAATTTAGGTTTCACTAACTTTCGTAGTTCAAGTCGATTCAGTTACTAACTGCTTAATACCACATTGTAAAAACATTGCTTTAATTTTCTGGTAGTATTTAAAAAATCCAAACTAAAATCACCAAGTAAAATACAATTGAAGACCTTAGGGCAACAACTGTACATTACACAAAAGTAAGTTTTTGAGAAAATCAATTATAAAGGTTTTAATCAAATCCTGAAATACCAAATATAGATCAGATATTCAGTAAATAGTGTTATTTGAAAACTGTATATTTACTATCCTTGAAACGCTAAGATAATTTTAAAAAAGTCGTTTTCGTAGAAAAAAAATAATAAAAATTCGAAAAAATGTGGCTGGTTTATTACAAAAAAAAATTATTAATGTAACAAGTTGTAAAATAGATATCTTATCATAGTACTAGAAGTTATATAGAGTACTAAACATGAAAAACACAATACATAAATTTCAATTCTCTACTTAGAATTTTTTTAACATCACTTCAATTTTCATCTTCCAGATCCCTTTTTCTTCTTCTTCAAGTTCCACTCCTATGGGAGATTGGAAATCATTCTGGCAATTATAATTTTGTTGGTTACATTGGTTACATATTTTCAATAACGCCAATCTCTCTGTTGCAATTTTGGTAAAGTGGTGGTATATAGCGAAGAAGCATCGAAATATTAAATATTTTTTTGGGTTTAATGGAATGGATGCATCATATTTAATTCTTAAATCTCTTAAATTCAGGTTTACTGTAGTTCTAACACCCTTTCCTACCAATACTGACAGATTTAAATAATTCGTTTCAAAGATGTTTATAAAATATAACATTTGGAGTCTCGCGAGTAAATTTAAATGTGCAGATTTTACTGAAATTAAGCTTTTCTTTATTTTCTGTTTGCGTTTTTTTTTGGTAATATTTTGGATCTATAAATCCTTAAAAGACAAAGTATCTTATTGCTGTAGAACAATGACAATAAAAGGATTTTTCCTTTCTGATTTTAAGATTGCTTGATACGTATCAACAGGAGTATACACCTGATTTAAATAACGGCGTTTATGTTTTTCAATAATTACGAAGTCACGATCAGAAGGAAGATGCGTGGGTCTCACTACTATAAATCTATGTTCTATTCTATTAAAGACAATTTCTTTACCTAGTTGTTGCCACAGACATACTGTGGTCTAATTTTTGTTTTGTCCATCGCAATTATTGCTATATGCAAGCTTCCTATGTTCAGTAGGATTTTCTTTAAAATACTTCTACTAGCAATCCCGTCACTTCCACATTTTGCTAAGTGTTTGGGCCACATATACTTATATCCTATATCTTTAACGCAGTCATGTATTCCTAAGTTATTGGTCCACATTTTTCGTAAATAAAAAGCAGGACCAATTGTTATTGAAGGTACAGGTAGAGCTTGCTGGAAATCAAAACTGATGACAAGGGTATCTTTTGTTCTCTTAGCATTTTCTACTTCATCTTTCAGGCTTTTTTGCAAAGCTTCGGCCCTTCGATAGTGTAGCTCAAGTTGAGTCTTTATGCTGTCTGCTGATGCTTCTGCATCAGTACTGCTAACATTTCTAATGTGAATATTAAGAGAGTAACATGTTTTTCAGGTATCCGTTATGGATAATTTAAATCCAATGTTAAACTCTTTGCAAAAAACATTTCTGTAGAAGCTTTTTTTTACTAGTTTGGCATTTCTATTTCTACATCATTCCAAGTAATAATCGTAATAAAGAGCAAAAATCGATAAATCATGATCTATGTACACTTTGTTTGAATTTTTTTGTCTACTATAATGACTAGTGTATTTTGGGATGAACTTAATATGCGTTTTTACGTTTTCACGATCGCAGTCATTAATTGTATTTGCTCTATTCTGGTGTTTGCCACGTTTATCTGCTTATGGGCTACTAGCACCTTCCTTCACTTGTTGGCATTTAAGTTGAATTCTTTTTTATTTATTATTGTAAACCATGAACTGCAAGAAACTCTAGTTTGCATATTTTTACATCTATACCCTTGATCTTTACAAAGTATTGTATTGAAACATTTCGCGACGATATAAATGTTTTTGGTTTTTTTTGGAGGAGGTCCTTTTTTGGAACAGATTTGATTTTAGGAAAAAAATAAATATTGTTTTATCATAGTCACCCAATCTGTGCTTCATTTTCTTGCAAATTATCTTGACATTTCTTGCTACACTTATATGGAGGTCCGATTTTCCTGTCAGGTACTTGTCTTTGCTGTTTACTTGCATAAAAGGCTTACCTAACTTTTAGCTATGGTCCAAATTTCGTTTGGTTTTTCTCTTATGTCTAGTCTGTCTCTTTAGATTTGCCTGGCGCTATCTGGAACAAGGGACTTTCTCCGGCGTGGAAAGAGAACCTCGTCTGTCAAGCAAATCATTTTTTGTTTCGGCAGCAGTAGAAAAATCATTTGCCTGCAAATAAAAATAGTGTTGTAATCCTGGGACTAGTATAAAAGTTTTGTAATAATTTTTAGCCACAACTCGACCTTCAATCGTTATTATAACATACAAAGCAATGATGATATATTTCTTTATCAATATTAAGAAATCAGTAGTAGGTAGCTATGGTATTTTAGCATTCAGAAATGATATTAACATTGTTTGTTACAAATAAAAAAAATTAAGCCACAGTAATTTAACTAAAAAAGGGGACAAGCCACAAATTTTAATTACTTACCTGTGGTTCACTACTACTTTCAATATAGTCTTTGTCTTTAACACTAACATCAGAATCAAAATACGAATCTGAAACACTCTCAGAATCTTCATAATAAAACGAATTTTGTGGAGCTGTTCAACCACTTGAAGCGGCCATTAGAAAAATATGGTTTCTAGTACCGTTGTTGCACTTAAAATAGTTAAGTTCAGTGTAAAAGTAACAAGAATATTTCTAACTTGTGGAGTCATCTATGAAGCAAAAGCTGTAGTTTTTGTTTTGTAGGTAGATAAGAACCTAACCATTAGAAAAATAGATATAACTCATTTTTAGTAAGATTGTTGCTTTTACCGTTGTTGCTTTAAGCTCTTCAATTGCTCTAAGTTCTCTTAAAATACTGCATGAGAACTAGAAGGTGATTAATATATCAAACTAAATAAAACAAGATATTGGTTCTTGTAAGAACCAATATCTACTTTAATAAATTTCTACCAAAAATTATCTTCTTTAGCAAAAATTTTAGCGGCACTAAATTTATTTATAATTGTTTATAAGTAAAAAATGATGTTTATTCTTTTGAATATTTTGTTAATTGCATATTGTTATCACCAAATTTATCACAAGCAGTTGTTAGATACATGTATCAACTAGTGTTACGAAAAATGTTTTTTTGTTAATTTCGATGGTCTATTAATATCTGAAGGCCATCCACTATCAGATCAACATAGAAAACTGAGAAAAATATAAGGTATATTACATAATATTTTATGGAATAAGTAAATTACCCCTGGACATCCATAACATGTTTGACATAAATAAAAAATTCTACCCTATGATATTCTACACCGTTTATTATTTTTATAATTTCTACAACTGTGGTCTATACTCAATTTTTGTCTTACTTTTTTGAAATAATGTGTATCACTGTTATAACCCATTTGGTATTCAATGATGGATATTATCAACACTTTTACGCTAATATAAATATTATTATCCCAATGTGACAGCTCGTTCAATGTTTTCAATTTTAGAGAGCTATTGACCCCAATCGATAGCACTTGAATATTCTGACATCCCTTATAGTAGAAAGTGGGTTTACCCACTCTCCCACACATTGGAGATATTCTGTAATGGAATGGAAATATTACATAGCCCATTTTTCTGATTTACGATCAATAAAAACGCTTTCAAAACACATAAAAACACATAAAAATTTATTTGTGATTGACATTAATCAAAATAGTCCTCGATCAATTCAAGTGTATCGCCAATGGATTGATTCTCTTGATTGAATGCTACGATATTGCAAAATAAAATAAAGCTTTTATGCTGGTTCTCTTTATTTTTGTAGCTATAAAATTAGATTACTAAAAGACTGAATATAAGGCATCATTGGCGTCGTATAATATTTACAAACACAGTAGCGATTTTAGATATATAATTATACAGATAACGACATTGATTTGTTGACCACAGTAATTAAGATTTATTTCAATCCCATATCTAGAGTATATTTATTATAATGCTATAAAACTAATTTTTTGGTTATTTTTAGCTTTAATAGCAATACAAATAAATAAGTAAGTAAATAAGTAATATATGCTTTATTGTCACTGAAAATTGTACAAATTTTATGGACAAAGCTTATAAATAAGACAAGAAGAAAATAAAATCAGAATAACAATCGTTTGTACTTTTAAATAAAAAAAAACAATAAAAGTCTTCCAAACTTAAACATAAAAAATACTACCTAATTATAATCTACAAACTTCGTAAAATGTACCTAACAACAAAATAAAAGTTACAAAAAATCGGCATAGTTCCTGTCTCCCCCATGACATTCGTCAAAATTAGTGGTTCTATGCCTGAGCACAATCACATGCTTAGTTTTCTTAGCTTCAAGACAAATCTATATCAGTCCTCACAGTCTAACACTACCAGAGTCATTTACTCTTGTTTTAACAACACGATATATGGAATATTCATTTCTCAAAACAGTTTAGTTTACTTTAGATGCAAGAAGCCAGATCACATTGCTTCACAGTGCTCCGAACCACTAATTCAACTAAACCCCAACCATAACAATGAAGCATCGGTATTCAGCGCAACAAATATATCCTTGCAAGCACCCAACGACACAAACCCTTCTCAGTGTGAACAACTGTCTATTTCTAATATTCCGGAGATACCGAACAAAGTAGATACATCAAATAAGGATATTCGCATAATTAATCGACCAAAACGTAACTTTTATGAAATTATTTCACCTGAATCAGATCCATCGTCAAAAGGATGTAACATTTTTCCACCACCCAAAGTCCAAGCAAAATCTAAAAAAGCTAAAATTAGTTTAGCAAGTACTTCTGAATGCTAATTTTCTGTTTTACTTGACCCTGCTTAAAACTTTATAGAAAATCACCCTTTACCTTTCCCTCTAAACTTTGATCAACGTAACATGCTCCTAATGAATATTACGGGATCAACAGATCCTATAACCACAATTCAATAATATACCACAGGCCTATCAGCTTTGTCCCCAATGCTTAGTCTCGTTTACCCCCATTTAAAGGAAAGATCCATAAAACGTAAATGCATGTCCATAAAAAAAATCAATAATTATCTGGACAGTGAGGCATCGGACGCGGAAAGTGAAACATCTCAATTAAGCCAACATTAAAATTCAAGTCTCTACTTCAGTGGAATATTGATGGATTTTTCCATCGTCTTACTATGTTGCAACATCTAATTGGTGAACAATCTCCTGATGCAATATGCCTACAGGAAACTAATACTAGTGCGCGTAACGCTATCACCAGTGACGCATCAGAAACAGAGTATTGAAGTCTCGCAGACGATCTAAAAGTTTATTTCAAAAATGAGATGTTAAGTGCGTGGAATCCAGAGTGGAATGACTCCAGTTCGAAACTCAGAACCATCAAAAGTGATATGTTTCATGGAAGTCCACAGCCAGAAGTAGAATATGCCAAACTATTATTACACGTCTACGACTTGGACACTGTAGGTATACTCACGCCTATTTTTTTTCAAATAGTGAACCTCCAAAATGCGAAACATGCAATACAGTAGACAGTAATACCTCAGCTTCTTGTATCAATTATTTTAATATTTTTATTTATTTATTTATTTATTTATTTAATTAACGGATATACCATTTTTACATAAATATGACATCAACCTTTACAAAGCTTAGGTATACATAGGTTGCGTTAATAAAAAACAAACCAAAATTAAAATCAAACAAAATTCAATTAAAATGGTAGCTTAAGGTATTAAATAATGCTCAAAATCGCTCAAATGATTTCTTAAATGCTGCTGTAGATATTACAAATAACTCTAAATTATTGCTGTGCTCATTAGCAGTTCGTAAAATTCTTGTAATGGGTTCATTTTGGCCATAATTCGTACTGTGGAATGGAATGTTGAAAATCTCAGTGTTACGAGTTCTTCTAGTATTAACATTAAAACTTATTAAACTTAGTAACTTTGGATCTTGAACATATCCATTTATAATTTTAAAAAGGAAACATAAATCCGCTTGACATCGTCTATCATGTAGTGATGAGATATTTAGTATTGACAGTATATCATCATAGGTGTATTGATATCTAATAAAACCAAGTTTGTAAGCACATACCCTCAAGAATTTATTTTAAACTCTCTTGATACTGTAGATGTCACTGTTATATGAAGGAGACCAAATGAGAGAACCATACTCCAAAACTGATCGAACTAAACTAAAGTATAACATTTTTAAAGTTTGTACTGAAAACTGATTATAGTTTCTAAGAATAAATCCTAACATTTTTAAAGCTTTAGCTGAAGTTTCGTTAACGTGATTTTTAAAAGTAAGTTTAGAATCAAAATTTATACCTAAATCTTTAATATTATGACGTGCCTCTAAAGGTACATTATTTATATAATAATCATAATTTACAAACTCTCTTGATCTTCCAAAAGTAATTTTAAAACATTTTTGTATATTTAAGTATAGCATGTTTACCTCACACCAACTAGCTAAGCTTTTAATGTCATTCTGTAATAAAGAGGCATCAACTAGGTCATTAACTATTCGAAATATTTTAAGGTCATCAGCAAACATTAGAAATTTACTATTTTTAATCACTGAGGATATATCATTAACAAATATATTAAATAAGAGAGGCCCAATATGCGACCCCTGAGGAACTCCTAAGGTTACAGATACTCGTTGAGATAAACAATTTCCATATTTAACATACTGACATCTACCAGATATATAACTACCTATCCACTTAATTATTTTACCTCCAAATCCATAGCCATTTAATTTAGCAATAAGCAGATCATGGTTAACTCTATCGAAGGCTTTTGAGAAGTCTGTGTAGATAGCGTCAACCTGACCCTTCTGTTCCACTGAATTAGCTATAAAATTCATATACAATATTAAGTTCGTGCATGTAGACTTACCCTTAGAAAAGCCATGTTGTCTAACATTAATTAAATTTTTACAATTCCATGTCAAAAAGTTACTTACAAGATACTCAAAAAGTTTGGGTAATACAGATTGGCTACAAACCGCTCGATAATTCTCAACATCATTTTTATTACCAGACTTGAAAATTGGTGTTAAATAACTAGTCTTCCAAAGATCAGGAAAGATGCCGGTACTCAATGAGGAATTAAATAAGTAGCAGATAGGTTTTACAAGAGTGAAAATGCAATGCTTGAGAACATAAGCTGGCAAACAATCTGGTCCAAGCGATAATTTCCAAGGCATCTTTAAAACACTATCCATTATGTCAGAGACCTCAATACTATAATTATTCACATTTACACTCTACTGATAGTTAAAAATTGGGATCTGATTAATTTTAGAATTAGAATATGTAGTTAAGAAAAACTTACCAAATAGATTAACTATGTCTTGAGCATTATCACTTGTACTATCACCGTAGAACATATTAGATGGCAGAATATAACTTTTACGTTTATTATTGATATATTTCCACAAATGTCGAGGATTAGATATAATCCCATTCTCAATATTATTCAAATAGTTACTATAACATTGAGAGGAGACTTGTTTAATTTCATTTTTTAACTGAGAAAATCTTAAATAATCATCCCTTCTACCAAACAATTTATACTGCTTATGTAATTTCTTTTTTAAATATATCAACTTCCTTAATTTACCATTGAACCAAATTGGAAGCGAACTTGTTTTAAATTTTTTGATCGGAACAAAGAAGTCAAAACATGTAAACATAAAATCATAAAATACTGCTAAGCTATAATTCACATCATCTGATAAAAGTAAGTCCCAATTTAAACTTGCAAAGTAATCATTTAGTGCGATGTAATTTGCATTTTTAAAATCATAATAAAATTCCTCGTAGTTCAGTTGATCATGCTTTTCAAAACCAGTTAATTCTACAATTATAGGTGAATGGTGGATACTATTACCAAATAGTGAATCAAGTGGAATAACTACATCAACATTATTTAAATTAGTAAATACTAAATTTAGAAAGACATTACGACTGTTAGATGAATTGTTTATTTGAAACATATTAAAATATCCAAAAGAATTTGCCAAATACACAGCAGGATAGACTTCAGGGCATTCAACATTTAATCCAAAGTTGTCATTACTCCAGGAAGCATTTGGTAAATTATAATCACCACACAGTAACAAGTATTATTAATAATACTTAATAGTAATTTATACTATTAGTTTAGGTATTCTTCTTCTTTAAGTGCCGTCTCCCAATCGGAGGTTGGAAATCATCATCACTATCTTTATTCTATCTACTGCTGCTCTGAAGAGTTCTATAGAACTGCATTTAAACAAGTCCCTTAAATTCTTTAACCATGACACTCTTCTTCTTCCTATTCTCCTTCCTCCTCTTATCTTTGTTTGTCTAAAATTGTTTTCATTTTTACAAACGCATTTCTTGCTATTTCTATTCTGGGTCTTGTTTCGGTTGTTTGATTATTATTGTCCGAAATCCAGGTTCCTAGGTATTTTTATTTATCAACCCTTTCTATCGGTTTTCTATTTCTATTTCTATTTCTTAAATGTAGGTTTGTTGGTATATTTGTTTCCTTTGTTATTATCATGTATTTGATCTTTTTTATATTTACTTTTAGTCCATATTTTTCACAGAAACTGTTTGTTTTGTTAACAGTAATTGCAGTTGTTCATCAGAGCTTGTCATAATCACGGTGCCATCTGCATATCTTATTTTGTTAATAGATCTTCCGTTAATTATTATTCCTTCACTTTGAGATAGTAATGCTTCTTCAAAAATGGTCTAAATATATACATTAAATAATAATGGGGACATAATACATCCCTGCCTAACTCCTCTTCTGATTTCAATTTCTGAACTTGGTTCGTTATCTATCTATCCATCTATCTATCTTTTTTGCATTGTTGGATGTTTATTAACTAGCGTACATACAAATATCTTTCGTTGATGCCAATCCATCGTAGACCAAAACCCATTAAAAATCTTCCTTCGTTGCTCATCAGGTATCATTGGACATTTCCTTTTTCCTTTTGCTGCTAAACACTTTGTTAAAATACATCTTGGTTTCATTTCTCGGGAGTTTCTCTTTATGGTAACTATAGATCCATCTTTCTTCTTCTTAATTGCTCTATATTCTTTACCACGCATTTTTAAACATCTTTGTTCATTTCTTTTCCATTTAAAACAATCTGCTTCTCATTTTTTTCTTCTCGGAGAGCGTTTACTTCTTTAAGCGTCGCTTTAAATTTTTTGCCTCCGGTGACATTTAGAGTTTTATCTTCAGAATCCGACGAAGTATTTGGATGATAACTGGACTCTAATCCTTCGAAAGGGTTTTCAAATTCAATGGCGGTGTTATAGTGTCGACTTTTCGCAGCTTTATTGAGATTTTCTGTATTCAAAGTTAGATCCCTACTGACATTCTCTTCCTGAGTACTTTATTTCACATCAACGTTCATACCATTATCTTCTATATTAATACTAGCCAGGAATCTGCTTTGGGTGTCATTTTTTAAATTATATCCTATTTGAATAGCGGTACTACTCTTTGTGATCAAAGTACTATAGAAATGTACTTGAATGTGTTGTGAACAGCCTGATAAAGAAGAAATTTGAGGGTTTTTCTTGAAAGTTCTCATAAACTTCTTCAAAGCCTGTATTTGCTTTTTTTCAATCTTCTCCATGGCGGCTCTTAAGTTCTGCGACTTTCTACTTAGAATGTGAATTTCGATTGGTAGTACAGTCATTCTGTTCAATATCAGAATTCGCTTTTAGACTTTCTAGTGCTGATTTGACCATTCTCGAAGCCCGAATTGGCTTAAAGTAAACAAAAAAACACATTATTGTAAATACTTGATTATATTTTGGTAGGAAACAAAACCTCGTATCACAATTTTTTCCACTTAAAAATTTACTGAAATACATTATTTTGGAAATTCTTGTACCAACTGACAAGTTTTTGTTTTTCCTTAATTGATTTATAGACTTTGTTTCAGTTGATCAACTAAAATATAATAATTGAGTCATCATAACCTCAAATTTTTTGGAATAATAATAGTTATGTTTCTGTTTAACCTAAAACAATTCGTCTACGTATTATTAAAACAAAGTATTAAGATGTTTTCACTTACCATGGCTTCTAATAAACAGTTATAATTCTTATAAAACTATTTAACTGCACAAAAATATTCAGTATTTAACAATTTTTTAGACACGTGTTGACTTACGTGGTTTTGTCTACAACATGTGAGATACAAGGTTTCTAAATTCGAGTGAAGGAGGTGCAATTCACATGCTTTGTGATAAGAGGTTTCTCAATCGATGCAGCTCGATTTCCTAATATAGGCCACCCAAAAAATGCAAAACCATCGAAAATTGAGATACTTACAGGGTTTTAACATCTCAGCGACGATATAATTCTTTTAATATTATAATATATTATCATATAAACAGAACTATTATATTTTGTTTAAATAACTGGTCAATAAAAACGTATTTTATTCCGCGCCGCTAATGCTTCTTTGAGCAACCTTTGCTTGATCATTACGTGATTACAAATATTTTCGGTTAGTTGAATCGCATGATTTTGGAAAATTCATTTCATTGTTTATTTGTTATAACACATTATAATAAAGCAAAAACTCCTGTTGCGCTTATGTCAGATCCATTTATTCATTTTTACTACTCCTGTATTCTCCTCGACCAATCTGACCGGGATCGTCTGTCCTTTTATTTAAATCGATTTCCTATAAAAGGTCCTGTTTACTGGTTATTGGCGTTTATGATATTAAACTCGAACAAAGCATAAAAGACCGTTTGCATAAGGCCAAATAAAAACAAAAATGTAATACTATTTTTCGCCATAAATACAGGTTATGCCGTTATAAATGCCAATAAAAATAAAAACATATAGTACGGAGCCGAAGAGAATATTTGCAGTTTTTATGCTCTCGTTATAGAATAGGAATACAAAAAGCTAAAATGGATAATTAAATTCCTTTTATTTAATTGTAAACACTGAAAAACTATTTTTAAAATAAGAACGGTCATTAAGTATTAAAAAAATCAGAAATTTCAGAATTAGTAATAAAATATTTAAAAAAAAATGTACTATAAAGGTTGACGGATATATTCTTAAATTATAAGTATGTGTTTTCAATCTCACCATCTTGTTTTTCTTCTTCGTATGTTAGGCCTTTAGGCCTCTTGTTTTCGGTCTGATTTAGTAGTATTTGTGATGTTGACTGCCAGCTTTCCTTTAGGAGTTCTGCCCTGTTGTCTTTTACGTTCTGGTTTTCTATCTCTTACTATTACGTTAAGTCTCTTTCTACCCATTCTGTTAATGTGTTTGTTTCTTTCTTGTCTTTTTTGGCGTCTCCGTCTGACGATATCATGTAATTTACACATATCTCTGATTTGTGTATTAATGATTCTTTCTCTTAAAGTTTTACCTGCTATTGCCCTCATTGTTTTTATTTACCCTCACTGTTGTTTTTTAAAATATTCTTTGTAATTTTTTTTCTTTTGGTTTTTGCTCTTGTTTTATAGTATAGGTAAATACCAGTCATATACAAGTCTCAGCAACCAAAATGGTTTACGCCTCATTGAACTCGCAGCATCATTGGGAATGGTGGTACTAAGTACATGTTTTCCTCACAAAAATATCCACAAAGCCACATGGTAATCACCAGCCGGTCAAACTAAAAACCCAGTTTGACCATGTACTAATTGATAGTCAACATTTCCTGGACGTACTAGATGTAAGAGCGTGTAAAGGTGCTAATATAGATTCTGACCACTACCTTGTAAGAACAAAACTATGGGCTCGTATATCAAACGCTAAGAAGGACCAGAGCATAAAATTTACGAAATATAATACTAATGTGCTGAAGTTGAAAGATACTAAGAATAACTACAGAAAAATTTTAAATGAAGAGCTGACAAGAATCGACGAAAATTTAAGTATAGAAAAACACTGGACCAAAGCAAGGAAGCTTGCAGCTATACAGCAGCTAAAGGCTTTTTAAAACCTAACCAGGCTAAAATAAACGAAGATTTGTTAGCTCCTAAGGTTAAGCATATAAGAGACTTCAGCAGCGCAGAACGATAATAAACCTGGAAGACTACGAATCTTAGACGAGAAGAAATATGGACGTTTACAAGAAAAAAGAAAGAGAAGATACTAAACAGTTGGGCAAATCATTTTAAAGAACTGTTTAGCGACAGTCGTGAAGAAGACATTACTAACATTACTTGAGAAATTACGTTGCCTGAAATAGATGAAAATGCTCAAGAGCCGCCTCCCACCGAAGAAGAAATTAAAGAAGCCATGTCAAAACTGAAAAATAACAAAGCCCCCGGTTCGGACAATCTTCCTGCCGAACTCTTTAAAAATGGTGGTGACACCCTTTTTAAACACATGCATAAATTAGTAACGGAAATCTGGCAACGAAAGGAAACGCCGTTAGACTGGAAATTAGGTGTAATGCACCCCCTCCACAAAAAGGGAAATAATGATGGTGTGTTATAAGTATAGAGCCATCACCCTACTTAACGTGACATGTAAAGTATTGTCCAACGTATTGTACAGAAGATTGATCCTCTATGCTAAACAAATAGTTGGGAACTACCAGTACGGTTTCCGATTCAATAAATCAACAACGGAGCAAATCTTCACAGTTAAGCAGAAGTTTGCATTACCCTGTGGAATATTCTAGAATTTGTAGAATACTGAAATTAAATTATAACGATAGCCTCATGCTTTCTCAACATTTTATTTTTTGATTGACTCGCTTATGTTGGATAATACAAAAGTTAGTTGTTTAGACATGTTTTTTTAAAAATTTTATCTCCGCAGAAGAGAAAAAATAATCTTTTTGAAAAAAGTCATTTGTTACAGTAAAAATCCAATGAATAAATTTTCGAAGATAATTCAAATTAACAATATTTTGGAAATCAAAGTCTAATTGAAAAAAAATTGGGTATCAATAATGGGTATTGCCGCCTCTTCCCCTTAGGACTTCTTGGAGCCGGTTTGGCAATCCATTCATGATATCCTGGATATCAGATTGGGGGATATTGTGTTACTTCTCTACCACAGCTGTCTTTAGCTCTTCAAAGGATGCAGGGGCTGGTACTCTTACTCTTACCCGTCTTTTGAGGTTATCGATCGATACTGTGTGCTAGCCACGGTAGAACTTGAATCCCGACCTCATTAAGGTACTTACGGGTGGATCTTGCCGTATGGCAACGTGCATTGTCATGCATTAGTTTAAAGTTATCACCAATGAATGGCGCAAAAGGTATGACATGGTCTTGGGGAACTTCTTGCACGTATACTTAGGCATTCACACTGCCTCTACCGAACACAACAAGATCAATACGCGCTTCATAAGAAATATCTCCCCAAATCATTATTGACCCTCCCCGGTAAGCCACTGTTTCGGTTATAGCGCATGCAGCAAATCTTTCAGTTTGACGCCTATAGAGACACGTTGGTGTCCATCTCTATCTTTTAGGGCTATTCTGCTCTCATCTGAGAACAGTATATTCTTCCATTCCGCCATAGTCCAGTTAGCATATTCTCGGGCAAAATGAAGTCTAGACCTATGGTGTTGTGGGAGCAGGTGTGGTGCGCGAACTAGACGAAAAGCCCTCAAGTTTATTTCTGACAGTCTTCTTTTAATCGTTTGTCTACTCACACTAACATTTCTCACCTCAAGAAGAGACCTACGAGCTTCAGGAGCGGTGCAAACGCGATTTGTCAATACTTTAGTGACAATCAAGCGGTCATCTAGAACTGAAGTTCATTGTTTTCGGCCTAGACCTGGCCTGCGGTTGTACGATTCTGTCTCCCGAAATCGTCCTGATGGCATCTTGTACCGTAGTTTTGGGTACATCGAGTATACTGGCTATATGACGTTGACTGTAACCGGCATCAACGAAAGCCACTGCCCTAGCAGCATCAGTTGGAGCCAGTGGCTTTTCTAAAATCACAAACAATAAATAAGCATTAAAATTTCAACTTAAATAATATTCGCTCACAATGATATAAAATTACAATTTTAATTGTTAATTTTAATTACAAATTGTTCAAGAATTGTTATTAACACAGAAACAGATTTGCAACAATATCGTACACTTCCCGTCATATAAAACTGGTACACTTTTTTTTCTCAATGTAAACCTGTGTTTAGAAATCAATTCGTTGTTGCCAGTACAGATAACGGAATTGCACTAAATCTAAATAAAAAAATAACGTTCAAAAATGTATAAAATTTTTGGATGGGTAGTATTTTTATCATTACCGAAAAAACTGAATCTAAGAAATTAAATAAGCAGAGATAGGGTTGAGTTATTATCTAAAAGGTTTGAAAGATCTTTAAACTAGGGTATTAGCACAGGGAACGTTGGAATGGATCTACTGTAATTTTATATTCAATTATAACCCGACAAGCGAGAGCTGGCGGGTTGCGCGTAGAACAAATTGAAAAGTGGAAGGGATTGCTCATTTCTATTGCAGTCGGCTAGGAGTTCACATCGTGTATAACCGTTTAAGTACCTATACTATATACCTATAATCGCGATTAAGTACCTCTCCTATCTCTCTTAGAATAATTCCTTTTCTATTTTCGCGCAGCTCACTCGCCAGCTCTCGCTTGTCGGATTATACCTACCCAACTCGAACTGTATTCTGTGTCAATAAGTTTTGTAACAGGCAAACTACCAAGATTAATTTATTATTTATTAAAAGAACGATAAAAAATGTGAAAAACTAACATTATACTTTATCCTACGTATTATATACTAGAAAATATTCGGTGCGAAAAAACGCTTTTCAAAACGTAACGGTTACAATCCAATATCTCATTGTAATGTTTTATTATAATAATTTGAAGTTTGTCTATCTGTCATTATTTTTGAATTGAAATATTTTCATAAATTGTTATAAAACACAAATCAATGTATGGGTATTTAATTGAGATGATAGAAAATTACAAAATTAATATTAGAATTTTTTAGAATGCATGTTTAAATGAATGCTCGATAATGTTTTAGTTTTTAGTATACTCAAAACTGCCTTGCTTTTATCTGGTTTTATATAATATTTTCGTTGAACTGGCAACGGTGCCTAGAAATCAGAACGACACATCTGACAAGATCAACGTACACAACTTAAAAAACACGATTTTTTATTATTCGCTCCTACGTGACCATGGTAGGGGTACATTGAATTGAAACGATGCCAGCGTGCGTAGCGGCGAAATATGACAAAATTGGAATATTGGACAAAATATTTTTACGCATAAATTTTATCAAAAATGTGTGCAAATACATGTTGCGTATTTAATTGTGTTAATAATAGCAAAAACAGTGAGTGTAGTTTTTATAGGTTCCCAAAGATGACATATAAATTAGAGAAGAGAAAAAGATGAATTCGTGCTATTAATATGAAAAAGTAAATATCACATAATTTCATTTTTATGCAATTGAAATAGGAAAAATTTAAATAATTTACCTTGAATGATATATCATAAGGCTTCAAGCTAACTGCAGATGACTTAAGCTTTTATATAATAACTTCTACTATTATTGTTTTTAATTATATGCTCTTTTGCGTGAAAAACTTGATTTGTCAGTACTAGATATTTCTCTTTCTTTTCCGTTTGGAGTTGAAAAGATATATTATGATGAAGCCCAATTTTTAATACTACATTTATTTTGTACATAATCTGAAAAAATATAGTTAAAAACTAATTTATTAATAATTGTTAATTTCGCATGTATTTAACAATGTCAAACATATGTCATATGTTTAACCTAAAAATTGGGACTCCAAAATTGTCAGATGAAGGCGGTAGGTGTCGCGTCAGTCACGCACGGAGCGAATAAGAGTTGTACCAATTTTTTATGACGGGAACGGTACAACGACTATATGTCAAAAATCTATCGATGACACAAATTTAGGAATAAAACTGTCACAGGTAATGTAAACAAAACAATACCAAAAGTGGTGGGGTTAATTTTTCTGGGGAGTTAAATCATCTGTGTAGATGAAAAACATGGCTAGTTGTTAAACTACACAATTTTTGTATTATCCAACATAAGCGAATGAATCAATAGAAAAATTGTTGAGAAAACATGAAGCTATAGTTAAGTTTTAATTTCAATATTTTATAAATGCTAGAATATTCCACAGGGTGATGCAAACTTTAAGAAAAAAACGCAGTTTAATTTGGACACCCGGTATACAATGAAAATTAACCTGTTTAGCAACCATAATATTATAGCGATATTGTCAAGGAATAAGGCTATAACATATTAAAAAAATCACTTAAATCGGACAACAAGTTTAGGAGATATGACATCAAAAATTACCCATTTTTAGGGTAGCCGGTTAATTTTGGCCCAGGGTGTATCTAAGTGAGAGCGCCCACCAAAGTGGCGTGGCACGTAGCAAGTGGCAAGTAGCACGCGTCTAGCATGTTTCTTAAAATGTAACCAATGAAAACGAATGATTCAGCGCACACCAAAATGACAGTGACGTCATTCATTCTAATCATTCGTTTTCATTGGTTACATTTTAAAAAACATGCTGGACGCGTGCTACTTGCTACGTGCTACTTGCCACGCCAGTTTGGTGGGCGCTCTCCCTAAGGTATAATAATTTTTAGTCAACTCTATAATTTTAAGTTCTTTGTTGTGTTTCTGGCATCTGTTTATCTATTCTGCCGAGTTATTTTGATTCTGCTTTTGATTCTATTTCTTTTAAATAAGCCACTGTATATTTGTCCGGAGTTGCCAAATTTTTCCTTTTTTCGTAGGAATAATTAAATAAGAACTTTAAAAAGTACACTCTTTAAATATCTAAACCACTATTTTTATATTCTCACAAATTTTTCTCGTTGCATGCTGCTAAGACATCGCAATTTCTGTTAGAAAACAGCTCTTGCCAAATCCTTACGTAAGCCAAAGAACGTTTTATTGTCTTAAGCGCCAAATTAATTCAGCCGGATTAGCTCGTTTCTCTTTTTATTCAAAATTCATTTGAATTTACAATGAGATTAAGCGGGAAGGAAACAAACAAAAAGGTCCCTAAAATGTACCCAGGATATTTCCCAATAAGAATTATTTCTTTCGCCCAATTTACTGAATAAATGTTTGAAAGGTATTCGGAGTTCGATTCAATTCAATTGAAATTATAAAAAAATATTCGATACTTTATGTTTTCGGAAGTGACTAAACTGCCGAAGAACGTGAACATAAGTTTTTTTTAATATACATTTATAAATTGAACAAAAACAAAGCAGAATAGTTATACTTAATATTTATTAGATAAGTGTAATTTTAGATGCCTAATTTTACCGAAATATAACTATGTCAATAATACCAGCTATACATGTAGATCTTGAATGGAATGTACTGCATGTATGATAATTTCAAATTAATAAATTTAAACAAAATATTTTAGTTAAAACTGAGACCTATTACTATACTTAAACATTTACATATTTACACCTTCTATGAAATATTTAAGTAAGCGATTCCTATTTTTAATATTTAAATATTCGCATATATAAATGAATTTTGTAGTAAAAATTCTACTGAAATAGACGCAAATATTAAAACAAGTTCACTTTACTATTGAAGCGAAAACTGACATGACAGAACACAGTTGCCAACTGACAAATATGGTTTGTACCATGATACTATGATAAGAAGATAAGATATTGCGCATAAGTCGTGACGTCATTGGAGAGTTACACGTTCGAAATGTCAGTTTTTTGTATGTGTCAATAAATAATCTTTAATAAATAGTTTGGAGATATCCTTATGTGTACAATTATTGTAATTATTGAACCTCTTAACTTATTTTCGTCTAGTAACGGCATGCGCGAACACGACCAATTTTGTGATACGGGAAGATCCTATCTTGTTATTCATAGTATCATGGTTTGTACCTTAGACAAGAAAAGAGTAACGATTATTGAGTGAGAATCTATGGAGAAGCTATGAGCATATTAACCATGATATAAGGAAACATGGTATGCTCACGCGCATCTATTTTGAACAGCCAATTGCGTTTACGACCAAAATCCGCCATTTTGAAGGCGGCAATTCAAATATGTACAAAATTGATACGAAATATCGTAGTTAAATTAAATAAAATAAAATTATTATTATACATTAATCCAATTAATTCATATTTAAAATGATCTGAACAGACTCTAGCTAAAATAATTTTTTAAAAATCGAAACAAAACAAAAACACGTTTACTTTTAAATTCCAATACATTTCAAAGTAAGGTTAAAAAATGCTAAACACTGAACCTAAACAAAGCAGACGTCACGCATGTAGAGGTGGTTGATCCAAGTATTTTTGTGGATCAGGTCAGGTATGTTCACTACGTGGACTCGTTTTTGAACATCACTGCGCCGACCAAAATCCACCATTGTTTCAATACGTCACATGCGTGAAGTCTGCTTTCTTATATCATGGATCAGGTCAAACTGATACGCATAAACAAAAATACCTGATTGTGGTAAGTCCATGATTTTGTAGGAATAACTAAAAAATTATTTGTATTGCTGAAAAATTAATTAATTTGTTTCGAAATCTTAGTACATCAAGTCATCTTAGTCAATTTAGAATATAAATGCCTTATATCATATTACATTCAGCTAAGATAAATTTTAACTTCATCCAGATGCATACACTTACTATGAGTACAGTACCCGTACCATGGACGTATAAATAAAGATCTTTATTTATACGTCCATGACCCGTACTCATTTATTATAATATATTGGTGTTATGGATCAGTTCCACAAGTATAAATAAAATACATGTTCCAAAGTAACTGCTACGGGACCAGGTCGCCATCCCTACACGCATGTGACATATTGAAAAGTTGGTGGATTTTGGTCGGCGCAGAAATGTGCAAAAACGAGTCCACCTAGTGAGCATACCTTGTTTCCTTATATCATGATATTAACGTATGTATTAAAAACGGCGTAGGTAGGCGTGGCTAACGATAATACCAATATGGCGGTGGGATCAGGGCCAGACTCAATAATATTAAAACTACTACACAAATATGACTAGTTATTCAGAACATTTAATTATAATCTAAAAAAGTGCAATACATTTTTAATAAACTATGATTTATTTATTCCGCGGTAAATTCTAAAAACACGATATATTATACATTAAGATAAATTAATACAGTCAAATACTATTAATTTATTCTCTGAAATACGGGCCATTACTTTATTTACATATTTGTATACTAAGCTGTGGAACGATATTCCTGAAGATTTTTTATTACCATTGCTTCTGCTACAGCAACTACGTTGAGAACAAGAAACCATTATTATGCACTATCACAATATATTATTACAGTTTCTATAAAAGTATTATAAAACTAAAAATATTCGAAAAACAACAAATGTAAACAAACATATATGATCTGTCAAAAGTGTCAAAACAATTCTTAACAATATGGCCGAAGTGAGGTCGTTTTTAGTCACGTGATGCCGTCTCCATAGATTTTAACTCGATGGTGACGATGTTTTCTATGACAATTTCGATGTGACTGCCAGGTTTTGGTGCCTGTACGTTGCCCATTACTACCTCTCGCAGGGTTACCAGGTTTACTGATTTTTCAGTAGATCTTCTGATTTACTAAAACACTATATCGATCTACCAAAAAAATATGTAATGATAAAATCATGTTCAAAAAGTGATCGGAAATTGCTGATCAATCATAAAATCATGTTCAAAAATTGCTGATCAATCTTTATTAAAATATGGTAACTATCATCCAGTCTTGTCCTTTGACATTATTGGAAATGTTATTTTTGACTCTCTAAGCTATGATTATAGACATTAAATAAACGAAGGAATATATCTGCAAGAGGAACAGTAAGGATTTTGGACAGGAAGATCAAGCACGGATGCAGTTTTTGTAATAAGACAAATAAAAGAAAAGTCACTGGAATACAACAAACCAGCATATATATGTCTGATAGATTTAAAGAAGTGAGAATTCGAGACGAGATACATATATTATATGATAAGGGTGCGGGAAAAGGAAAAGGGTATAAAGTGCATTTTCACTGGATTAAGCAAAAACCATTGAGACTGTATATAAAGATACCATAGCGATGGTAAGATGTAAAGGAAAACTGTCGCAACCTATCAAATATGAAACTGGCATTAGACAAGGAGATTCGCTGAGCCCATTAATATTTAATCTGATAATGGATGAAATCATAAAGAAAGTTAAAAAAAGAATCAGAAGAAAAAAATAATTATTAATCAGTGACATAAAACTCAAACTTAAAATAGTAAAACGCCAACAACCGACTAACCGAATAAACACTGACTGTATTCAAAATAATAGTAATAAAATTACTCAAGAGATAAAAAAGAAGTTCGAAAAATCGAAAGAAACACATAATATCGAAGACCACTGGATTCATGTCAAAAACGTTATGCAAGAAACAACTGAAATGTATAAAACCATTATAAAACCAAAAATCGCTAACAACAATGGATGACTGATGAAATATTGGGACCAATGGAAATATGAATGGGTCAATGAACAAAGCAGATTAGAGAGGTGGAAACAATATATTAAGGAGCTGTTTGATGACGAATGAACAAAAATTCAAATCAAAAATATATCTACTGGTCCAAACATAACACTTGATAAAATGAAAAGAGCCATAAAGCTATCAAAGAATAAGAAAGCAACCGGTGCAGATGAAATTCCAAGCAAAATAATCAAACTGCTCGACGATAAGGGCAAACATTTCCTTCTAAGCCTCTTTAATAAAATATACGAAACAGCACATATACCAACAGACTGGTTACTGTCAACATTTGTAATGATACCGAAAAAAATAAATGCCAAACAGTGTATCGATCATCGCACTATCAGTCTGATGAGTCATCTACTGAAAATTTTCCTAAAGATAATGCACTCGAGAATTTACAACAAAATAAAAGTACAACTACGTGAAACACAATTTGGTTTCAGAAACAACCTTGGAACCAAGCACTCTTCAGTTAGCAGTTCATGATTCAA
The DNA here is from genome assembly GCA_918026665.1 of Diabrotica balteata. Lineage (NCBI taxonomy): Eukaryota > Metazoa > Arthropoda > Insecta > Coleoptera > Chrysomelidae > Diabrotica > Diabrotica balteata. The sequence goes on from OU898276.1 coordinate 176,039,813, forward strand.
AGATGAAGGGATATAGAACAATCATTATATGTGTTTTATCGACTTCGAAAAGGCCTTTGACGGAGTAAACCATGACAAACTTATGAGTGTCTTGCAACAGGTGGGAATTGATGACCGAGACCTCCGTATTATCAAAAATTTGTATTGGCATCAATGTGCCAACATAAGTGCTAAACACAACACGACGGAAGCAGTGGAAATACGACGTGGAGTGAGGCAAGGATATATTCTATCGCCTATACTATTTTAATATCTACTCCGAATTTATTTTCAAAGAAGCCTTAGTTGAAGATACAGGCATTAAAATCAACGGAATTAATGTCAACAATCTCAGATATGCAGACGACACGGTACTTATTGCCTCCCATGAAGAAGACCTGCAGTGACTTATAAACAGGGTAACCGAAGCATGTGATGAATATGGGCTAAAACTTAATACTTCTAAGACAAAACTCACGGTTATCAGCAAAACGGAGTTACAACCAACGAATATCAGAACGTATGGAGTTAGAAACAGTCTACAATATTACCTACTTAGGTGCAAACGTTAACGATAACTGAGATATAAATAAAGAAATAAGAATACGCATTAAAAAAGCTAGAGCCGCCTTCAATAAATTAAAGAAAATTCTAATTAAGAGAAATATTACGTTAAACCTCAAAATCAGATTAATACGCTGCTACATATTCTCCACATTGCTGTGTGGTATAGAGAGCTGGACCTTTACAGAGACATTAATGAAAAAATTAGAGGCCTTTGAGATGTGGATTTATCGACAAGTATTGCGGATAAGTTGGGTTGATCGAATAAGAAATGAAATAGTTTTACATCGAATGAAAAAAAGCACAGAAATAACAAAAACGCGAAAAATTCGAAAGTTACAATATTTCAGTCATGTAACGAGTCATCCAGAGAGGTATAGTCTTCTACACTTCATAATACAGGGTAAGATCGCCGGAAGAAGAGGCCCAGACCGACGAGGAACATCCTGGGTCCAAAATATCCGAGAATGGTATCAAGAGACCACCGTTAATTTATTTAGAGCCGCCGTAAACAAAGTTATTATTGCCAATGTGATCGGTAATGTTCGATAATTGGACAGGGTACTGAACGAAGAAAAAATATAGAAATAATATATATGTAAAATCCATCCATAAGTAGGCATAACCTACAGAAATACCAGCCAACTCTAGAATTTAGGAAAATTGTAGACATGTATTTTTAAAAAATTAAATAATAATAAAAAAAAACAAAATTATTAAAACAAAGATATACAATCAAATAAAAACAAATCGAAAAAAAAAAACAAAGACTAAAGAATACCGTTGTTTTAACTACATTATTATTTTTGTGTTAATATTGTATATTAAATAAAAGCACAGTATCTACAATTATCTTATTTAAATTGACAAACAGCGAACATTTTCATTTTCTTTTGGTTTCGCCACCATCCCATATTTTATTCATTAGCGAAAAGTTTAGTTATTCAAATTTAAAATGTGCTTATTAAAAGGCGGAAAAGCTGCAGTTTTTCATTTAGAATCCCAACTTCGCGCTATTAGCATTTAGGATATTAGTTATACCTTGATTCAGTTTTGACATCAGACGCTTTATCCATCAAATTAGGTTAAAAAAATAGAAAAGAAAAGTTGATGAATATCTGTAATTTAAGGTAATTCTGAAAAAAGTTAAAATAGATTTATCTTCACTAATTTTAACCGTTTCAAATGTGAAATACTAATAAAATCGAGGAATTTTTGTCTTCGAAGAGACGCAAACTATTGGGAATCAAAGAGAAATTATTCATCATTCCTTGGTGTATCATTTTAATTTATAACTATAAAGCATTTATGTTTTTTTCTTTGAACTGTTCAGCTTTGATTTTGATTTTTTTTAGTCGTCTACTTTTTTTATTATTTTCTAAAATAAGGACACAAACAATGTTATTCCAAAAGTGGTTTCCACACTGTATATATATATATATATATATATATATATATATATATATATATATATATATATATATATATATAAATATACAAGTAAATTTTCAATATTGGGTTTGCAGCAAACTTTTGGTTTGCAACAAACAATTGCTGCAAACCCAATATTGAAAATTTACTTCCTTGTTGTCAGCAAATACTTCTAGTTCATATATAAATATATATATATATATATATATATATATATATATATATATATAGTAAACAATCTAAGAGGAACAATAAGATAACATCAGTCACGGAGTCCACTATGCTTTTCCACACAGATGGTATTTGTAAAAAAATATGGTGATCTCCTTATTTGACTTTCTACTACTATAACCCTTTAGTACAATGAAATTATTTACGAACAAAGACGAAAATGTTGATGTTGGTATACAAATTCACTGGATTGAGATTTGAAGGGGAAGTACGTTGAACACAATTAATTAAAATGTTCTTACACTTGATATTAAGCAGAAATCAATAGGTACAAAATAAAAATTTATCAGATTTATTATTTCCATTTAATTTTATAACAAATATAAGTAAGTATATTACAGTATAATACAGTAAATAACATGTGACGCTTAAACTCATGAATGAGGTAGGCAAGGCAGACAGTCTTAAACTTTTAAACATTAATATCTATTTTTTTGAATTATAAATACTTTCAATTTCAATTTAATTTAACATCAATCGGTGCACAATGTTTTTGGTTAACCTTAGCTAACACAAATAGATTCGACGGTTTCCCAACACGTGAACACGCAACATATAGTTGCCCATGAGAAAAACATGGATTTTCCAAATCTAAACTACAAATGGACATTGTTTGACCTTGAGATTTATTTATAGACATGGCGAAAGCTAAACGAATTGGAAACTGTAGCCTTTTGAAGGGTATGGTAGAATCTGATGGTATAATTGGAATACGTGGCAGCAGGACCACTTTTCCTTTAAACTTCACAGCCAAAATGGTTGCTTCAAGAATGTTTCCGGTGATCTTTTTGATGACCAACCGCGTACCGTTACATAATTGAGGTGGATTCAAATTACGAAGGAGAATAATAGGGGAACCAATCTTTACTCGAAGATTATGTGGTGGCATTCCAGGGATATCTAATGAATTTAAAAATTCAATCGGAAAATTTACACTTTTATTTTCATCAACAACAGTATCGATTGATTTAAAAAACATCAGATCACCTGGTAACAGCTGTTGTATCTGGAAGTTAATTTCGTCAACATCAACGTCTTTGGCTACCAAAATCGCCCGTTGACTAAGCCATTCATGATTCAAATAATTATTCTATATATCCGAGAAAATACTCTGAATCAATTAATTTTTATCCTGAACAACAGTGCAAAAATTGTCTGGTAGTTTAATGCATTGCGTATTTGGTTGCAGTTCTATTGTTCGGAAAATATTTGTGCTGATGGATTATTTTGCAATTGTACTCGCATATTTATGGTTAATCGAAGTGTTTTAACACTTCGCCATAAGAATGATTGTTTCAAACATACATTAATCTCATCCGCGAAAGTAGAGCGAGGTATAACCGGTAAGGTCTGCCGGAAGTCACCAGACAAAAGTAAGATAGCACCACCGAAAAGTTTATTATTGCTGTTTAAATCTTGCATAGTTCTGTTTAATGCTTCAAGTGAATATTTGTGCGTCATTGTGCACTCATCTTAAATTATTATAGAACTCTTCCGCAACACTGCAGCAATTCCACTATTCTTTTTGATGTTACACATTGCATCTGGTTTATTAAGAACATCCAATGGCAGCTTGAATGTTGAATGTGCTGTTCGCCCACCATCCAGTAAAGTAGCCGCAATGCCTGACGATGCTACTGCTAATGCGATTTTTTGTTGCGACCGTATTTTGGCAAGAATCAACGATATTAAAAATGTCTTACCGGTTCCACCGGGTGCATCCAAGAAAAAAAAACCGCCTTGTTCAGCAGCAACAGCCAGCATAATTCGATCATAAATAATTTTTTGTTCTGCTGTCAGTAATGGTTCACTGTTCATGATAATTGTTGCTAAACTTCCATGGTCATATTGATTTTCTCGTTGTAAATCGGTATTGACTAAGTCGGTGGCTGGACGATTAGGTGATGGCATACCATAATGATTAAGTGGTAAATTTGAAATAAGAACACATAAATCCTCGATCAAGACCAATGCTTCATTGTACATCTCTGGTGTATAATCTATGTTTTGACATTGATTTGTTTGTCTAATTCGGTGCAAGATGTCTTCTGTCATACAATTTTTATATTTTTCCCACAAAGTTTGTGCTTGCGAGGGATAACAAAATAATTGCAAACATCTGACGAATGTTATTCGGTGTTGATGTCAACGCAGCATCAGCAAGCGTTAAATCCCAATGGTTATCGTCTTCTAGCAAAACTATTGAAAAAGTGTAGGAAATTGTGTATCATTTTTGCATTGACATTTTAATTAAATTTTATAATTATGTGATAATACTTACATACATATATTCAAATTTAATTATAAAGTTTTGATCAATGACGCACAAATAAGTAAAAAACAGGATTAATTTCACTGTATTATCTTCATTATAATATGAATTCAATTTACACTTCACTCTAAGTAACACGCGGCCGGCTATGCTAACACCAAAAATTTAAAAAGTGGAAATAATTGAATTATACGATATTTCGTTCACTACAAAATTTTAATTAATTTTATAGCGTCAACAACACGTGGTAATTATGCTGTTAAAATGTAGCTTATATGACACGTTCGTAGATTTACCATAGCAGCGCCATCTATTGATTACTTACTCAACCCAGTCGAAAGGTATCGACATCTGTTAGAATCATTTGGAGTTAACAGATAATTGTGACTGTCAAATATTAACAGACAAATAATTAGCAATACAGTCCGTCCCAAACCCTTCTTTCAGTGCGTCATAGTTGTTCGAATTCTCTCTAACGCATTAAGCTAGAAGTGACAGAAAAAGAGTCGCTGATTATTATACATAGAACTTAGAAAATTAGGTATCGTTCACGGGTATTCGCATATTAAAGCGAATTCTACTTACGAACGTATAATTGGTTGGAGTTTAGAATACGCTAAATAGATATACAATCAATTATGCATACAGGGTGAGTCATGAGGAACTTTACATACTTCTACCATATGTAGAGTCCCTCAGGGAGCATATCATGTGGCCACTAAAAAATGTCAACTCCTCTTCTTTATTAATTAACAGGGTGATTTGTGTAATTGACCATTTATTTTATTTTACTGTAGTGTTTATACGGCTTATTTGATTTTTTTAATTTTTGCATGATACAGTACACTACTATCAAGCATTCGACTGGTATTAGCTAAACTAAAAAATTCCAGGACTGGCTTTGGAAAAATTAATTTAGGGATTCGTATTAAATATTACACCCTGTATATATATTTTTTAAAATACAATAAGTGATTTTTAAACTACATAAATAGCCAATGAAAACGACATATGCGACAATGTTGTCGCACTTTTATTAAATTTTTAGTGAACGTTCAAATCTTACCAAAAAATAGAACAACCATAATAAAGTATCAAATTATAAGGTATTAATTTAAACAAATGTTATAAATTTCAAACATTTTAATTAAAATGATAAACTGAGACACTGCACAACAAAAAACAGTAACTACTAACAATAACGAAAAACAGTTTAAAAAAAAAACTAAAAATATGTACATAGTTATGATAAACCCATAAATTAGAACTGGAAAAGCTACAATAATGGTAACAAAATAAAAATAATTCAAAACAGATTTTCGAAATAAAACCCTGCAGCCTCCACACATTTTTGTTGCCGAATTGTTAATTGACGTATTGAATTACGGATACTCTGGGGATCGTTTCTAATAGTATTACAACAATGTATAATTCTATCAATTAATTGTTGTCGGTTATTAATATTCACTGCGTTAACTAGTTGCTTCAATCGTCCCCAAATATGGTAATCAACGGGATTGAAATCAGGGAATCTTGAAGGCCAAGGCGAAATAGGACCTGCACGTCCTATCCACCTATTGCCATAAACATTATTGAGATGTTGTCTCATTGGATAGCATCCCTCGGATAGCAACGTTCGCGTTGGCAAGCAAATTCGGCAAAATATTTTGTAGAAAGTTCAAATAGTCCTGCCCTGTTAAAGGACCATCAAAAAAGTGAGGACCTTCTAATTGGTTATTTATGACACCAATCCACACGTTAACCGAAAACCTTAACTGAGAACGACGTTCTCGAATAGCATGGGGATTTTCTTTTGCCCACACATGTGAATTTCGTGAATTATTTATCCCGTCTCTGGTAAATTGGGCTTCATATGTACATAGTGTCCTATATAGCGTTTGTCGATTATTGTTAATCCATCTACAAAATTCCAACCTATCGATCTCATCTCCAGAATGTAGTCGCTGAACCATTTGAATGTGATATGGGTATATATTATTTTTTTGTAAGACTCTACTTACTTTTGATTGAGTAACATTGAGTTCTCGACTTACTGTCTAGTGCTTATTGTACGGTTCATAGTAACGGCGTCCATAATGTCATCTTCCTGCGCTTCATCTACATGTCGCTCTGTTGTTTTACTAGGAAAAGTGCCATTTTCCCGCAAATAATTAAAAACTGACCCAAATGTTGGATGACTGGGAGTTCGACGATTAGGAAATCTCCTGCGATATTCTCTACTAGCAGCCCTACCATTCCCATTACAGAATCCATAAACAAATATTATGTCTGCATATTCTGTGGTCGAAAACTGATGTGGCATTTTGAACGAAAGTAACAAAACTCTACCAAAACTAATACAATGTACTTAACGTAAATATGACAGAAGAAATATGTATTCTTGTACACATAAATAACAATTAATAATGACAAATATCAAGAAACGTCAAACGGTCAACGCCAACCTTCATTTTAAACTTTTTTAGATTTATTTTTATTTAGTACAGTTGATGCAATGTATTATTATTTGACATAAAATTTTAATCATTTACAATCAACAAAAACTAACACATCCAAGAGGTTTGACTTTTTAATCAATTTAATTTATTATTTATCGAAAATAATGCTCCAATACGATCTATGAGTAAAAATTTAAAATTGAAAAACAATTGATTCTATCGTAGAGATAATACAAAGTGACAGTAAAGATGTTAATTTTCTACGTATTAGATTATGTTGTAGGAACTCATTTTAATTAAAATGTTTGAAATTTATAACATTTGTTTAAATTAATTACCTTATAATTTGATACTTTATTATGGTTGTTCTATTTTTGGTAAGATTTGATCGTTCACTAAAAATTTATTAAAAGTGCGACAACATTGTCGCATATGTCGTTTTCATTGGCTATTTATGTAGTTTGAAAATCACTTATTGCATTTTAAAAAATATATATACAAGGTGTAAGATTTAATACGAATCCCTAAATTAATTTTTCCAAAGCCAGTCCTGGAATTTTTTAGTTTAGCTAATACCAGTCGAATGCATGATAGTAGTGTACTGTATCATGCAAAAATTAAAAAAATCAAATGAGCCGTATAAACACTACAGTAAAATGAAATAAATGGTCAATTACACAAATCACCCTGTTAATTAATAAAGAAGAGGAGTTGACATTTTTCAGTGGCCACATGATATGCTCCCTGAGGGACTCTACGTATGGTAGAAGTATGTAAAGTTCCTCATGACTCACCCTGTATAAATATAATTTGACACAGATGATCTTGATAATGACAGTGACAGTACTTTCACAATGTCAACTGATAAAATGATAACTGCCATTCCAGGTTAGTATTTTCAGACATTTTAACTACAGTGAAAATTAAATTTTGTATTTATTGTCATAAAAATATTTTAAATATTCCGAGATATACCGAGAATGAAAAAAGACTAATATTAAAATTATTAAATTAGTTTCAATTAGAAAAAGAGGCTGAGACATCTTTATTATCAGTTTCTGTCGTTCGCGAATCAGATTGTAAATTCCGGAATGATATTAAGAAAATATTTTAAACTAATACCGTTATGGATATTTATATGTATTAAAACGGTTCTTTTTAGAACCACGACATTTTCTTGAAATGTAAGATATAATTGATGCCAGCAACATATCTAGTGTAATCATTGATTTTAAAAAATCAGATTCTGAATTGGATTATGGATTGTTTGAAATATAATATTAATTTTTGTTATTTATAAAAAGAGGGTAAACTTACGTTCGGTATCTTGTTTTTTAACTAAACTCCATTAGCACGATTTCATCTGGATATCGGAACTGGTAGATTAACTCAAAAATCAACTGCTTCACTATTTAAACTATTTATATTGTTTTTCTTTTAACTAAACTTTATAACCTTTTTTCATTTGCACACCAAATCTGGTAGAATAACTTAAAAATCAACTGCTTCACTATTTAAACTATTTCCACTATTTAATGAGAACTCTTCACAAAATTAAACTATTGGCTGCCACACAAACTTATCAAAAAATTACTTAGCCAAATATAACTGATTTAAATCGATATTATTTTATCACAGGAATGTTTACTTTGATGCCTTGCAATTGTCAGTAAATTTTTTTACCTTGCAGTCAACTCTTAAAAGATTCTAGGAGGAAGCGTTATTTTAAATAAACAAACTTTCCAATTCCCTGGTGTTTGTAATAAATAATAATAAATCCATAAACAAATCTTAGCTAATTAAGCACTTTCCATGGAATGTTTAAAATAGAACAGAATAGAATAGAATTATGAAAAACTGCTATGCATTAAAAAAAATAACATTTTCACGTTTTGCCGATTACGATCCTGCAACTGTCAGATTTAACTAAAATGTCATGCAATAATTCTCGACATTCTTAAAATCCTATATGACGTTAAAATTAGTGACGCACTGAAAAAAGGGTTTGGGACAGACTGTAAATTAAAATTGCGACTATAATTTGAGATTTAAACTATCCTATCTCTCAAGTTGGATCGAACTGCACATGGTGTGCGAATATTATTATAATCGGTTAATTGGTTTAGGAGTCCATTGAAGACAAACATTGTGACACGAGATTTATATATATATTAAGATTAAGATATATATGCAAATTTAAATTGAATCTTTATCCCGCAAGGATACTTGTGGGAGGAATATCGGTCAAAAAGGTAGAGAACAAAAGAAAGGATCTTCCTACTTCATCATTTAATGAATATAAACCTAACTCCATACACATCATCAGTTTATCTAAAAGTACATCAATAAGCTTACAAAATTTAATAAAATATCAAAAGAAAAAGCTTACAAAAATATGTAGCAGTCACGTGATTTAAAGTTTCAAAAAGCTCAACAGCAACATTAAGTTTTATTGTAGTAACGTTTCGTTTTTGTTTTAGTTGCCCCCGTAATAAAAGTGCCTAACCAGCTACTCGGGGCTCCAGTGTCTACAGACGTACAGCTCGAGTGTTATGTGGAGGCCTATCCCAACACAGTCAATTATTGGATCAAAAACAGAGGGGAAATGCTATTGAATGGGTGAGTCAATATCATTTACAGTTTTCATTGTTGTTTGTGATAATAAAGGGAGTATAATTAAATGATTTGAGATCTAATTGGGTAATTATTAGAAAATAGATAATAAAAGTATAGTTATCTGACTCTCGTTTATCTTATTTAGATTTATTTTGATTTTGTTGATACAGCCAATCGGATGATTTTACTTTTTCTGCTTTTTTTATTATTGGTTTTAGATAAATTTTCTGTTGTATCTTTATAAACTTGCTCCCCCATGCTGTTTTAAAATTATTCCACAAAATCAAACTACGATTAAAAAATTATCATAGAATATAGCATTAATAAGTATCATTATAGGCAAGGCGAAAAGCTCTGGTTTGTTCGGAAAAATATTTCCATGAAATTTTTTTGCATAATCACTTCCACATAAGATACCTCAAAATACTGACCTCAATTTGTTTTGCAAAAATTAGACACTGATATTTGTTTATATTTAAAAAAATGACTTTATAACTTAAAGACGTTTATTTTGTTATAACATAAATTTAACAAATATTTGAAATACTTATCACGTATAAAAAATTAAAATAAGAAACAGCCTCAAAAACTGAGTTATTTTGTAACTAGACTAAACATTATCCAGTAACAAAAAAATGAGGAACAAAAATTTTTTTATAGTTTATTTGTCTTCCGAAAATTTTTGTGTTTTGTGTGTTTTGTGTGCTTTAAGAAAAAAAAAAAATTTTTTTTCTTAAAACACAAACTTAGACATTTAGTCTAACCAACACAAAAAAAAAACCAAAAACAAAAAAAAACATCATAAAAACTACAATCCATTCTTATAAGCAATCTTTGCAAATGTGTGCCTCACACTTGTGGCATATTGGCGCTTTGCAACTAACGTAAACTATCTTCGTTTTTCTATCCAATGACCGTGGACATTCTGAGCACCTTACTATTTTTTTAAATAGCATTTTTTTCTGTTCAGGAATGTCTGTTTTTAAAATGGAAGCGGTATTATGCCGCAGTTGCCTTGGAATTTGAGAAATAGTTAGTCTTCTTTCCATATGATGTTTTCTACAAATTTATTGAAAGTTGATGAAATGGGGGCAAGTTTTTTGGTTTTTTTACGTTCTCCCCTCGTAGTTTCGTCATCAAACCCAACTGCTGACCCCTCTGTACCACTTTCATCCGCGTCTAGAATACTTTGAGCCCATTGTTGAAACCTAGGATCATCGGAATCCATTTTATTATATCGTGACAGGTCCATTTTCAACTGAAAATAAAAAAAACTTATTATTAAAAAAAAACGTAAGCGGTGAGGTGGGGTTACAATGTCCCCACGGCACAGTTATTTCCGTATAATTTGTAAACATTTACCTATTTGCTCACGACTATCCGGATCGATATTATACAACACACTGACAGAAAGGTACTGAGGCTGTCAAGTAATCGCGCTAAATAAGCTAAGTCGTATGTCACTTTAAAAATCTGTTGGGGCTCGTATGACCCCGCATCACCAGTTACGGGTTAAACAATCGAGTTATACATAATTTAGAACTGAGAATTTCAAGGCTTAAAAACACAAGTAAAAAAACATTTTTTTTTAATTCACCAAGGACCTAAATTAAAGTTCTGACCTTGTTGTATCATTTATCCGACGAAGTGTTTTGGAATTATGTCATTTTAAAACATTATTTTTAATTTTTCGGTAATAAAAGCGCTTGTAAAGGGACTGGGGTGGCGTATATAAGGGACTGTTGCGTACATAAAAGACAGAAACAAGATCTAGGGCAAAAATTTTTGCTGGTTTAAATTCTCATTAAAGTGCTTCATTATTAATTAAAAAACAATGGTTTAATTGTTATATATACAACAAGGTTAGGTTAGGTTAGGTTAGGTTAGGTTAGGTTAGGTTAGGTTAGGTTAATTCTCATTAAAGTGCTTCATTATTAATTAAAAAACAATGGTTTAATAGTTATTTATACACCAAGGTTGTTATTAAGATTATTACTACTGAAGAGCAACATAATCCAGCCACAGGGCCTCTGACCTGAGAGATGGATGTAGTTCGATGGGCATAATCATCCGGTAACAGCAGTAGTACACACAAAATATGCATATATATTTTGTGGGTACAGTAAAATAAAAAGTAGTCTAAATTTTACTTTGTATATTGTGTGAACTGAAAAATAAAATCTTGTATGTATTTAGTCTAATACTCTGATCTGTCTAATGTCTCTGAAAAGGAATCTTTCTGCTACGTATGAAAGAGACGTTCTCTACTTCTCGTAGTGCTTCGTTGTTCACAACTTGGATCTTCTTGCTCTGCGTCTTGTAGGTCTGTCTCCATGCGAGAAATGCGTATGCCAAGGTGAGCAATATAGTACTGGTGATAAGTCTTGTCTTTGTTCTGAATGGTAATTTTCTTCTTCTCATAATTAGCCTTCTGATATAAGCTTGTACCATTTCTCCCTTCTCTTCTGTTCTTGTAACATGGAATGTTAATGAAAATCCCTTGTCCATGGTGAGCCAGAGGTACTTTGCTTTATTTGATCATTCGATGAGAGTGTCAAATATATCTAGTTCTATTGGTGTACCACATCTTTTCTAAAACATTACTGGTTGGATCTTCTCCAGATTTACTACAATTTTTTACTATAGCTCTGTCTTAGCATTGTTGTACCCATAGTTCTTTATTTTATAAATCAGTCCTTAATGTCAGATCCTGTCGAATAGCTTATGACTAGGATGGCTGCTTCGGTGTATTCTTTATTGTTAAAACTTGCTGCGATGTATTTTGTGAGCCTGAGTACCTGGTGTTCGCTTGAGTGTGTGTCTCTCAGTCAGAATTGAGCTTCTGGAAACACCTGTAGTCTTTCTGTTTCCTGTTCGAGTCTAAAAAGTATCAGTCTTTCGGTAATTTTGCTGACTGCTGGCGGTAAGCTTATTAGGCTGTATTTTAAAGAAAAAATGCTGTTTTTCCTAGTTTATGGATTGCTATTACATCGGCTTGTTCCATCTATTAGAGAATCTTCTGCATTTATCTATCTATATGTAAAGTTGTGATTGTTGTTGAAGTTGTTTTTTTTTTAGTTTTTTCGGTAAGCCATTATATTATATGGTATTGTTGTCATCTTCAAATCTCTTCTTGTGAGCGTTTCATTGTAGTATTACTTGTAGTATTTTGTTGTTTCATTTCTTTATTCTTGTGAAATGCACTGTTTTAGAAAACAATGGAGAATTATTTTTTTGTGAAAGCCTTTGTTGGTAGGTTTTTTCTTTCTGAAATGCATTTTCATTAAAGCAGGTATTTTGGGATGAATCCTATAATGATTCAATAATTCTCTTTTTTATGTGAACGCTGTGGTTTGAGTGGTAATTTGAATATATGTTGATGTGCTTTGGTTTTCTGGAAACTTTGGTTGTATATCATGTATCTCCTTTTGTAACGTCATTAAAAGGAAGTATCAACTGTATCAAAAGGAAGTAAATTGTTGTTTTTTTTTATTGGTAAATTGAATTTTGTGACTGCATCAAAAGGAAGTATCAACCGTATCAAAAGGAAGTGAATTGGTGTTTTTTTTTCATTTGTGAATTTGATTTCAGTTTATTCAATGTTTCTGGCCCGTGAGGTAAATAAACATATAACCCACAAAATATAATACACAAATAAATAATATACTTACAAAGAAAATAATCAGAATTTGATATTACCCTGACAGTAAAAACACCACCATCAAAATTTTTATCTAAAAGTACTTCTATTTGCCTTAAGCCAAAGTAATTTACTTCTCAAACACCCAAAAACGTAACCTTAGACATCTTTCGATTAACTCGTTTCTTTCTAGTGCAACAGAAAAAAGGTACAAGCAATCCTTACATCCCTTTGTAATGGCCGGAATTTATCTACCACGTGACCTTCCTACTGGAGATTGTTTGGTAATTTGAAAATTACGTGGTCGATAAACCCCGCTCATTAAAAAAAGATGCAAGGACTGCCCGTTTTTTCTCTGTCACACTACACACAGTTTTGATCAAAATGAACGCTTGCAAAAGAAAATATGCCAGCTTACGATACAAAATCGTGTACACAAAAGAAAGGCTCTGGTATTTTACAGTAGAAAAAGGGCTGCGAGGAAAAAAAGTTGAACCCCAGTTCATTTCTTCTTGCACTACTTTTTTTCCGTGCGTGATCCAAAATAATTTCTTTATGTTGTAGAGAGTTTGTTGTAGGCCTCCATGTAATAATTTTGTATGGCAATGTTGTATTATTAGTTTACTTAATTTGCTTTTGTGAGGTATTATTAAGGGATGCTTTTCATCATGTGGTAACTCTGAGTTCTAAAGTCTTCCTGTAAGCAAAATATGCCATGATTAATTCTTCTTCTTCTTAAGGTGCCTTCTCCATTACTGAAGGTTGGCTATAATTACAGCAAATTGTTCTCTATCTTGAGCTGTTCTTAGTATCGAATGTGTGTCCATACCTGTCCAGTCTCTTACATTTTTCAACCAGGAGCATTTTCTTCTTCTTGGACCTGTTCTTCCTTCCACTTTCCCTTCCATTATAAGTCGTAGGAAGTTGTATCTCTCTCCTCTGTAAATATGTTCCAGATAACTCGTTTTCCTGTGTTATACAATATTAAGGAGTTCTCTTTCAGTATCCATTCTTCTCAGCACCTCGTTGTTAGTCACATGCTCTGACCAAGAGATCTTCAGCATTCTACGAAAAACCCACATCCCAAAGGCTTTTATACGCCTCATACTTGTAATTCCAAGAATCCATATTTCAACTCCGTATAGCAATATGAAATAAATAAACGTTTTTACAAATTGGTATCGGATATCCAACGATAACGTAGAGTTTATTAGGAATTTTTTCATTCGTTGGAATGCGGACCTAGCATATTCTATACAAACACGTATTTCGACCTCGTGGTCAAGATCGTTTGTTATCCAGCAACCAAGATACTATAATCTTTGTACTGGTTCTATATGTTTTGTTATAGATACGTATATACGAATATATACGAATGTTGACATTTGGTGCACATGTAACAGCCATTACTTTTGTTTTATTTGTGTTTATATTTAGTACCAAGCTATCTTTCTCTCTGGTTATGAAATTCAAAAGTCGTTGTAAACCCTCAGCACTGTCCGCAATAATGACGGTGTCGTATGCGTATTTTAAGTTGTTTACGTAATCTCCGTTGATTTTTATTCCTTCTTCAATATTTTCATGGGCATTTTGAAAGATCTTTTTGGAATATACATTAAATAACAGTGGAGACAGTACACAGCCCTAACGAACTCCTCTTTTTATGGCAATTCTGCTGTCAGACGATTGTCTATTTTGATCGACGCCATTTGATCCCAATATGGTTTTTTAATAAGTGCTACAGTGTTATGGTCTATACCATGTTGTGTTGGGGTTTCTATGAGTTCTGTGTGTTTTACTCTATAAAACGCTTTTTCGTAGTCGATAAAACAGAGAAACACGTCTTTTCTCTGATCTCGGCATTTTTGTAATAATATCTGTAGGCCAAATAATGCCTCCCTTGTACCAAGTCCCATCCGAAATCCAAATTAATTGTCGCTTAGGTTTCTTTCGCATTCTCTGTATATTCGTTGATGTACAATTTTGAGTAAAATTTTTAGAAAATGGCTCATCAGGCTAATTAATCTGAACTGTGAGCATATGTTTGCTTTATTTTTCTTGGGTTTAGGTATAAATGTCGATCCAAGCCAGTCTTCTTGGAAGATTCCAGTGGTATATATTTTGTTAAACAATATTGTTAACGTCTGAAGATTTTCTTCACTGATAAGTTTTATCATCTCAACGTATATTTCATCTGGACCTGAGGCTTTTCGTGGCTTTGCCGTATTGATTGTTTTTGAAACTTCCGATGTTAATATATGAAGTATTGTTTCTTGTACTATATTCATTTGTGGTTCTGTTCTCTCGTCATTAAACAGATATTCGATGTATTTTTCCCACATATTTCCTACATTTTCTGGACTAGATACTATTTCGTTGTTATCATCTACTTAAGTTTTTGTAGTGATTTTTTTCTGCATATTTGTGACTTCTTTAATCTTTTTGTACGCATTAAAGTAGTCATGCTTTTTAAGTAAATCTCCCAGTTCCTCACACTTGCTGCTTATCCATTCCTCTTTGGCTTTCCTAATTTTGTTTCGGATGATTTTCTGGGATGAATTGATTAATTAGATGGATTAATTTGTGATTGAACAACCATCTTAAAAGAGTTGATATTCATAAATGGTTTTTGACAACTTGGCAATTGGGAAAAGAATCTAGAATATAACCACAGCATAATTTACGATTTTTAATATAACATTATTTATAATTATATCCAAATTCCCACTTTATATAATAGGATCAAAAATTTCGTCATCGAACCTTTTGCGACTCATGGTATTAAAATTAATTGCTACTATTTTCGTTATCTCCGTTGCTTGTTACCGAACGTAATGAGGTAACACTGTTCATATTATTTAATCCTCTTTGAAATAAATTATGAATCTATATAAATACATGAAATATTAAAACAATTATTGCTGACAATAATCACAAGCTGCAAAATATTGAACCAATTATTTATTAATTGTTTATATAATTGTTTGTGTTTAAATATTAACAGCTGTATTTTATTTTGTAAGTTTATGCTGACGAACAGTGGTTCAAATAGTACACCGTAAAATATTTAAAATCGCTTTAGACAAAAAATTAGATCAAGGCATATTTTATAAATAAGCAGACAAGCAAGCAAGCAAGCAATTTGATTGAACCCAGCCTATGAGAAATGTTCACCCAGGTAGTACGATCGGGTGTAACAATTCATTGGAGCAAGGTGTGTTAACTCGAGTAAAAACAGGAGTCACCCCACCGTGCTCCAATGCTCTAGACCATCCCTTTCCCCCCTATAGCAATCTGATTCGCTATAGAGGCACAACAATCAGCCAAGTGCTCTTCATGTGGAGGTCCTGGGTAATTAATAATAAACCCAACATGGTTTCCTAACCGAATGCAAAGACTCAGGATAGCGCATCTCCGCTATATTCCTGTTTATCTTAACGTGGCTTATCCGCGAACTAAAATTGCTTACTTGGGCCTTAAGTCTCCGCTCTGAGTCCCGGCTCAGTTCGGCGACTTGGTGCTCAAGGGGGTTGGGCCCTACGTGCCCGGGTTTTGGAGTTTTTGTTAATTTTTTTGGTGGCCGAAGCCGGTTTTTTGTTAGTATTTTTTTTTATTTTTTTGGTGGCCGAAGCTGGTTTTTTGTGTTTTTTGTAATTTTTTTGTAGGTGACCTGTGGACAAAAAATCATAATTAGTGTACAATCTATATTATAATAAAGAAAATATATAAATATTATACGATACCACAATACAGACTGTATCCTAGTTGAGCTGCTGGGCCCACTGTGTATGAGGCGATAAGCGATATTCTGGGTGATTTGAGCTACGAACTGTCTTCCTTGTGTGTGTGGTATGATTTGAAGTTTCTTCTCACTCTGGGCTTTTTGTTGCATTCTGTCCATCTGGGGGGGTTTTTTATTTCTCTCTCTGGTTTTATTTTAGTCTACTATTTGTTGTTTTGGTCTTTTGTGCTTCCATCTGTGCAAAGCGTCATACCTCATTATCTCTCGTAGAATGTGACTGGGGTGGTTCTCTAATTCTGCGAACTTTTTCCTAGCTTTTTCTTTCATAGTGTCAGTCACTCTGATTTGTTGTAATTCTCTGAAAAGGAATCTTTCAGCTACGTATCTTGGTACGTTTACCGCTTCTCTTAGGCTTTTGTTGTGTTGTGCCTGTATTTTCTTTTTGGTTGTGTTGCATATATGTCCCCATGTAAGTGACGCGTAAGTCAGTATAGGAAGGACTATACTGTTTATAAGTCTTATTTTGGTTTTTATGCGAAGTTTGCTCTTCCTTCCTGCTAGGCCTCTTATTGCGGCCCTTGCCATGTTGGCTTTTTGTACCGTAGCTTCTACGTGTTTATTAAAGGTTAGTCCTTTGTCCATTATTACCCCGAGGTAATTTGCTTCATCGTTTGAGGGTTCGTCGTTTAGGAACGTATTTAGATCGTCGTCGATCAGCGGATCTTGCGGTCTTACATAGGCGGAGGTAATTCTGACTTCTCCTTGCCTCATTTCTAGTCTTATTGTGGTAGATTGCATGGTTATTAGTTGTGGTGTTAGTAATCTAGTATGTTTTATGCCTTTTCTCACGAGTATTGCTGTGCCGCCTGCTCTCGCTGTGTTATCGTTCCTGTATACGTCGTATCCTGGGAATTTGATGTTAACGTTGTTCGTGAGTTTTGTTTCTTGAATGGCTACGACGTCCATTTCATATCTATTGACCAGTTCGTCCAGAATATTCTGGTTGGTCCTTATACCTCCTGGATTCCAAGAGCCTATCCTCAAGTATCCCCTATTAGTTTGCACTAGTTCAGTGCCAACTTAAAATCCGCTATCGCCTCATTTACTTCCCTAGTAAGTAATTCCTTTACGGAATTTACTAGGTCGTGTTGGTGTTGCCTGGAGATGAGGATGGTTTTTTCATTCTCCTGAGGTTTCGCTGCCTGGGCGTAGGATAGCCCAGTAGGTGCTGTTTGTGGCCTGCTTTGGGTGACTGGCCTTTGTCGCTGTGGTTGTTGTTGTCTGCCCCAGGTTGGACATCTGGGATAACCTCTGAAGTTGGCCGGGTGTTAGCCTTGGCAGTTGGCACATTTTGCCTTCTGTTCTTTTGGCATCTTACAGCTCCTTGTCTCGTGTTCCTCGCCACACTTTACACATCGAGGTGCTTTGAAGCACGCTCTCTGCGCATGGTGGTATCTCTGGCAGTTGAAACACTGTGTGGGCCCTGTTGCTCTTCGCAGATCTTCTATTTTTACTTTCATGTGCAACAGGTTAGTGATGCACTTGAGTTTTTCGACATCTTCTCTCTCCACCGTCATGACGGACATGGGTAGGCTTCTCTTGTCAGTTTTTCTTGAGATCATGTTTTTGACAGATAGAACATTGATATTGTGTTCTTCCATAATCTTGTCGTGAATGCCCTTTGGGCATGTTGAAGAGGGTAGCCCTCTTAAAACCATCCTTGGTTTTATGTCCTCTTCCAGTGGAAATGCTATCCACTGGATTTAATAAGAAGACACGCTTTTAAAGATGCTATTTATAGATTGCTCACGTAGCGAGTTCTCTCTCCTTCCATTTGCTATTCACACAAGATGGCCTAACCATCTAAGTCTCTTTGTCTTGATAATCTGGCTAATTTCGAGTTTCCCGTATAACTCTCCAATCCCTACATTTGGTCGTCTCCTCCAAACATCTTCAAGTCATTTTTTAATTATTAGTTAATTATAGACAGGACAAAATGATATCGGGCACCCCTTTTTTTTAATTTTTAACATACTTAATTACACATCAAATAATTTTTATCCAATAAACAGATCGATGCAAGTCGACCTTCTATTGGATCCTCTACTATAAGAGTAAATTTTAAAAATGCACGTTTTGTTATTTTAGTTGTAAAAAGTATAATAATTACATTCATTAAAAATGTCTGATACGGGTTCTGCGGATCAAAATGAGCAACTGGTACCACTAAGTCCTCCTGGAAAAGAGCTTAAAAGAATCACATAGATATAAGAACCAAAGAAATAATGATTAATACCTATTAATGTGAATTGCAAGATAATCCTACTTTATCATTAATGGACATTCAACAAAAGGTTGCAAATAAAATTGGAGTTTGTTCGAAAAGTGTATTCAATATTATTAAAGAATATAAAAGTACCCACACATTATCTGCACCTAAAACAAATCAAAATCATTTAAAATCAATAGATGTTGTAGATGATTTTAATAAGCCAGCTATAAGAAGAAAAGTTCATGAATATTTCTTCCGTAATGAAGTTCCTACAATTGACAAAGTCCTAAAAGATGTAAATAATGATAATGACTTACCATATTTTAAGAGAATCACGGTTAACAAACTCTTACGAAAATTAAATTTTAAATTTCAAAAAGTGGAAGAACAGTTTGCTACTCGACAGAAATGAAATTGTGCTATGGCGAAAAGATTATCTGCAAAATATAAGATAATATAGAGCTCAAACTAGAACAATTTATTACTTGGAGGAAACATGGATAAATGCGAGCCATACAAAATCAAAAGTTTGGGTACCCCTCCACCATGACACGCGACTTCACTGTCGTCAAAAAGTACAGACTGCGCCGTGATAAACTCGTTCTAATAAGTCCGTTCGTGTCAGTCAGTAGTCGACGATCACCATGCACAGGAGACGAGAGCATGCTTCATAGGTGCATCTGAACTGTTAAGTGATGTCAAAAACAAACCAGAAATCTTGAATAAAATCAAACGTTTGCCACTATCCGCTAAAACAGTACAAGATAGAGTAGCTAAAATGTCTTCAAATGTAACATATTTGCAGGTGGAAGTTGAAAGGAAAAAAGTTGCCCTTTTTGTCAAGTATATGTCTTCCCAAGGTGCCAAAGAAGAACTTCTGGGATTGCTACCACTCTCGGGATAAACTAGAGAAGAAGGTATAGAGCATGCCGTGCAAAAATGCCTTGAAGACAATGAAATCGATTTAAATAAAATCGTTTCAATAGCAACTGATGGAGCCAGAAGTATGACAGGAAAAAATAAAGGGGCAACAACGATTCTTCAAAGAAATTAAATCACGAAATTCTTTCGTTTCGCCACATAATACACCAAGAATCGTTTTGTGTCCAAACATTTCCAGCCGAGATAGTTGAGGTCATGAATTTGGTGATGAAGATTGTTAATAGCATCTTGTCAAAAGCACTCTACCATCGTCAGTTTAAAGAATTCTTAAACGAAATGAATGCTCAGTATTCCGACCTCTTTCTTCATAATAAAGGCCGATGGCTTTCCAAAGGTAAGGTGTTAAAACGTTTTGCTTTATGCTTGAATGAAACAAATACATTCCCAAATGTCGTCAGCCGTCAATCACCCTGAATTAAGGAACGACAAATGGTTGCAAAAATTTAACTTTATGGTGGATATCATGGCGAAATTAAATGAGCTGAATCTAAAACTGCAAGAAAAAGGAAATCCAGCCTATGTTTTGGTGGAAGAATTGGTTTGTTTTGAAGAAAAATGAATTCTTTTTGCAGAAGATATTCAGAGCGCTAAATTACTTTATTTTCAATTTCTAAAGAAATATCGCGGTAAAACCGGTGCAACTGTTGACACGAATTACTTCAGCACAGTTACAAAAAAAATAGTTGAATTTTCTGGCAGATTTGAATAATTCAAAACCAACAAAACTACTTAAGCATTCATAGTAAATCCTCTCAACACAAATAGTAACGAAATTCACATTGAGCCATTTGGAATTCATACTGGATCTTTAGAAATGCAATTGATCGATTTAAAAAGTAAAGCTTTGTGGAGTGGAAAATTAACAGAATTGAAAAGCAAGTTGGAAGAGTTGGAAGTCCAGAAATGTATGTAAGTAACGCAAAAAAAGTGGACAGCTTTGAAAGAAATGCTGCGAATTGAGGGACTTATATTCGACGCATGGAATAGTCTTCCAGATTGCTACTGTGAGGTGATGAAGGCGGCATCGGCATTTGGAGTACTAACTATCTTCAGATCGACATATTCTTGCGAGCAAGCGTTCTCTTGCATGAATATAATTAAAAGTAAACTAAGAAGCCAACTAACAAATGAAAATTTAGAGTTGTGTTTAAAACTTAAAACAACAAGATATGAGCCAGATGTATCCAAACTTTCTAAAACCATGCAAAGCCAACGCTCCCATTGATATTATCTGCTCAACTGTTTGTTATTGAAGTACAAGTTAGTGTTATAAATAAATATTTAGTTGTTTTAATTTTTTACTTTAATAAATGAAATGTATGAAAATATATATGTGAAAAACACTATATACGTACATATGAATAAATAGATTATTTTTTTTTTATCAAAGAACTTTATTTTTGCGAGTACTATTTATTGTTGACAAAAAAATGTGGCTCTTTAAAAACTTTAAATTTTGTAAATTGTAATTTTTGGCTCTTCCGACTCAAAAAGTTGCCGACCCCTGATCTGGTATAATTTAAAATTATTAAATTGTTACACAACTCCCTTTTTCCTTTTCCCAAGCAGTAACTAATTTTTTATACGAATAAAAATTTTTGATATGTTTATAATTTATGGCCAATTTATTGTGTATTCTTGTATAGAAAAATATTTAATTGACCATTGCGTGATTGTTTTTAAAGTGTGAAGACATTCGCCATTCTATTTTCTTCTTTTTGTATAATTTGACACTTTTACTTTAAGAGAAATTTTATCTTTATGAATATTTTTAAATAGCTATAAGCAGTACGATTGCCGTATATCAAGAACCTGAGTTTCATGAAAAAATTTGTCTGACCGATATGTTTTTCGTTTTCCATATATTAGTTTAAGGGTGGCCGCACACAGAAAGAGCAAAACTGTTTTAGTCAAAAACGTTTTTGTTTGAAACGAAAACGTTTTTGTTTCCACAAGAAACATTTTGTTTTCAAGAGAAACAAAATATTTTCTCAAACCATACTGCAATCAGGTTTATTAAAGATGTCGACAGATAACGAAATTCCACTAGTTTTCTGACAGTGGTTCCTCCAACAGGACGAAAAAACGCAAAATAAAAGACTACTTCTTGTTAACTACTCGAGCGGTTTCAAAAAGGGAATTCCAAAAACACGTGGCGCCTGCGTACATTGAAATGTTTCGGCACACAACGATGATCCAGTAATCAACATCAAACAGACTTACTGAAACTAAATAAGCCTAAACATGCTTTAGACACGCGACTTATCGGTGTGCGTCAGCTCATTTCATTTATATGGAAACATCAGCATCAGACTCGTTTAATCAAAAACGTTTTTGACTAAAACAGTTTTGCTCTTTCTGTGTGCGGCCACCCTTAGAAACCGTTTCTGAGTATTTTGAAAGGTCACTAGATGGCAATCCGCTACTCCACCCCATCCTAAAATCCCATATACAAGATGAGATTGTACTAGACAGGTAAAGCATTTTAAGCTGTTCATCATCCAAAAACTCTTTTTTAAATAGCGGAATTTTGGTAGCAGTCCTCGTATTTTCCCATTTAATGTGCCTGTCAATTAAAACTCCCAAATATTTTATGCACTCTGCTTTAAATATTTGTTGTTTTTTATCTATTTTTAATGAATTAAAAGTTAGTAGGAAATTTTTATATATTTTTACAAAAGGAATATATTTTCTTTTTTTTTATTTAATATGAGTTTGTTTATTTGCAACCATATTTTTATAAGTTTTGTTCTGCTATAATTTTAAGATCTTCCCAATTATCGGCGTTATAAAAAATTGCAGTGTTATCAGCAAAACTAATTATTTTTCCAAGAGTTTATAGTTTGAGCATGTCATTAACATAGAGTGTAAAAAGTAGAGGGTCTAAAACGGTCCCTTGCGGTACGCCATAATTAATTACTTCAGGATCACTTTTGACACCATCAATTACCACAAATTGGTTTCTCTCAGTTAAGTAACTTTTTAGCAATGTCAAAACCCGTCCTATCAGACCATACTTCTCAAGTTTTTTCAACAATATCTTGTGAGATATCGTGTCAAACGCGTTAGAGAGATCGACAAATATGCATAAACTACCTTTATTAGACTCAAAAGCTTTTGATATTTGTAATGTTAGTTAACAAATAGCATCTTGTGTCGATTTTCTTTCTCTAAAACCGTATTGGCAATCCGATATTATACTAAACCTATCCAAATAATTTACTAATCTATTTTTTAAAATGTTTTCAAATATTTTGGAAAAAAAATAACAAAGAGACTGGTCTGTAGTTAATCATGTCTTCCTTATGTCCTAGAGGAAATATAGGTTTGATTTTGCCTATTTTCAGACATTCTGGACAACAACCATCGTTAAAACATGTATTAATAAGAAAAATTAAAGGAGTAATAATTTCTTAATTAATTTGTTTGAGGCAACAAAGTCTGAACCCAGCGGATAAAACGTTTTATAGTCGCTTAACCAATAAATTTAAAACACAACTAAAAATTGCAAGTGAAGAGTTAGTCGAAAAATATGTAACACAACTTAATAGATACGTCCATTCAATATGGAAACCAATCAAATCATCCTTAAAACCTCAAGCAATATCGCCACCAGTAAGAAAAACCACAGACACACAGAACCAGTGGACAAGAAGCGATAAAGAAAAATCCGAATTATTTTCTGAACATTTAGCAACAGTATTCCAACCACACAACAATGAAGAAGATCAAAAAATTATTAATTATTTAAACTCAGAACAATCATCAGTAAATCCAATAAAATAACCAACACCCAAAGAACTTAAAGAAGAAATCTTAAGACTAAATATCAAAAAATTACCAGGAATTGACCTAATAACAGCAAAAATGCTAAAAGAATTACCAAAAACGAGTATAGTAATCCTTACATATATATTTAACGCAATATTAAGATGTAATTATTGGCCTAACAATCTAAAAATTGCAGAATTACTTTTATTCCCAAAACCAGGAAAGGATCCAAGTGAAGTCTCATCCTATCGACCTGTCAGTGTGTTATCAACAATAATAACTTTTAATAAAAAGAATAAATCCAGACCTTACAGGAGCAGATTGGATACCAAATTTTCAGTTTAGATTTCGACCAGATCACTCAACTATCCAGCAATGCCACCGAATAACCCATAAAATTAATTCTGCATTAGAAGAAAAGGAATATTGCCCAATGGTATCACTAGATGTACGTCAAGCTTTTGATAAGGTTTGGCATAAAGGATTTCTTTATAAAATTAAACAAATATTATCACCATTCTTTCGAATACTTACATCATACTTGGAAAACCGATATTTTAGAACAAAAGTAAATAGAGAAATATCTAAAATGTATCCCATTAAGGCGGGAGTCCACAGGGCAGCGTCCTGGAACCTTTATTATATATATTATATACGTCTGATCTACCAACTTCACATAACGTAACAATTGGCACATTTGCAGATGACACAGTAGCACTTACAAGTCACAAACACATTAACATAGCTACACAACAACTCCAAGACTATTTGTATGAGCTTGAAAACTGGCTAAAACAATGGAAAATAAAAATAAATGAAAACAAGTCAACCCACGTAACTTTCACTTTACGACGAGAAACACCACCACCAATATATATCAACAATAAGAAAATACCCATGACTAAAACAACCAAATATCTAGGGCTACACCTGGACTAAATCCTGTGTTGGGAAGAACACATCACCAAAAAAAGAAAACAAATACAACTAAAACAAAAGAAATTATTTGGTTAATTGTAAAAAACTCCAAACTGTCAATAAATAATGAAATTCTAATTTATAAAACAGTTATCAAACCAATATGGACATATGGCATAGAGCTGTGGGGCTCTAGTAGTAAATCTAATATTGCTATTATGGAAAGATATCAATCAAAAATCTTAAGAGCAATTGTTGATGCACCCTGGTACGTAACCAACCAAAGAATCTATGAGGATCTCAATATCTCAACAGTGAAAGAAGTATACCAGCAAACGAAATTACAATACATTCAAAAAGTGAACACACAGTTTAATCCATTAATTTCCGCAATACCTTAACATCGAGTTATCAGAAGACTAAAGCAACGTTGGCCAACAGACCAGTAACATGGACCCGTGATTCTCTACTGGAGGGGACCACATCACGCCAGAACCAAGGAACAGGACCTAAACTCATCACATTAACTTACAGAATACATTGTTTTTTATAGAATACAATAAAAAAAATTGTTTGATGGTTTCTGTTTTGATACCATCCCAAAATTTTTTGTGTTTTAAAGATTGTATTGCATTTACCACTTCTTTTTGGTCAACGAAATACAAGTACATGATGCTGTCTATCCTATTTATTTCCTCAATCTGGTCATTACAAATGGGTATTTGTTGTGCATACCTTAGTCCTAATGTACTGTAATGTGTATTAAATTTATTTGCAATTTCTTTTCTATCAGTTATTGTTTCTCTTGTTTTGGGTTTACCCGATTCATTTTTTTATTTCCTTTTATTTTTCCGCAGAATGAATTAATGACATTTCAAAGTGACGAAGAAGAGGTCCTATTTTTTTCAATTCGTTTTTTTGTATAATTTCTTTTTGCAGTTTTAACTAAAAGTCTAAATTTATTTTTATAATCTGTATATCGTTGTTTTTTTAAGTTATCTGAGGCTTCTTTGATTAGCTGATCATATAATTTATGTTTTTTATGTACAGACTTTAAAAGTTCCTTTGTCATCCATTTTTTTAAGTGCTTTTTGGATCATTTCTTTTTAAAATGACTCTCAGTAACGAAAATTGCTTTCTTGTATCCTACATTTTACGATACGAGATCTTTAACAAAAATTATGCAATTATTTTAAAATATTATTTTTAGTTTTGTTTGTATAACTTTTGACGATTTTACTGATAACGTTAGAACAAAGGTATGCCGATATTCCTTACATCATTTATAGAAGCGGGGCACACTGAACGTGATAATGTATTCATGTAAATACTATACCAGATATATTCGTATTCCGTTTGTGGAGCTCTCTTTAGTATTATAATGAGTCTCCTTCGGCTCGATACCGTTTGTGTTCCCGCCGGCGAATCTAATTGCTCTTTACATATTTTACTATACCGATTATACCGATTATTATTTTGATTATCATAGATTACCAAGTCTGCTATGTAAACACCACAAACACTCGCGTCAGCTGCGACAAATGGAAATCACTCAAAGTCACCCATTGTGCCCCTCGATAATATGCGTATTTTCAATTTTCACCAAGGGAAATGTTGAATATGCAGAAACTCCGTTGACATTTCGTATTAATTATTTTTGACGAATGCAGAATCAATCTGAGAGACTAACGACAAACATGGTTTTCAATCAAAGCCGGAAAATGCAAAATTGCTAAAATACGCCGTTTTGTTTTGTTTTTGTGACGAATACCAATGCCTACATCAAAAAATGTATACACGTAACACTTACGTTACGGAAACATGATGCTTTAAAATGGATTTCTAATCTGTTGAAAATGGACCAGATTCGCTAGCGGTTCATGTATTGTCCTGGTATACATCAAAAAAACTAATCAATAAGATGACGCAATGGATTCTGAAAACTAATTTTACCTACTGAATTGAAAAAAAAATTTAAAATGCAGGTCATTGAACGGGTTACACAAATTTGTTACATCAGCGGTATTTGGCCTATTTTTCATTAATACTCATAGTCCAGTCTTCCAGAAAATTGACATCTAAAAACGAGACAAACAAGGTGAATTCTGTTGAAAATTTTAATTTTGGAAACAGAAAAAAGATGCAACAAAAAAACAAGAAAAGGGCAATCAAAATTAGGTGAATACATACTAATATACAGTGGAGTAGCAAAATAAAACAGGCTTAAAGAAAATGTAGCCTTGCTAATACACCAAAGATACCAATATCACATGAAAGAGTGTCAATACATATCAGAAAGGACTGTAACAGCAAAGATAAGAATGGAGAGGGAAGAACTGAACATCATCGGAGTATACGATCCAAAAAATAACAAGCCTAAAACAATAAGAGAAACATTTTATGACTAATTACAACAAGTATTAGAACAAGTCAGTGGGAAGATGATAATATTGGATCCAAAAAATCATAGAACAAAACCAAATTTCTCAAGAATGGAGATCCAACATCCTAATACCTCTCGTCAAAAAGGGAATCAATCGGACCAAAGGTATTCCGAGAACTACAGTGCGGAGAGCTTGCCATCGCTCTATAGAGACTGGTCCATACTAACGTCGACCTGGTTTCGGTCGTAGAAAATTACCCCGCAAAGAGATCATCGTTTTTTTGTAAAGGAACTTTTAAGAACAGACTTTGTAGGATTGAAGCCAAATTCTCTTTACTGATGAATCGCGGTTTTGTTGCAATCTGATGAGAGCCGAGAGAGGGTTTGGAGAC
This sequence comes from Diabrotica balteata, assembly GCA_918026665.1. Classification (NCBI taxonomy): domain Eukaryota; kingdom Metazoa; phylum Arthropoda; class Insecta; order Coleoptera; family Chrysomelidae; genus Diabrotica; species Diabrotica balteata. The sequence goes on from OU898276.1 coordinate 176,067,425, forward strand.
GAAGAAATGAGATATTCCTAAGCTTGTAGGTCCCAGAGAAGAAAGTTTGGCGGTGGTGGTGTCATAGTTTGGGCTGGAATCTTATTTAAAGCTCGAACTGAACTTATTTTCATCAATGTCCCCCCGAATGCTTACCAGTATATAGAGAATATTTTGGCAAACGCAGTAGTTCCATTTGGTCTATTTATTGGGGACAATTTCGTCTTTGTGCATGATAGCGCACGGCCGCATACAGCAATAATCGTAATAAATTACTTGGGAGCAGTACGAATTAATACTCTTGAATGGTCAGCCTACAGCCCAGATCTGAATATCATCTTAGGGATGAACTTAATTGTAGGGTTGTGGGTGTGTTTTGTTTTATGGCACTGGAACTAAGCCAATTAGCCAATTGTAGGGTTAGATGTCAACCAAGCCAGTCAGAGAGTCTTGCAGAACTTTGTAACGATTACATTGAGATCATTATAGGGGCTTGAGAATTAGGGACAGAAATTACTAAGGTGAAAATAGGGTAAGCAAAGTACATCGGAACGTTTGGGAACGGCTACTCGAGGTTTTTTTTTTTTGAAGAGCTATGCCGTAGATAAGTGAATGAAACAAGGCGATTGGAATGAGTTAACTACAAAAATGAATCAAAAATGGGTACTTACATGGATCTTCTTAACAAACACAACACAAGAAGGTTTTTAAGCTATTTAAAAAATGGTCGCCACTTACAAGAATCTTCCTTTTTGATGAAAAAGGGCTTTTTTTTCCTGAAAAATATAAAAAATGGTTTAGAATATTTTTAAAAGGTTTAGGTAAAAAATTATATATTTATGGTTATCCCACCACAAACACTTACAAATATAAATAATAATATTAAAATACAAAATATCAAAAACAGGCTTACAATACTGCTATGGACTTACAAACTCTAGAAGTTAAAGATACTATAAGAACTAACTAATTGTTAATGGGCAACATTTTGTAGCAAAAATAAATTATTACAAATGAAAAACATCTTTTTAAAAGAAACTCTGCATAGAGGTTATTCTTTATTTTTTACAAAACAAAACAAGATCTTAATTTATAATTGGGTATGTGCCAATTGTTAAAAAAATAAAGCTAGCTGTCAGATGTCAATATTAAATATTAAAACTTTGAGAATAATAATTATTATGACAGCTAGCAACACCCTAACATTTATAATTTTACTTATTACAATTTCTTAACTTGTCATGAAAGCAATTATTGATGAAAAATGCCTATACTTTTTACTCCTTTACTAAGTTCAACAAAAAAATTACCTGAATTTCACTAAATGTATTTTTTTTTTTTTTGTTTAAAAGTTCTGGGGTTAGAACCGGACTCAAATTCACTGCAACACAAACAACTCCGTCTCGCACTGGGAAAATAGTCTGGAATTACCTGGGACAAACAAAATGAGGGTTGAAGCTGGGCACTGGATTTTCTCGCCGCAATTTTTGAAATTTGACTTTTTTTAAACTCAAGTGCAATAGAATCATATGGGTATCTTTTAAAGTTGTTTGAAAAGCCGTTCTTCAAATCTCTTAGGTGAGAGACGGCAAGAAACAAAACAGTGCTTACTCTTGCAAATACTGACGCATTACATTCAAGTATAATTCCGTCTTTTTCTGTTGCCTTTTACCCCTCGTATCTGTCAAAGGGACTCGCCAATCGGAATTCTATTTAAAGACGCACTCAGGGTAATTGACATTGATAATTGCTTTGCTATTCAAATTGCAAAACTAAAACGTACAAATATAACCATACTTTTATTACGGAGTTGCATTCTTTTTCGATGTGGAATATAAACAAAGACACACGAAATTTTATATATGACCCAGGGGCGTACCAAAAAAATTTTATACCTGAAATATTCGATAGTTATAAGGAATTTATACATGCTGCAACTTCAAAACATGATTCGTGAAGAATGTAAACGTATTCCACAAGTTTATGTTCAAAATTTGTTCCTTTTCCTTCCAAAACATATGCAAACGGTAATTGATATTTTGGGAAATAATACCTGATATTAGACAATTTTGTTCAAGTTCACACGTAATTTTTATTGTTTGTAATTCGTTTCGATATTTCGATATTACACTATTTTATTTTATAGCTTTCTATTTAAATAAATTATGATGTTGAGTATATAATTTAAAACGATGCATAAAACTTGTAAACATTTTTTTTTATTTACGCTGTAACCACCGGGGTTATTAGCGACATAAATGTATAATACAGATAAAGTTAGAAATAAATTACAATAATTGATACAGTCCTGAGTCTTTAAGATAACTTATTGTGATTTTAATGTTCATGTTTTTTCCTAGGGCTTCCTTTATATTATTTGGTATAGTGTGCTTCTTTCTTGCTGCTTCATATTTTTTGCACTGAGTTAGTATATGCTTTACGGAGAGTGTTACTTCACACGTTTTACACATTGGCGGAACAGTTTGCCTAAAGAGGTGTTTATGTATAAAGTTACTGTGCCCTAGTCGCAAACGTGTTATTCTCACTTGGTCGTGTCTATTCGCTGTGGGTTGGAGCCACTGTTTCACTAATTGTTTGATTTCTTTGAGTTTATTTTGTGATGCACTCCACTTATTTTGCCACGCACTTAACACTTTATGTTTTATTTCTGACTTAAAGTCATCTGAAGAAACCTCATTAATATGAATGGAGTCCTGGCTGAAGGATGCTAAGCGGGCTAGTTCATCTGCTTCTTCATTTTTTTGTATACCTGAATGTGATGGAACAAACATGAAGTCAACAGTGATCTTATTATTATTTAGAATCTCTATTTCTGATTTGGTATGTGAGGGAATTGGATTATTGGTATATAAACGTTTGATAGTGTGAGCTTAGGGAATCGGTTATTATGAGAGATGGGGACGGTTTCGACTCTTTTATGTGGATAAGTGCTTGTAATATTGCAAACAATTCCACAGTATATGACGAAGTAATGGGATTGAATTTAAATTTTAAGGATGTATTGGGTGTAAGGATGGCTGCACCAACACCGTCTGAAGATTTGGATGCGTCAGTGTATATCTTATACTGATTTTTATGTTTCCATTTCTGTTAAGAATGCTTGTTTGATCAGGTCTGTTATAGTCTCACGTTTTTTATATATACTAAGGTTAGTATTAATCTTGGGAATTGGTATTCACCAAGGTGGAGAAGTTAGGAAATTTGTTGGGAGAATTTCAGGAAATTTAAGATGTAGGTCATGAAGGTTTCTCCTAACTCTTTCGTTAAATGGTGGATCTAGTCTTCTTGTAGAGAAAGTGTCTTGAAATCGATCTGTGAACGATTTGGTATAAGTAGGGTGTTCTTTATTACAAGCTATTTTAGAAGCATATGAGAGAGAAAGGTATTTGCGTCGTAAACTTAGTGTTGGTTCTCCTATTAGTCATTGTAAACTTTCAACTGGTGTCGTTCGAAACGCACCTGTATCTATTCGAAAAGCTGTATTTTGAACACTTTCTAATGTTTTCAATACTGATACTTTGCTTGATGAATAAACTATCCCACCATAGTCGAGTTTGGATCTAATTAAAGATTTATATACATGTAATAGTGTATTTTGATCTGCTCCCCAGTTTTTGCTGGAAATAGTTTTCATAAAATTTAGTCCTGCTTGTCATGATTTTTTAAGTTCTTTTGTATGTTTTTTCCAGGAGAGCTTTTGGTCGAAAACCATACCTAAAATTCTGATATTGTTTGTGAAGCTAAGGGTTTGATTATATAGCTTTAGATGTGGAGTTAGAGTGTTATATTTTTGTGTAAATAAAATACATTGAAACCAATGAATTTTTATTTTCGAAAATTTAAAGGGTGGCCACTGTTTTTCAGGTCAGTGTATAACTATAAATACATAAAATAAGTTATAAATCTCCTTCAGCTTTTTAATTATTATTCAGTTATACTACTCTGTAACCAACATTGAGCTTTCAAACTAAGACGCCAAAATACCAAATAAATTCTTTATTTTTCAAAGTACAAACACTAACTTAGCTATCCGGCTAAATTTATTCTTCAGGGTAAAAAAAAATTCTATTAGCTTAAGCTGTATATTAGAGGACGTGAAAAATTACGCCGAACAAAAAAGTTAGGTAACCTTCGACACCGCAATATTCCCATATTTTACTCAAAATAATATCTGTATATAACAAAAAACGGACCGGGAACCTTTCATAAACCTCACGAGAGAAGAGAAACTCACTAACCGTATTTTTCGTAGCGAGGACTGCGGAAGGAAAATGAACTTTGGTCTTTATGTTGTAGGCCTTTGTGTGCACCAAATTTATATTCAATTTTCGCCATAAATTATATTTTAGAGATGATGACTATTTGTGGTAATAAATCTTCCAAATTGACACCCCTTTCAATTAATCAGCCGATATTGATAGGAGGGCACTCGTCCTTTCTTTTTATATCGTTTTTAACATTTTATCTGTTGCTGACAAGAGGGGAAGACGCTTCCGCTGAGGAAGAAAGGAAAATGTTTTCTTCTAATAAACAAATTAGAAAGATTTTAATGATTTATGAACTAGACTAGGTCTTTTCATGAAAAAGAAACAAAATTCTATACGTTTAAACAAGTTTTTAATCATATAAGAATGAAACTGAATAAATTAGTGGTAAATAACTGATAATTAGTAACTTAAGCTTTGTGGTATCAAATTGTCAGTATTTTATTTCATATGAGAATGACATTACTGTAGTAAAATTTAATATTTTGATGTTAAGCTGAATCTAGGTTGACTTTTATTATATATTAACTAATTATAAAATTAAAAATGCATAGAAGATGGACCTGGGAAAGTTTAAACGGTAAAACAAGGAACAAAATCAACGTCATCATAAGTGACAAAAAAAACAAATAATTAAAGGTGTAACAGTACTCAACAAGTTCACCACAAGCAATGACCACAGAATGATACGTGCGAATGTCCAAATCAACACAAAAAGAGAAAGAAACATAATGATTAAAAATTAATCCCATGGTATCTGGACAACCCCCATACACATCAACCAATATCAGGCACATATCAATAATAACAATAAGCTATTACTGCATGAAACCTCCAAGAACGATCTTAACGACTTGAATAATTGCATCATAAACGCCTTACAAGAAAGTCAGCAAGTGCACTATCCCAAAAGAAAATCAGATAGTAAAATAAGTCCATATACTGAAACGCTGCTAGATCAAAAAAGACAAATAAGAAGCGATGAGAATGCAGACAACCACAATATAAGAAAAATTGTAATAGAATGTAATAGAAGCTATCGTAAATGGAGGAGATATGTTACCTCGGAAACCTTTTCTGGATGGTGCTAGAAAGGTCAACAATGGAGACACTGCGAACGGCAGCCAGATGGTTGTTGGAGAGCGAGTCGTGGGTTCGAAACTAGCTTTTGGAACCGGGAATGGGTCCAACGGACGAAATAAGTAAAGATAGAACAAAATAAGATATATTCGAAAAGATACAGAAATAAACAAAAAGATAGATAGGTAAAATTACCAAAGATAAGATAAGATAGAAACAGGGCGCCACTTAACTTTTTTTAGTTAAGGGGGAAAATTAAGAAACCCTAGAAAAGAAAAGAGATAAGAAAAGATATTTAGGTTCTGAGACCAAATTCAAGGAAAGATATCACTACTACTACTAAGGATTTCCACAGTTTTCACTGTCTTCCTTTACTCAACCGTTTTCTCCAATTTTCCTTGTCATTCCAGTCTCCATCTCGCATGGTTCTGTTCTCCATAGCCTCGTCGATTTCGTCTCTGAATGACCTTCGAGGTCTTCCTCTCTTTCTTCTTCCGATCGGGCTCTATTCTGTGATTTTGTTTATCCAGCGTTCTCTGTCCGCTCTTCTGACGTGGCCGTACCAGGATAGTCTCTTCTCCTCTATATAGTCGATTATGTCTGATTGCACTCTTATTCTCCGCTTAATCTCTGAGTTTTCAATTCTGTCTCTTTTCGTAAGTCTACAGCTTCTCCTCAGGAACTCCATTTCTACTGCTCTTATTCTACCTCTATTTCTCTTGTTTATTGTCCAGTTTTTGGACCCATATGTCAGGATACTTCTTGTTAGGATATTATATATTTCTTTTTCTCTTTATCGTAATGTTCTTATCCCACAGCACTGAATTTAGTTGTCTTATACAGTTTCTTGTTGGTCTTAGTCTGTTGTTTATATCTTCTTCTATTGTTCCCTGGTTCGATATTATGGTTCTTAAATACTTGAATTTGTCTGTTCCATTTACTTGTCTTCCTTTGTCGATCTCTAGGTTTCTCATATCCTTGTTTTCTGTTGTTAGCTATTCGGTTTTCTTTAAGTTTATTTCCATTCCGTTGTTTTTATATTTTTCTCCTAGTTTTCTGAGCATAAAGCTGAGATCTCCTTCATCTTGTGCAATGACTACTTAATCGTCGGCAAAACTTAAGGTGTATAGGTATTCGTCTCTTACTGGTATGCCCATTCCTTCGCACTTTCTCCTCCATGGTTTGAGTGTATTTTCCAAGAATATTTTAAACAGACTAGAGGACGTAGCAGAGCCTTGTAGAAGTCCTTTTGTCGAAAGATATCAACAGTTAATAATTAAATAAATTTGGTCAACACTCTACATAAAAAAATAATAAATATATTAGGTGGACGGAGTCCACCTCCGTCCTATACCACTTACCTACGAAACCTAATCAGCCTGATCTTTCTTCTGGCCAAAGGTATAATAATAATTTAATATAATTAGCAAATATTCAGAGGTATTGTTATATCAGGAAACTTGCTAGGAGTCGACAAATAAAATTCTTACAAAAAAACAAAAACAATATATTCAACAACACAATGATATAGGCGGCTGAAGGTACACATAAGTAATAAAAATACACTATCAATTATTAAATGGTGGTATACATATAAAAATAAACAGTTTTATGAATAATAAATACCTTTACAAATACAAAATATCCAAATCATGCACATGCTATTTAAAAATATTCAACTAAAGTTGATTAAATAAAGTCTCTCTTTGCTGTTTAATGGGCGTATCTCGAGATCTCTCTCTCTCTCTCTCTTCAATCCTGACCCGCCAGGGGGAGTGTAGTTGTCGACGTGATGTCGTGTATTGTCCGTCTCCAGAGATCTCTGTCTCTGGTCATTTCTTTTAATTCATGCATAGGTCTTTGGCATATTCCTGTAATTTGATCTATCCACCTTGTTGGGGATCTTCCTCGTGATCTTCGGCCTTCTACCTTTTCTTGTATTATGAGTCTTTCCATGTTTTCTGTGTTTGCTCTCATAACATTGAATTATTTGTTCTACGGTCGGTCCAAGGAATTCGTAACATTCGTCTCCAACAGAACATTTCAGTGGCGTCTATCTTTCTTCTCTCTGATTGTCTCAGAGTCCAAGATTCACATCCGTAGGTCAGTATTGGGAATATTAAGCAGTTGATCAACCTCATCTTTATCGCTCTTGAAATTTGATAGTCCTTCCATATTTTGGTCATTTTTGTTGTGGCAACTTTTGCTAGATCACATCTACGTTTAATCTCTTCTTGTAATGACCCTGTGTTTGTGATTAATGATCCCAGATATAAGTATGAGCTCACAACCTCGAAAAGGCCAATTGTGGTTATGTGTGGATGATTGTTGTGTAGTCTATCCACTATCATGATCTTTGTCTTTGATATGTTTAATTGCAGACCAAATATTTGACTTTCGTTTTCGATTAGGTTCCATCAGCTCTGCTTGACTATTTGCAAGAAGAGCTGTGTCATCTGCGAAACGTAGGTTGTTTAGTTTATGACCATTTATTGAGATGCCCTTTTCCCATCCTTCAAGTGCTCTTCGCATAATATACTCCCCATATATGTTAAGTAATTGTGGAGATAGTATACATCCTTGTCTGACACCCCGTTCTGGATGAAACTCATTCGAAAGTGTGTCAAGTACTTTAACTGATCCAGTAGTGTGTTTATATAGTTCAGTTATAAGCGTAATTAGATGTTGTGGTACGCCTACTTCTTTTAGTATTCGCCATAAGTGTCTCCACTTGACCCTGTCGAACGCTTTACGGTAATCTATAAAACAGATGTATAGTCGGATGTTGAATTCCCTAGATTTCTCGTCTTTCTGTCTTATATTCAGCAGATGTTCTCGAGTGCCTCTACCTTTGGTAAATCCAGTTTGCTCTTGTGGAATTTCTCTTTGAAGGAATGTTTTCAGTCTCTCATTGATTATATGTAGCATTATCTTGCTGGCATGGGATATAAGAGAGATAGTTCTATAATTGTCGCATTTATGGAAGCTGCCTTTTTATGTATGGTCGTTATTGTGAATTTTATCCAGTCTTCAGGCCATTGTTTGGAATGCCATATTTGGTTACAAAGTAGATGAAGTAACTTTACGCCGGTTTCTTCTGTGGCTTTAAGCATTTCTGCTGTTATCATATCTGGACCTGGTGCTTTGTTATATTTGAGCTTGTTGATAGCTCGATATCTCGAGATACCGGGTTAAAAATGTATAATAATTATAGCAAATAACAAAAGTTAATCAAATTTAAATTCAGAATACAAAAAGGTTACAAAAATGCTGTATTATAAAAATTAAACCAACCCGCACTTGATCCTAGTTAAGTATCTATCTCCCACGGTTACTAAATGATTAACTGAGAATTAAATATTCGTAATTTTTAATAGCTAGTAAATTCTTAATAGCTTATGGAAAGTTCGTAAGAACATATTAAATGTTCATACATTCATACATTCATACATATTAAATTCAATTGTTAAATCGGTAGTTACCTTAACTACAGTTGAAGAAATGGTTGAACGTTAACTGATTCTACATACTATACTTGTATTAAGCACTGAAGTTAATTAAATTAAAAGGTTCTCTATACCAATATTTAATCTAATTTGATATTAGATTAAGATACGTAAATATTTAAGTGTATACTCTATGTTTTACAAAAATTACGGTAAGATATGGCGAGCGACCTTACGCAAAGACTGCCCTGCCAAAAGTAATGTGGTTCCTCTAAAAATTTCACAAGCTCCACCAAAAAAGGGTGGGGTAACTTCCACTTAAAAATGACAGGCCAGACAGTAGGTATTTCTAAGAAGGTAAGGTTCTAACTAACATCGAAAATAACGGTACCCTTCTAGCTAGGAACATGATGAAATATAAATCCTTTTGGATTAGGTTCTTACAGAAAAATTACTATACCGTGCCTTCGACGATATTTACCGAATTTATGAAAAAAAACTCGCCTACCGCGGAAACAATTAACCGAGGATTAACCCAGGATTAAACAAACCGGCGTCTTTAATAAGTCTATTCTTCCGAAATCTGAGAATTTCCGTGATATTTCGGTAGGTCCCAATAAAATTTAACAACCTGTTTGCGAATACGACCATGGGCGTATCAGCAATAAGGGTAAAAGAATTAAAAATTACTTAATATTTTAATTATATAAAAAAATGTTACAGATATGCTATTAAATCAATTAAGGAAACTGTTTAATCTATGTGTGCAGCAAAGAGAGGTGCCTAAGGAATGGAACAATGCCATAACCATCCTTTTACATAAAAAAGGAGATAGAACGGACCCAGAGAATTATAGACTTATTAATCTGTTGAACCACTATACAAACCCTACACTAGGTTAGTAACATCAAGATTTTAGAAAAGATTAGATTTCTACCAACCAAGAGAGTAGGCAGGATTCCGATCCAATTATGGTACCAATGATCACTTCATTACAGTAAAAACGCTTATTAAAAAATCTATATAATACAACAAACCTCTTGTCCTCACTTTCATAGATTTTCATAAAGCGGTCGACAAGATCGAAATAAACAGCCTTATAAAAGCTATGAATGACAGCAGGATTGACCATAGGTATAGTGAACTTATTTGCAACATTTACAAAAACGCCACTATGACTGTTAAGATACACGATAAAACCTGGCCAATAAAAATAAGACGTGGCATAAGGCAAGGAGATACATTGTCACCGAAATTATTCATAACGGTATTAAAGTATGCCTTTAAAATGGTCAATTGGGACCACAGAGGAGTAACAATAGACGGCGAAAACCTTAATCATCTCCGTTTTGCAGATGTCATTGTCCTTATCACAGATAATTTAGGAGAAGCCACAGATATGTTAAATGAATTGGAGTTTACATGTTCAGAGGTGGCCTCAGAATGAACTTGCCTCCAAAACTAAGTTTAAGACAAATATGGTCCTCAATAACCATTTAACTATTTAAAACAAAGTGGTAGAGCTGGTAGAGAAATATAAGTGTTTGGATTACGAAATACGAATCATCAGGGATAACCAAATATGCAAAATCCAAAGACGAATTACTTTAGCGTGGGCATCCTTTGAAAAACTGCGAGACACACTTAGGGCCAACATACCAATTATCCTCAAAAGAAAAGTATTTGACCAATGTGTATTACCGGTCATGATCTATGGGTCGGAAACTATGACTCTAACCTAGACTACTACTTCGAAATTAAGAGTGGCACAGAGACGAATGGAATGGTCTATGTTGGGAGTGACGTTGCGGGACCGAATAAGAAACGAAGATCTGCGAAGAAGGACTAGTATTGCTGATTTTATGGAACGCATAGCGGAACTAAAATGGAATTAGGCAGGTCATGTAGCGAGAATGCATGACTCACGATGGACGAGCAAAATTACACATTGGAGGCCAAGAGCAAACAAACGTAGTAAAGGAAGACCACCTACAAGTTGGGCTAACGACATCAGGCGTATCACGAAAAATTGGCAACAAAGAGCACAAAATGACAAAGAATGGAGGAGATTTAGGGAGGCCTATATCCAGCAGTGGACTTCATAAATGAAGGCTGTATGATGATGATGATGATGATGATGATGATGATGATGATGATGATGATGATGATGATGATGATGATGATGATGAACTAATTATAAATGAGATAGATAAGTCGTCATTGTCGCATTTATAATTAAATCTTCTTCTTCTTCTACCTCTTTAAAACCAATTTTGTTTGTTTATTGGCGGATTAATACCTCTGTGGAAGGTTGTCACTCCATCTTTTTCGCAGTCATTGGAATCATTTCTGTGCCGAGGCATAAGCCTGTTTCTATAAGCTGTACGGTTTTAAAGTCTATCAGTAGAGTCCTCCTCCTCCTCCTCCTCCCTCCTCCTTTATCCGGGTTTGGGACCGGCAACAGCTCTGTCGAGCTACTCGATCCACCCAACAAAATTGCAGGCGGAGGTATTTATGATAGTAATTAATTAAGTTATAATTAAATAAATAAACAAAAGAATTCGGTGTCATAAGATTGTTTGAAGAAAAATACGAGCAAAAATTTCAAAGTCTAGATGAAGTAGTTTTAGAATTTTTGTTAAACTTAATTTTGTGTTTTTATCACAAACATTATAGGAATCAATATTGTATGAAATTTTACCCATATATTATACTTAACATGAATGCAAGAAAAGTGGCATTATCTTCTTAAATTATTCAAAGTTGTATATGAAATCTCTATTTTAAAACCTTTTTACTAGAATATTAATATTAAGCTTGTATTTAAATCATGACACCTTCGCTCTCACCAAAACATGTTACATGAAAAACCTTTTAAGTTCTCCTATTTTAACAAAAAACATTTATCAACAAAAGGGTCTTAAGAAACAAAACTATTTATATGGGAATTACAGTTTGGAAGCGAAAATTGTGTTGATTAATAATGTTAATGTTGTTTAACAGACATTGCTCTAGGAATGGAGAGCGGGTTTGAACATGTTATTCGTAAGTATTTTTTTTACTTGAGTAGCAGACTTTCATATCAAACTTTGTCTATTTTTAACATTTTTTCGGAAGCGAGAAACACTGCTACTCAATTATTAATAAAGTCATAAATCATAAATCGTAAATTAATAAATAAGTAAAGTTATAAATAAAGAGTATGATATAAAAATACAAAATATGAATACAGTTTGTCCCAAACCCCTTTTTCAGTGCGTCACTAATTTTGACGTCATATAGGATTTTAAGAATGTCGAGAATTATTGCATGACATTTTAGTTAAATCTGACAGTTGTAGGATCGTAATCGGCTAAACGTGAAAAGGTTATTTTTTTTAATGCATAGCAGTTTGTCATAATTCTATTCTATTCTGTTCTATTTTATACATTCCATGGAAAGTGCTTAATTAGCTAAGATTTGTTTATGGATTTATTATTATTTATTACAAACACTAGGGAATTGGAAGGTTTGTTTATTTAAAATAACGCTTCCTCCTAGAATCTTTTAAGAGTTGACAGCAAGGTAAAAAAAATTACTGACAATTGCAATACATCAAAGTAAACATTCCTGCGATAAAATAATATCGATTTAAATCAGTTATATTTGGATAAGGAATTTTCTGATAAGTTTGTGTGGCAGCCAATAGTTTAATTTTTTGAAGAGTTGTCATTAAATAGTGGAAATAGTTTAAATAGTGAAGCAGTTGAGTTTTGAGTTATTCTACCAGATTTGGTGTGCAAATGAAAGAAGGTTATAAAGTTTAGTTAAAAAAACAATATAAATAGTTTAAATAGTGAAGCAGTTGATTCTTGAGTTAATCTACCAGTTCCGATATTCAGATGAAATCGTGTTAATGGAATTTAGTTAAAAAACAAGATACAGAATGTAAGTCTACCTTCTTTTTTATGAATAACAAAAATGAATATTATATTTCAAACAATCTATAATCCCATTCAGAATCTGATTCTTGAAAATCAATGATTACACTAGATATGTGGCTGGTATCAATTATATTCTACATTTCAAGAAAATGTCGTGGTTCTAAAAAGAACCGTTTTAATACATATAAATATCCATAAAGGTATTAGTTTAAGATATTTCCTCAATATCATTCCGGAATTCACAATCTGATTCGCGAGCGACAGAAACTGAAATAAAGATAACTCAGCCTCATTTTCTAATTGAAGCTAATTTAATAATTTTAATATTAGTCTTTTTTCATTCTCGGTATATCTCGGAATATTTAAAATATTTTTATGACAATAAATATAGAATTTAATTTTCACTGTAGTTAAAATGTCTGAAAATACTAACCTGGAATGGCAATTATCATTTTATCAGTTGTTATGAAAGTACTGTCACTGTCATTATCAAGATCATCTGTGTCAAATTATATTTATATGCATAATTGATTGGATATCTATTTAGCATATTCTAAACTCCAACCAATTATACGTTCGTAAGTAGAATTCGCTTTAATATGCGAATACTCGTAAACGATATCTAATTTTCTAATTTCTATGTATAATTGTATAATAATAAGCGACTCACGTTTTTTTCTGTCACTTCTAGCTTAATGCGTTAGAGAGAATTCGAACAACTATGACGCACTGAAAAAAGGGTTTGGGACGGACCGTAAATGTACTTTTTTATTATCAATTCATCCTATTTATAAGTTTTATCAAGTTGGTTGTCTTTGTATTTGGTTGTCATTAAATGACAAAATGTACCAAATGCAATATTATCAAAAAAATCATATGGCATGTATGTCGTCCTCCAGATGACAGCAACATTTTTCTCCATCTTCACATTGATCGCAAGTCGAGTCTTTTTGAATTGCATTTTCACGATACTGCTCTTTCAAAATTGGATCTAACCAACTTAACTCTGGATCTAATACCCATTCTTTGCCTGATAAGCTATCCAGTTTTTTCTTCTTAAGAAAACCTTCTTCTAAAACTTTTTAGAATAGTCATCATGTCTATACAATACCTCAGTTTGATACAAGGATTTACTTTTCCCAGCAGTTTATTTGCCTCGAGTTATGATTATTCTTTTGGCTCCACTCATACCTATAAGTTTTTTAAATGAAAATGCTGAATGTTTTATGTCATACAAAGTAAGTGTACTTGTCGTTTCTTAGAATAAATTTCATAATATTTGTCTGGTGACTTTATATGAGCATGGGCACGTGAGTCTAGCTCAATTGGACCAAAAACTTGATCAGGTAACATAAACTAATGGCCACGAATGGGAAACGTCATCGTAATTGTTTTAATAGCTTTTGGGGCATTATTCAAAGAGTTAAGAGCCTTAAAAATTCCATAACCGAATATATTACAAACTGGACATAAACGTTAATGATACACAATTTGGTTTTCGCAAAGGTTTAGAAACGCGTGAAGCTCTTTTTTCACTTAATATACTAATACAAAGATGCCTGAATGTCAATCAAGATATATACGCAATTCTTAGTCTACCGGGAATTCTTCCCAAAACTGTCTCTAGCTGGCTGGAGCTAGAATTATAGTTTGCGGGTTACTCAGCAACTTCTGCGTTCTCTTTTGACTAATTCTTCGGTTGGATTTTTGTGAAGGAGGAAGTGTCACACCAGTTTTAAATGTACCTACAGTTAAAAAGTTCAGTTCTTTCAAATCTTCTGTGTCATACTTGTTTTTATATTCTAATGTTTTCTCGCCTCTCGTAAAAATTGTCAGCCAAATATTATTGAAAATTTTATTTTCAAACTTCCACAAAATTTATTTTAACTCTTATCACTATAGCTGTTTCGGCTGATTGCCTTTCTCAGGTGATCTATTTTTGGCATGCGTTTACAATTTATAGTCGTTAATGAAATAGGTTGAGGAGAGTAGAACTGTTTGTCTCAAGTTGGTCATTCAGAATTATATCTGTGTTTTTTAATTTGTTGATTTCCATAAATTCTAACAAAGATAGCTTAAGGCCTTTATTTTGAATGTGAAGAATTTTAAATTTGTCATTAAAAGAATAATTATGATCTAGAAGGTGAAGTGCGTATGTCGAATCTGTTTTTCTATTATTGAAAGCCCTTTTATGTTCTGCTATTCGTTTATTAAAGTTCCTACCAGTTTGACCGATGTAAGTTTTTGGGCAGTAGCCACATTGAAGTTTGTACACACCACTATTTAAGTGTTTTTTATTTTGGCTCTTGTTATTTTTAGTATATTTGCCTAGGTTGTTATTTTATTGGAAAGCTGGTGTTATTCCTTTCTTTTTTATGTGTTTGGCTATTTTTGTTGTTATTTTGCCTGTATATGTAATCGAGCAGAAGGTACTGGGTTTTTTTCTCTGGTGGTGGAAATACTAATTTCAGGGCTTTCTTGTGTAATTTTTGATTTAACATTTTATTAATTGTTTGTTCGTTGTATCCGTTGTTTACTGCTATTTGCAAATTATATTTAATTTTGTCTCAAAGTTGTATTTTGACATCGGAATTTCTGTTAATCTATGTTACATACTATGATAAACTGCCAGTTTATGTTGCGTTGGATGGGATGATGAATTGTGTACAGTCGTGTCAGTATGTGTAGGTTTATGAAATATGGAGAAGTCATGTTTGTTTTTAAGTCTGATAGTTTTTAAATCTAAAATTACATTGAAACGTAAACTGGCGACACAAAACATCTGGTTTTTAAATATGTCTTTACAAAATAAAGTGTTCCCGAAATATATTTAGTTAAAAACCAAAAACCACAGCCCCGCTGCACAACAGCAGCTGTCAGAAGAAATTGAAATTAGATGTGGAGTAAGACAGGGGTGCGTATTGTCGCCAATTCTTTTTAATGCCTACTCCGAAGAGATCCTGAAAAATGCACTTGAGGGTGAAACAGCTGGAATAAACAGAGGTTAACGCAGTTCCCATTAATAAAATTAGATATGCTGACGACACTGTGATCTTAGCCGAAAACATTGAAGATCTTTAGAGACTGGTGACCAGAATAGCAGAGTATGGAAAAGAGTATGGTCTAATAATGAATGTCAAGAAGACGAAATTTATGAGAATATCGAAAACTCAAAGAAATATTCTAATAAACGGAACCAACGTCGAACAAGTGGATAAATATGCATATCTGAGAACAATGATTAACTCCACAAATGATTACAATCAGGATATCAAAATAAGAATAGAAAAGGCTAGAGCAAATTTCAACAAAATTGAGAAGAGTGCTATTTACCAGGGATTTAAAACTGGAACTAAGAGTCAGGTTGGCGAGTTGCTATGTTTTTTCGACTTTATTTTATGGAATGGAATCTTGGACCTTGAATGCAACATCAATGAAAAAACTGGAATCATTCGAGCTGTGGGTATACAGAAGAATTCTGAAAATTTCATGAATAGAACACGTCACAAACAAATGGAAATTTTAAATACAATAAAACCAAGAAAATTAGAATCTCTAAAGCATTGTAAATATTTTTTACCAATTTACCAATTGCATCTTTTTTACACCTTTCCTCTCTAAAGCCATATTGACTTTTAGATAATATATTATGTTTCTTTAAAAAATTATTTCGACTAGATTTTATAATTTTCTCAATTAGTTTTCTGAGATTCAAAGTCAATCATATTGGTCTATAGTTTCCAAGTTCACTACGACATCGGGAAATACGAACTAAACTAGTTATTTTAAACAAGAAATCTTTCTAAAGTGTCCGTCATTAATAGATTTTAAATCTATTATATTTATATCCAAGATATTATTTAAAATAAATAAAGAAATTCACATAAATAGCAATAATAATCTACAGTTTCTATTATTATTTGCAATCAGAAGAAAAGAGACCTAAAAAAAATTCAAAAGACTCTCTCATTCCCTTAGGCATTGCATTTTTCCAGTCAGAGCAAAATACCGGACTAAACCTGAAATGATTCATAAAATTTTCCTTAGTGTTGTAGAAAGAAAACATCAAAGACGAGGGTTATTTATATGCAGTTTCTGTGTACGTTAAGAGTTACTTCGTTTAGAGAATTTGAATAAAAAGGTCGTCTCTGATCTTTTTTTTTCCTGAGGAAATGTGACAGTGAGAGGTTTCCAATTTCTTTGTATCTGTAGCACATCGTTTGTAAATGCTTTTGAAGCTTTATGTAGTTGGTTTTATTATAAAACCACGTTACTGTATTCAAAAAATATAAAGACAAACATATAAAGACATCACAGAATATCGAGAATACAAAAAACTCTGCTTATGATATTTTCAACTGAGTTTTTAAGGGCTTAAAAAAATATTGACATTCTGAAATGACTTAAATGAGGGAACTCAAACATGTATTAAAACAACATTGATGAGTTTTATCTGAAAAATAGGATAAAAAATTAAAAGAATATTATTAAATAATGTTAAAGTTTCAAACAGATATTTTATTGGAGCTACAATCAGCCTTATAGTACAGTGAATGAAGGTAAATCAATTATTACCTCCGATTTCGGTGAACCTTTATCGATTTGCATGAAATTTTGGGATTGTGTATATTTTACCCTCAACTTCAAAAGTGACATATACTTAACTTGCGTTTTTTGCATTTTAGGGGTGAAATTCACTCCTTTTGTTAAAAATGGTAAAAAATGTAGATTTAAGCATTCTGGCATAAGTAATCTCGATTAATTAAATAAAAAAATTTTTTGCAACATTTATAAGCATGATTTATGATGTTAATTAATTTTTCAACCCTTTAGCAACTATCTCTTACATCGAAAATCATGAAAAAATCATTTTTTATATTTCTGAAATATCAAATCGCATATTAATATTACCCAAATACTTTCTTTAATGTTTATGATATAATTTTTGATTGGCTGTGAAATTTCAACACTTAGAAACCAGCCCCTTAAAACAGAATCATTGAAAAAATTAATTTCAAAAAACTTTAATTATGCAAACAACCTCTCACCTGCAGATGATACAAACTATTCTCTGTGGAAACTAACAAAAAAACTTAAACACAACGAAAAAATGAATATGCCAATCAGGAAACAAAATGGCACTTGGACTAAAACTGACATAGATAAAGCATATACTTTTGTGAGGTATTTCAACCGCATCAGAGGAAAGTCTCGACTCTTCTATATGCAGTTGAAACGTGGACCCTTAAAACATCAACCGTAAATAAATTGGAGGCCTTTGAAATGTGGATCTACCGGAGAATACTCAAAATTTCATGGATATCGCATACCTTAAACGAAAAAGTGCTGCATAGAATAGGCAAGAAAAGAGAACTGTTTAACACAGTAAAAGTTAGAAAAACATCATACCTAGGCCACATACTGAGAAATAATAAGTACCAATATGCCCAACTCATAGTGAAAGGAAAAATCGAGGGAAAGAGAGGCCTAGGAAGGAAAAGACTATCGTGGCTCAGAAACATCCGACAATGGACAGGGCTAAATTTTGAACAGCTAATAAGAACAGCTGAAGATAGAGAAGAGTTTAAAATTGTAGTAGCCAACCTCCATTGAGAAGAGGGCACTTTGAGAAGAAGAGAGGGAAGTCTTAGTTGAAGAAGAGCAAGCTATTCACGAAGTCGTAAATGCGCCATATTAAATGGCTCCACCTATTAAATCTGTTAGGAAATCTGAAATCGGAGTAATAATTGTTAATCTGGAAATTAAAAATTTACCTGGATATGACTTAATATCTAGTTTAGTACTAAAAATCTACCCAACAAAGGCGTAAGTTTAATTGCTTATATATTTAATTTAATATTAAAAACAGGTTATTTTCCATTCCAATAAAAAATTGCTCAAGTTGTTCTTATTCCAAAACCTAATAAGGATCACACGGAAGTATCTTCATATCGTCCAATTAGCTTGTTACCTATTATATCCAAAGTATTTGAACGGCTTATTCTGAGAAGACTGGAGAAAACTGATGAAACATAACACTGGTATGGGAACAAAACACTCTTGGGAGAAAAAAACCTGGATCCGAGGACAACACAACTCACACTGGGAAAAGAGACCCGGTCAAACACATGGCAAGGTGTATATTGACGGACATGTGCTAATATGGCTGAAGTAGGTAAAACAAGCAGGAATTAGCTCAGAATCATAACAGGCTTCCTCACTGGACATGAACCAGTTAAGGTTCACCTACATACAATGGGTTTGTTTCATGAAATCTTGAGCTGCAGATTCTGCTGCAGAAACAACGAAGTGACTCCAAATATGTATGGTACCCATCCACTAAATATGTTTACGCTGGTAGAGGGTACTAGAATCCTGGAATGCGTATCATGAAGGAATGGAAGATATTCAATAAGCCAATTGACTCCAGTACGATCAGTTTATAACAGACAGTTTTCAGAGAAAAAGCATTAACCTATTCTGGACCAATTACTTTAATTATTAAATTTGGTAAAAAGCTGCATTATATTATTTTTTTTCGTTACCGAACGATCTTATAAAAAATACACATTTTTATTATTCAATATTGGTTGTGCCGTTTATTGTCTTTCCACTTTTAGAATTTTCCAAATTTCTATAGTATATTTATTAAAGTACAGTTACAGTCTTATTATCTTTACGATTATTCTCCTTTTTCAGATCGAAATACTCGATAAAAGAAGAAAGAAGCGGCTACAAGGTTTTTATGTGGTTGGTGATACGATCTTTTTCGTCGAGCGACAGCGGCACATATAACTGCGTATCTACAAACTCGCTGGGAAAAGCCGAAGGAACTTTGAGATTATATGGTAAGTAAAATAAAGGCATTAGTAACTTTCGTTTGAACCACTTATAGCCGCTGCTTTTTAAATTTTCGATGTGAAAGTTTTAAGTTTGAAAGGGGTTGGTTGTAAGATGGAAGAGGAATTCTCTTGTTCTTTGAATACAAAAATCTAAATAAAATAATATTATAGTAGACATAAATACTAATCACTATTAAACTGGGAATAAGCCACAATTAAAGATAAAAATACGTTTATTAATATTAATAAACAATTTAAAAGTTTAATAGTAATTAATTTACCATGCCACAAGAAAATAGCTTCAGAACGACATAAATACTAGTCAAAAATAATACATTAATATTATAAATCAATTGAATTTTTATGAATTTATATATATAAATTGTTATGATGTGTTGTTTTGTATATGAGCAATGAATGTTTAAAATAAAATATATGAGTATAGGGTTTTTATCGCGGTTCTCAAAGAATTAGTTTGTAAGTACTTTTTAAATCATCTTTATTATAACTATTATGAAACAGACATATATATCTAATATAAACAATATAAATTATTAATATTAACAAAATTTGGTACCTTTCTGTCACTAAACGCCTAAAGTTTTTCAAAATCAAATTTATAATCACCACTAAATATCTTCTTAATCAGCTTCGGTTATCCTTGTATTTGTGAAATTACATATAGATATTATAATTTAAAATTCTTGTAATCTCCATATAATATATTATACTCCTGTATTGAAATGTCTATATTGAATTAATTTACTCTCCAACTGTATCTGACTTAATGAATTCTCGTTAGAGAGATAGTCGTTTCTTCTTATTTAATTTAATTATAACTGTCTTACACTAACTTTCTTGATAAATCTAAATTAATGACTTAATTGTACCTGACTGACTGACTTCTTCTCATTTAATCCTTTTTTCTAACTTAATTTAACTTAATCACTTTATGAATTCTTCTCACTTAATCAATTGTAACTGACTGACTGATTTAATGTTACTTAATTCTTAAATTCTTCTAACTAATTCACTTAATAATTGACTCTACTTGAATAATTGACTGCAACTTAATGACTTCCTATAACTTAATGATCTTCTAACTTTACTAACTTCACGAATCAACTGTAACGTACCTAATAATCAATCCTTGCTCCAAATTACATCGTTTATATATCTTTTCATGGTTCCAGAATGATCGGGAAAGAAATCATGTTCTAAACTTTTCATCTCATCCATAGATGAAAGTTCTGGAATCATCTACTATGCAAATAGGATTAACTGTCTTGTGTATTGATGTTTTCCAGAAAATTCTAGTGAGAACTTATTGACATTTACGCTTTGCAGATCAGAATTCACTATTATATATATATATATATATATATATATATATATATATATATATATATATATATATAAACTAAATATCTTACACTAATATACTACTATTTTACATCCATAATTATATTTAAATTAAAATCCCAAATAATAAATAACCCCACTTCACATCTAAATGTCAAATAACAGAATGTATGTTTAGTTGCCTATGCACAAGGCTCACTTAAATACATTTATTTATAGAATAGAATAAAATAAAAAACTTTTAAAATTTAATCCTGTGCTAAATTTTCAAAAATACCCTCATATAATTATTGTTTTAATAATATTCGCTAGTATATAACTTATAATTATTTCTTTAACCACTATTTAAGTAAGTTTATTAATTAAACATCATAATATTACTATGTTAATTTCTTGTATATCTAATTATTATTTCAATATATATATATATATTATATATATATATATATATATATATATATATATATATATATACCGGGTGGTGAATCATCAAACGGGCCATAGGAAACTCAATGGGAAATTCTAAATTGTTGAATTCCTGCTTCCCTAATTATTTTACACCAAAAGTCATGGGAAACTATTTGCAGAGGACTAAATTCTGAATTAAAAACAAATGTTAAAACCGTTCTACGAATCAAATGTACTTCAAAATTTTGCAAAAATATAATAGATTTTTTAGACCAATAGTTAGGCCACACTTAATACAAGAATATATTAAAAAGTGTGTGTTCTATCCATTTATCATATCAATGTCAGATGTTTGACAATTTGAATTGTCAATTTTTTTTATTTTATGATTAAATTATAAACAATGAATTTTACTAAATACTACTACTACTGAACAATATTACTTTGTGAACAATAAATTATATTGTTTACAAATCGATCAATATAATGAAATATACTCAGTTGACGAAAAATCGCATAATGTTGTATTCAGGCAATAGCGCGAACCTTTTCCTGCCACTACCGGATCTTTATTTAACGTAAGATATTCTAATACACTAAAATTTAATTCCATGTTAAGTTAAGTTATACAACAATTCAATGAATTCCAATATACTGTTACTGTGATCTTTATTCCTAATAATAATATGATAATTTCTAAACATAAAACTATAACAAATCGTCGGCCTAATGCGTTAACCTGCTAAGTCCATTTTTTGGTCAATTTTACTTTTCGAGCTCGTCATAAAGTTGAGACGATTACCTACCTTATGGTAAACGAATAAGGTCGATATCAGTATTAAATTGGGTAGAAAAGCCGCGCACGAAAAACTGCTTTGTACCCAATAGCAAATCTACACATCGAAAACCTGCTTAATCCTCGTGGGACCTTAGTTGCGTACTGACAATGGTCCGCCGTGAACGTGGCTGTTGAAAGATTGAAGTTGTTGAATGTTTTCATAAAATATTTAGTTGCAGAGTGTTAGTAAACGACAAAATTATAAACAAGGTAAGTCTGCTTTGTTCTATCTTTAACTTATTTTTTTATTCTGTCTTGTAATCAAGTGCTTTTAAATGCATTCAACTCATAACCTATATATTTAGGACTTGACAGGTTTACATATTATAATTTTCCGCTTAAAAAAGGATTTAGCAGTTGATCAATGTTATAATCTTTTAATTAATTTTTTCATGATACTGTTAATTAAAATTAATTATATTTACAGCCGTACCTAAGTGGACAGACACGTTAGTAGAATGACCACAGGTGGCACTTTTACGATAAAGACTCCCAGTCACTTTATTTTTATTTGCTTTTTTTATTTTTTTGTATAATAAAATGTTTTTTGCATAAAGTCGTTATGCTTTGTAAGCGCTTTTTTTGAGTTTCTTTATGCTTTTAAATCCGAACTCTAGTTATGATTCAACCAATTTACACAAAACCTTAATAAATTAAATACCTAAACGTCTATATTATCACTCTATCTTTTTGCGAAATTCATAAGAACATCCGTGCAGTATTCTTTCAGCTTAACGAACTTTCTTTGCAATATTTTGTTACTTATCTTGTTAAAAACACGAGATATGAATTGCACTATTTACAATTTTTCGTTGTTTTCAGGATGTCTCGAGGGAAAAAGATGATAGATATGGCTATAGGTCAAAAACCACAAACTCTAGGTTCAACGTCAAATTGTGACCCAAATACAGTAGTACACGTTTTAGAAGATGTTCAGTTACAGTATCAACAATTAGGGATGACACCAGAAATTGGTTCTTACATTCCTTACCCTAGCTGTACAAGCTCAGTTTATAATGTTGACATTACTTCAGTTACCAGTGAAAATAATTTTATTATAATACCGTCACAAATTGAAAAAGAATATATTCCTCCAGTGACGAGTGAAAATAATTTGATTATACTACCGTCACAAATTGAAAAAGAATACATTGCTCCAGTTGCGAGTGAAAATAATTTGATTATAATACCGTCACAAATTGAAAAAGATTTCCAAACCACTAATATTTTGATTTCAAAGGATATAAGTAGTTCAGCCATTCAATCATTCGAAATAATAAGTCATGAATCAAGCCTATATTCACTTCAAGCTATTTCTAATACTCCAGATGAAACGCCAAGCATTATGGACAATATACACGCTCCGGGTGAAAGCATACTACCTCTTGTTAATTCCAGTCAACAAGTTGTACCCAATTCACCTATATCAGATGATAGTGATACAGAACATAATAAACTTGTGCCTTATTCTGATTCTGACTCAGACTCGCTCTCTGAAATAAGAAAAAGTAATAAACGAAAGAAACGGTTTCAAGTCAATAAAAAAGATTGGTTTTCGGAAAAGAATAAAGACAGAAGAGAATCTGGTAAAAGCTATTTTGGAAGACAGAAGAAAGAAGACTACTATAATTACATGAAACCAAAAGAGGCTCGTTCCATTAAACCAAGATGCACTTGTAAAATCGGAAAGTACAGTACTTTAAAATGTGAAACCATCGATGAAAATTCAAGAAAGGATATTTTTAAACAATTTTGGAATTTTACTTGGGGAGAAAAAAAAACCCTTGTCAACGAATGGATAACCACCATTGAGACAATGCGACCACGAAATAGGAATACCAAAGAGATAACAAAGAGAGCTAATACATTTATTTATCATTTAAAAGTTAATAATGAAAAGGTTAAGGTATGTCGAACGATGTTTTTGAACACTTTAGATCTAGGAAGGTGGACTGTACAAACCTGGAAAAAGGACTTCACAATGCAACCTCCTAGTATATTGAGGCGTCACAATCAACCATCTAAATCGATGTTTTCGCAACCCAAACAATCATTATTTCAATTTTTGGATTCTCTTCCTGTAATGGAAGCGCATTATTGTCGAGCAACATCTCAAAAGTTATATTTATTGCCAGAATGGAAATCGAAAGAAAGTCTTTATCAGTTTTACGTTAACGATTGGTGCAAAAACCGAAATATAAAACCTCTTTCCATAGCCTTGTTTTCAAATGAATTTGAAGGCAAAAATTTTGCACTATTCAGACCTAAAAAAGACCAGTGCGAAAAATGCACCTGTTATAAAGTAGGGACAATTACAGAAGAACAACACAGAGACCATATTGAGAAAGTGAACCAAGCCAGAGAAGAAAAAAGTAAAGACAAAAACGGAGACAACTATGTCTTTGCCGTTGATTTGCAGGCAGTCTTAATGGCACCTAAATCGAATGTGAGTACACTGTATTACAAGACTAAGCTACAAGTTCACAATCTTTGCTTTTTTAATTTAAAAAACAAAGAGGGCAATTGTTTTATTTGGAATGAAGTAGAGGGCGGACTTAATGCTGAAGAATTTGTTTCTATTTGGGTAGACTTTTTAGAAAACATTGTAATATCTAATATTGCTAAAGATAAAAATATAACAATTATACTTTATAGTGACGGGTGTACATACCAAAATCGAAATTGTATTTTATCCAATGCTCTTTTAAACATTGTATTAAACCATACAAATATTACTATTGAACAAAAATTTTTAGAAGTAGGTCACACCCAAATGGAGGTGGATTCTATGCATTCCACGATAGAACGTCAGCTTAAAAATAAAATCATAAACATACCAGCTGAATACATTTCTATTGTTAAACATGCCCGAAAATTACCAGCCCCATATGTTGTAAAATATTTGGAACACACTTACTTTAAAAAATTTGAAAAAATACAATTTTTTAAAAGCATTCGCCCAGGAAGATCTAAAGGAGATCCTAAGGTTACCGACATTCGAGCTTTACGTTATGAAAGCAATGGATCCATTCTCTATAAAACTTTTTATAAGGACAAGTGGCAACCTTTACCACAAAGAAGATCTTCACGATTTCATTCTTGTAAGACTAGTGATTTAACGCAATTGCACCAAAATCGACGTAAAATCACTCTCCGGAAGTTTGAAGACCTGCAGGAAATCAAAAAGACTCTTCCGTCTGACTATCATAAATATTATGATGATTTACCTCATGAGTAGGTTATTGTGAAGAATTTAATTATTTTAAAAAGTTTAGTTTTTGTTTAAAAAATATGATTGTTTTGTTTCAAGAATTTTTTGATTTTATTTTTCTGTTAAATAAGTTGTCTCTAATATTAACTTGATTAAGTTTTAATATTGACTGTTTTGATTTTTAAAGACTGATTCTGTTGTTAAACATTTGATAATAAATATTTTAATATAGACTGCATTTATCTGATTATTTTATTATAAACCTTAACTAAAAATCACATTGAAATGTCATTATTTTCATTTAAGTGTTATAACTGCTAAGTCCTCAATCAAATTTAAACCTTAAAATGAAAAACTGCCAAGTTATTATTTTTTGATTTTTTTTACACTGTACTTTAGGTACTCGAGCATTAATACTTACAAAATGTCTAGAATCATCATAGGAACCAATGGGATCCATAGACTCTTGATATGTGAAAAAGAAAAAGTATTATTCAGTTTTTTCTCCCTCCTGTAAACTATGCAAAAATGGACTTAGCAGGATAACAAGTTAGGCCGACGAAATGTTATAATAAAACATGAATAAAACATTTTTATTATTGCTCTTTCCTCCTTAACTGAGTACATTTTTTAATCAACTTAATTTTTCTTTTAAATAATAAATCACAAAATTTTGGCCATTTAAATCATAGATAAATATAATATTCTTCTTCTTCTTTGGGTGCCGTCTTCAATGAAGGTTGGCGATAACCTCAGCAAAATCATTTCTGTCCCTGGCTTTTCTTATTAAAGATTGAGAATCCAAACCAGTCCACTCACGAATGTTCTTCAACCAGGACGCCTGCCGTCTACCAGGACCACGTTTTCCTTCTACCTTCCCCTCTATAAGAAGCTGCAGTAGCTGGTATTTCTCATTTCTGTATATGTGTCCCAAATATGAGGTTTTCCGTGTTTTCATTATTTTTAAGAGTTCTCTGTCGGTACCCATCTTGTGTAGGACCTGCTCGTTGCTCATATGCGCTGTCCAGGGGACTTTCAGCATCCTTCGAAATAACCACATTTCAAAACTTTCCAAACGCCTTAGTGAGTTGATTTTGAAGGTCCAGGCCTCCATTCCATATAGTAAGGTGCTGTAAACGTAACATTTCAGCATTCGGTATCGGATTTTGAGATTGAGTGTTTGGGACGTAAATATTTGTTTCATTTTTAAAAAGATATTTCTTGCTTGTTCAATTCGCGATTTTATTTCTATGTCTGGATCTATATCTTTCGTTATCCAGCACCCTAGATCTCGAAATTTCTCGACATTTTCGATAATGTTACCATTCACGTTTAAAGCCATGGGTGGATGGTTGGATGTTTTGGAGACAATCATTGTTTTTGTTTTCTTGACGTTAATACTGAGGCCGTATTGTTCTCCGATCGATCTGACGCGATCTAAGAGTATCTGGAGATCCTGTGCGCTCTCTGCAATTAGGACCGTGTCGTCGGCGTATCGTACATTATTTAGAACTCTGCCGTTAATTTTAACACCTTCTCTTGATTGCTCTAGTGCTCGTGCAAAGATTTCTTCCGAATATATATTGAAAAGTAGTGGTGACAATACACACCCCTGTCGTACACCTTGCTTGATATTGAATATTTCTGTGTCACCGGCTTCTGTTCTAACTGCTGCAGTTTGGTTAAAATACAGCGTTTGGATAATTTTAAAATCGTTCTCGTCTAGTCCCTTTTTGTGAAGGCAATCCATCAGCTTATCATGTTTAACTTTGTCGAAGGCCTTTTGATAGTCAATAAAACATAAAAAGAGATCCTTTTTTTGGTCTCGACATTTTTGCAGCAGTATAATAAAACTGGTTAATGCTTCCCGTGTCCCAAATCCATTTCGGAAGCCAAATTGTTCATCACTGATATCCTGTTCACATTTCTTATAAATGCGTTGGTGAATATCTTTCAAGAATAACTTTAACATATGCGACATTAAACTAATAAGTCTGAAATCACCACACTTCTTTGCTCCCTTAGTTTTTGGAAGGGGAATAAAGACTGATTTTAACCAGTCTTGTGGAATTTCACCGCTTGTATATATTTGATTAAATAATTTGACGATTATATTTAAATGTTTCTCTTCCAGTAGCTTTATGACTTCCGTATGTATGTCATCGGGGCCAGGGGCTTTCCCATTTTTTTGCGTTTTTGATTGCTCTCTCTACTTCTTGTTTTAATATAGGAGGACTGGTTTCATGGTTTTTATATATTATGTTGTTTAGTGGTGTGTCCGAGAATAGTTCTTCTATGTAATGTCCCCATACGTTGTTTAGATCGCTTAATTCCCATATCGTTTCATTCTCGTCGTTTGTTAATCTACAAGGGAGTCTTTGTTTTGTCATTCCAACTAGATCTTTTATTTTTTTGTGAAGCGTTTGACTGTCGTCAATATAATATAGTTGATTATACAATATAATATAATACTAATATAATATGATATAATAATTGACAATATAATATAATATAGTTGATTTAAATATTGTCAAATATTAGAAACGTCAATATGACAAAACGCAACACGTAATACACATTCTTTTCACGGCGTCTGGCTTGACTTTTAGGAGTGGCCTAAAAAATGTATTATATTTTAGCAAAATTTTGGAATACGTGTAAGTCGTAGAACAATTTTAACAATTGTTTTCGATACATATTTTAGTCCTCTACAAATAGTTTCCCATGACTTTTGGTGTAAAATAATTAGGGAAGCAGGAATTCAACAATTTAGAATTTCTCATTGAGTTTCCTATTGCCCGTTTGACGATTCACCACCCTGTATATATATATATATATATATATATATATATATATATATATATATATATATATATTTGTTTTCGTTTTTTTTATATTTCCGAATTTTAAAGAAATATTTCTTAACGGTCCATTAAAATGTTAAATTTTTTGTGCCATTTTTGTTAATTGCCGTACTGCTAGATTCCAGTGAGATCCTAAGAAGGTACCCATTGAATTCTGACAGACAATGGTAGGGGAAATCTTTTTCGGACATCTACGTCACATAACAAGGCACCGACACCTTTCGGCCGAGTAGGATATTAGGCCAGAAGACCACAGGGTAGTACCAGATTAACCCTGTTCCGGCTAAAACCTAACTACCGTTCCAGAGAGGTGGTCTTGCCACTCAATAGACAACTAAAATAAAAAACTAAAAATTTAGAAATAACCATACTTATTACCGTAAATCAGAAAATGTTTCAGACGTTAGCCCATAAACTAATAAATAATATTAACCATAAATTTCAGATCCCTTACTCAATTTCCTCCTCTGTTCTTTTGCTCATTTTTCTTTATCGCCCAAGAAATCAAAAAGTGTACTTCTCTTCATGTTTGCTCTCCTCTCAACATTATATTTACAATGTTTCTTGCATCCAGCCCGAAACCCATTCGCCTCTCGAAATGTCCCCTTTCATTTGCCCATCTCTAGCAGTTAAAAATGTGGGCAGGAGCGTCCGCTACCCACAAAAAGTACAGTCTGCCGAGGCAGAGTTGCCTGTTATTTTTGTGAAGGTGCCAAAACTACCATGTATGGTCAAAAACTGCGTCAGAAAGTAGTCTAGTTTCCTGAACTTACATTCCCACCACGGTCTCAGATTGGGAATAAACTCCTTCGTCCTGTTATATTTTTATTATATTTCTAATTTATTGTCTTTAATCTAATTCATTGTCTGTATTCTAATTTATTAAAACTGACGGTAATTTATTATCGATTTATTAAATAAAATTTGTACAATTATTTTATTACGTTTCGCGAGCGTCTAATTTATTTTCTTACTAACTAACTGTCCGCTCAATAACATGTATTTATATATAAAATGCCGCTATCTTGAAAAGTCTGGAGAGGTAGTGATGACTCATTCAGTAGGTCTCGAAAAGTCAATCGCATTCTGGTAAATTCGGAGGGTCACCGTCGACGGAATTCTCAGTAGCTAAACTGGTTTCTTTTAGTCGCCTCGAAGGTTCGATTTGTTGTTTTCATAGCTTCCGTCTCAGGTAGATTTGACCTAGAAATTACGAGAATGAATAAACATATTTACGGTTTTTAATATGACTCATATAATGTTTTACGTAACAGTCCACCTTGTCTTTCCACTATCATTCGCCCATTCTCTCGTTCACTTTACTGTCGTTTTTGCACAACAAAACTATCGGTATCACTACTTTAATGAGATATAAAGCCCCATTTGAAACATAGGTTACCACCAACTGGAAAACTCCATTTAACACCTTTATTTTGGTGCTACCTAGACCTCCAATGTTTAGTATCAGCTGTATCAACGCCTCCAGATTTCGTTTTGCCTTCTCTACCGTCTTTTGGATGTGAACTCTGAAGCTTAGTCCTTCCTACAACCAGACTATCAGATACCTAATCGATTTAATCGTCCACACTTTTCACTATTAAGCGAAGAGAGGATTTTTTTCAGCTCCCTTTGAGAACTAATACCTCAGTTTTCTAAGGCGCTAGCTGTAGATCGTTTTTTCTGATCCACCTACTAATGCGTCGCAGGGCTGTATTAGCCGCATTAACCATGTCCGTTTCCTGACTCGCTTTGGTCACCAGTGCGAGATCATCGGCATAAGCTACAAGAGTGCATCTCCTTGGCATCTGTAATCTCAACATCCATTGAGGGGTACAGAACATTTCACAGTATGAGACGTAATACTGAACCCTGCAGAACACCTTGCGACAAACGGATGCTGGTATCTTTTTCTCTTATGGATATGTCAGTAAAGTATCTGTCAATTAGGTTGACCAGGTACTCACTAACGCTTAATTCTCTCAGCCTGGACATAATTTTTCTAATGATTCTATATTAAAGGCATTCTTGACGTCAAGCAGGATGAGAGCCACCCATCTTTTTGTATCCTGCATAATTAAACAGGTTACTTCTGTGACTGCATCTATGGTAGACTTTTTGGCCTTAAAACCATATTGGCGATCGCTCAGCGTATGCTTTTCGTCTAGCTTTCGCTCAAGGCGACCTTTTACAAGCTATTCGTACAATTTAGCTATCTAACTAAGAAGGCAAATTAGCTGAAATCGCACCTCTTCCTCTGCACCTCCACCTTTCGGGATAAGGACAACCTTAGCTTCTTTCAACATTGTTGGAAACTGCTGTTGTTTAAGCAGTTTTTTAGCAATCTAAGAAAAACCTGTGGGTCTTTTAGTGCGGCAAGTCTTGCTGTCTTCGGCATGACTCCATCTATTCCAGGTGCTTTTCGGATCTTCATCCGTCCAACAGTCTCGCCGAGTTCCAACTCAGTAAAAGGTTTTGCATCTACGAAACCAATAACCCTTTCATGTCTATTC
Organism: Diabrotica balteata; assembly: GCA_918026665.1. NCBI lineage: Eukaryota > Metazoa > Arthropoda > Insecta > Coleoptera > Chrysomelidae > Diabrotica > Diabrotica balteata. The sequence goes on from OU898276.1 coordinate 176,098,174, forward strand.
TCCACCTGAGGAAAGAGTTTAACTCAAAAAGAAAGAGTTAGGCCACAGCCTAACTATAGGTTCTAGTACCAAATCGACATACTGGCGACTCGTTAAACTCTGCCGTAATGGACGCAAAGGTGTTTTTATTCCCATCATAATACCTCCCCAAAACATTACAGTTCCTACTTTATATTTTGGAACGGATCTGGCAGTTTGCAGTCTAGCTTATCTGTCTCGACCTGTTAAAACTCAAATTTGACGGTCATCTGATCTCAGGCCAATTCTGGTTTCATCTGAAAAAAGGGCATTTTGCCAATCTTTATTTGTCCAGTTCTGGAGTTCAAGAGATTAATTCAGCCGATTAATTTTGTTTTGTCTGGATATCTCGGGAACCCTCAACTGCCTCCTGCTAAATAAATTTTGGGAACAAAGTCTCTTCCGTATTATTTCAACTGAAATGTCAATAAAAAAATTTTGTTAAAATCCTTTATAAAAGGTATATAAAAATGTCTCAAACGGGCTATCACAAACACATTGCAAAACGTTTTCGGATTAAACAATCCATCATCAGTGCAAACGGTTGTACATGCTAGTAGCCACCAAATTATATGGGTAAAAACCCTTTAAATGTTATAAATTTGAAATTGTTTTACATTATTAGTATTTTTAATTTGTGATGGTTAAGTTACCGTTGGATAGGTAACATGGCGGCGTATGACTCTACATGAGTAAAATGTAGAGTCATACGCCGCCATGTTACCTATCCAACGGTAACTTAACCATCACAAATTAAAAATACTAATAATGTAAAACAATTTCAAATTTATAACATTTAAAGGGTTTTTACCCATATATTTTGGTGGCTACTAGCATGTACAACCGTTTGCACTGATGATGGATTGTTTAATCCGAAAACGTTTTGCAATGTGTTTGTGATAGCCCGTTTGAGGCATTTTTATATACCTTTTATAAAGGATTTTAACAAAATTTTTTTGTGATATATGGTATACAGCCAGCTACAGGAACTTAGTTTCCTCGTGGAATTTTGAAATGTCTATACTTTTAGTCTGCAAAAGTTGCCTTTGGAGCTCCGGATGAGAAGAGGTTGGATTTATTCTAGATATTTGACCTAAAAATCGGTCTTGTCGATCTACGACGACTTTCTCTTGGCCTGTTCTTGAGTGTACCCAATTCTAAAAATCTTGCATATGTTTTTGAAACAACGCTCTGCGAGACGTGTAGCGTAGCTGAAATTTGCCTTTGTGACTTTTCCTGTTCAACTAGAGTAACAATTCTTTTCCTTTGAACATCTGACAAACCTACGTAGGGCATATTACCTTTTTTGAACAGAAACTAACTTTACTCTGACGTCTCGGTTTTACAACTTGACACAAATAATAAAATTGTTCAATGTGTACCTACTTGATCAAATTTTATTAATTATGAATCGTATTTTCAACAAAAAACTTTATCGCTTATCTGCAAAAAAAGTTATCATACATTTCTTATTATTAGTAAGAAATTCTGGTTGCTTCCATATAAGTTTGGTTGTGTGTATATTCAGATAGAAAAAAACAAACAAGGGTACTGCCAAAAGGGCAACACACAGCATTTTCATTATTAATGAACGTATAGCGATATATGAATTATCACATGAGACTATGGATGATAATACACACTAAAAGGTAAATTTGCTTTATTGAATCGGAAGAAGGTCGCTGACTGAGTACAAAATAGACAACTAGCCGAATCTTAGCATATGACACTCCAAATTAAACGATGTGAGACGTATAGTAGATATAACGTATAGCGTGCCATCGAAATTATCGTTCCATCGTTTCGTGGCCCGTTGCATACGATGGGTAAAATTACTATATTATATTCGCCTAACAGAAAAGTAGAATATAAACACTAGGGACGCGTGATATATTCATTCCCAATATCTAGAGATGCTAAAGAGATATCTACTTGTTACAAAATCACTTATGCTGTAACTGATTATATACAAAAGCGGATCAAAAGTAACAGGTAGAAACTCACAAGTAACGACAACCTACACCTCTAAACAAAGACGCATAATTTGCAGTTATAACAGATATGGATTCAATAATCCTAACGAATGACATTTATGTCTGTTGAATTTAATTATATAAGCATAGACTTTTTACTTTTAATAGCTTTATATATGTGTGTGTTGGTTTATAATTATAGTGTTATTTAAATAAACTTAGAACTGTGAACATTTTTAAGGTGTTTGCTGTTTTCTCTTAAGTAAGTAAATTTAATATTATTTTGACTATTATAATAATTATTATGATGATAAAAGGATTGCAAGTGTGAGTTCATAGTTGAACAGATATATTAAAAAGGTCAATACTCACAATCTAATATTTACTTTCAAAGTTTTACAGAAGCGATCGGTTTCGAGGCGTACAATATTTGCCTCATCCTCAGGCCCAGCAAAGAGTTTGTTTTGTTAAAAAACAATAATATAGATATCGCCAATAAGAAGTTTTCCGTTTATAACTGGGAATAAGCCACAATTAAAGATAAAAATACGTTTATTGACGTTTCAATTTCCAATTCGGAAATCGTTCTCAAAATACAAAAAAATTTTTGTTTTGTATTTTGAGAACGATTTCCGAATTGGAAATTGAAACGTCAATAAACGTATTTTTATCTTTAATTGTAGCTTATTCTCAGTTATAAATAGTAATTAATTTACAATGCCACAAGAAAATAGCTTCAGAACAATATTAAGAAGTTTTCCGTTTACATCCAGGGTACTGTCGTGAGGTTATATGTTGATCATTATGTGAATAATATGTATGTGAATAAAATAAAAGGTGTAAGAACCTGTGACAAAAACAACAAAAAAAGGACATCGTACTGCATAATATGTGGTTTTCCATCTTCCACAAGTTTTTAAACTTTATACAGTCCGAATGTGGCAGCTTATACTGTATGTGTATTTGTCTTTAACTACTTTTAATTTTATTTCAAACCAGAAGATAATCCTACCTTTTTAATAAATAGGTAATCCAAAGTCTTTTTAATAATAAAAAAACTTTGACAACAAAAACTATAACATCTAAGAAGTATTTTAAGGATCAAAGACAACAACCTTTAGCAACAGTTACACAGTTTATTTGTTTATTTTTACGCACAACAGGCCGTTAAGGGCTAGGGCATTTTTTTACAACATAATCCTAATATTAACTAATTACAATTATTTTAAACAAAACTTTAACTTTAATATGTATGTAGAACATTCTTAATTACTCTGGAGGACCTGGTGTACAATATTTCTACATTCGCTTCTATTTTGTGCTTTTATTTTCCAGTCCTTCACCTTCACGTGTTTAAGGTCTTCCTCAGCTTTACTAATCCACCTCGTTTTGTGTCTACCTCTTCTTTTGGGCTAACAATTACACAGTTAGAACACTTTAATGCTCAACCATATTCCCAAGAGCCTTTTATTTACAATATATATAATGATCAACATATCACCTCACTACAATAGATCGGAATACTAGAATAGAAGCGGAAAACTTCTTCTTGCCGATATATATATATATATATATATATATATATATATATATATATATATATATATATATATATATATACATATATATATATATTATTGTTTTTTAACAAAACAAACTATTTGCTTTGCCATCATGGCAATCTTTACCTTATCTCCCACAGCGCGGAAAAGCTGCATAGATTTTGTGTTGAACCAGGTTCTGAGGTTCTTCAACCAGAACGTTCTTCTTCCTGGACCCCGTTGTCCAAATATTTTTCCTAGCAGGATCACTTGTAGAAGGGCATATCTGGATTAATTTCGCATAATGTGTCAAAAGTACTGGAACTTTCGAGATTTGATAGTGGTCAGTACCTCTCGGTTCTTCTTTATTCTTCTGAGGACCTCCTCATTGGTGACTCGGTCAGTTCACGGGATTTTAAGTATTCTCCGATATACCCACATCTCAAATACTTCCAATTTTCTGCACATATCTTTATCCAAGGTTTACGAACACCAGAAAAAAGAACAGAGAAGACGTAGCATCGCAGCATCTTACTTTTATACCAAGAGAGAGGTTGTGGCTCTTAAAGAAGGCCCCCATCCAGTTGAAGGTGGATCCAGGACCGCCCGGGGCCAGGCCGGTCTCCGGGGATAAGACGCGGCCACCCCCCCTCCCAAACCCAATTGAAATTCCCAAAAATCTGATAACTCATAAACTGGGATATGTAATAGTGAACACTCATGCTATTGACACAAGAAGGAAGAAAATTAAAACAGTTTTAACAATTAAACTTTTTACAATTAAACATTAAACTTTGTTTTTAATTATTTACAATAGAACTGTTAGTTACAACACTTTTCTTGCTTTCATATCAGCAAAGTTTTGGATCACGTTGTCGAAGTCAAGAGTTTTTGCAAGTTTCGACTCTATGCTTAACAGTCCCAAATCAGATAATCGTTTTTGACCCATAGTAGATCTTAAACAATTCTTAATTCGGTTTAAAACACTAAATGATCTCTCGGCCTGAGCAACGGATACTGGTAGGCAACAGAACATGCGAAGAGCAATGCACACATTGGGGAAAAGATTTGTCACATTAAGGGACACGAGCTTGTTCAAAAGTTTTGCTGGTTTCAGCGACGTATCTGAGATTTTTGATTTACTAACAGTTTTCAAGTAAATCATTTCATCAACTAGATCCCTGCTTACATCTGAATTGTACTCTTCGGCGAATCTTACACAACTTTCTGAGATCGTATTCTCGTCCATTTCGTTATACTTCCATAAAAATGAAAATTTCATTTCGATTTCTCTCAGTGCTGTGAACCTCGTTTTCAGGTTGGCCACCAAAACATCAATTATTATGTAAAAAACTTCTGTTTTGAAGCGTTCTTCCGGGGATAAATTTAACATTACACCTTCTGTAGCTGTTTCATCGTGAAAAGTCTTCCTCTTTCTTGCACGGGAAGTGGAGAGTTCCGGTTCGATACCATAAGCATTTGCAACATGTTTGCATTCAGACAATATCTTGTCCCAGTTATTTCTTAAGGCACTTAAATCATCAATTAGGCTCTCTATATTACTACTCTCAACATCCAAAGTAGCGTCCATAGTTTGAAGTAGTTGACTTCTGTAGTTGATGGGTACCAACACTTTCACCCAAATTGACGCCATGAGGATGCACTTGAAGGTATTAAGATATTCTAAAACCTCATTGATTGCGGCTCTCATTTCAACAGTTACGTTAAGATTCAACAATGATGAAACTGCCTCAATGATTTTGCCTATGTGTGCCGCTATTGGTTTCACACATTCTACTCTAGTACTCCACCTCGTATCAGACAATGAGTGCACTGAAGATCCTACTATCTTTTTCAGAAGCTCCCATCTTTTTGGGCTGCAACTGAATAAATTGTACAGATTCTGAACAACATTAAAGAAAGTGTGTGCTTCAGTACCACTCTCAGCAGCGCATACTCCACATAAGTTCAAACTGTGGCATCCACATGGTGAGTCCACAGCCAGAGGGTTTGATTTTAAAATATGAGCCTGAACACCCTTATACTTGCCACTCATATTACTGCCGTTATCGAATCCCTGTCCTCTACAGTCATCTAAGGATATGTCATATTTTTTAAGAACTTCTTTGATTGGATTTGCGATGTCTTCTCCAGTTTTTTCATTGCAGTCCGAAAACTCCAAAAATCGTTCATGTAAAATATTTTAATAAAAGGATTTTTTTTAATTTGCTAACGGCCAGCCCGGGCTTCCTTGGGCCCCGGATACTTTGCCCCCCCCTGTCCCCTTCTCTGGTCGGGCCTGGGTGGATCTAGCTTTTGATGTGGAAATGAGTAGCAATGATAAATAAAAGATATGAAATTATTCAAAATCACTTCAACAAAATGGAATATTTTAAAAATGAAAAACTGTAACCCATTTTACTCATTGTACCTATGTAGTTTTCCAGTACTTATTTTTCGTAATTCGATATTACTTTACATCCGCAAAGTTTGTCCGTTTGTGCGTTGTCACCTATGCAATACTTGGGGACAATCTATCGATGGATACATATATGGTTTTGTCTCCTGAATCAAAATCTGAAAACGGCATTTTGATATCTCGAACCATCTTCGACATAACCGGCATCAAAGTTAAAAATAGTGACGTCACAATTTTTCTAAATATACATTCGTTTCTACTTACACAAATAAATGTTAAATCGAAATCGAAACGTCGACTTAATAAATTTTATTTATTAATGTTAATGTAATGTTAACTTCTACACAATAAGAGGTCTCTTTTTATGTCATTAATGATAATATTTTTACTTATTTCCAAATATTGGTCTTAAAGCGTAAAATTTATAAAAACAACTTTCTATTTTTTGCCTTTTGATTAATACCACAATTAACTAATGATGTGTGAATGACAATTTACAAAAACTAATATTTAAGTATACTTCTTTGGAAGATTAATCATTGATTACTATTATTGTAACAGTAATCCTAAAAATTATAAATTAATTAATTTCAAATTCAGATGTTATAGACTGCTAGAATCTTAATACAACCCTGTACAATTATATAAACATCAGGTTTCGCGTGTTCTGAGCATGCATTTGTTGACCGCTACTTTTCTGTTAAATGAATTTAGTATAGTTTGCTATCAGTATGGAAATCCAAAAATGTTATGAAACGATGAAATAAAACTTTTTAAAGTTTACGCTGGACTTTTATTTTTGTTCTTTAACATTTAATTTTCATTTTAATCTAACGTTAAGTCAAGTGACATGGGAAAGGGTTCATACTAATTACTTAACTAACAAGTTTGTATTATAACTATAAGGTTGATTCGTTAGTATAAAAAAATGTTATTCATACACAACAATATTACTTTATTTAAGTACGGTAGACATAGACGAATCGTTTACAACTGAATCCAATTTAAATATAGAATTTTCCAGAGCATTCTCTAGATTAACCAATAGATCATCCATAACCTTATTATCTCCTGATCCCCTACACTTGTCAGCAGCTGTATAAAACTTGCTTTTGCTATAACGCCTTGGGCTGTCCTCAACAAATATTTTTGGCTTGATGTTAAATTCCTTCATAAGATAAGAGGATTTAAGAACTGACTCTTGCAGTTTTGTATCATCAAAAACACTATCGGAACTTTCGACATCATACTTTGAAGTCATATTATTTCTGTTATTCGAATTGTCTCTTATTTGATCTTCATCGTCATTATTAACTATATTACAGATAGTATCACAAAAGGAGTTGATATCAATAACGTTTTGTTTTAAATGTCTGTATTTATTGAGTCTCTTTTCTGATGAATCGATTATTTGAGACATTAAATCTGCCTTATCAGTAGTTTTATTAGAAGTTGATTTCTTAAAAGAATATGATAATAAATGATCGTTGTCTTTAGATTCATACAAAATGTTGGAAACTTTGGTGTTTTGTATTATTTCTCTGTCTCGTGTATCACAAAGTACATTCATGTTTTTATTTTTCTCTTCACAAGCACTAAGAAAATTACAACAATTGCTTTTGGTGTTAAATGTATTTGAACACATATCTTTCTTATTAAAATCATAAAATGTATCTTCAGTGTCATTTGTTTTATTCCAAACTTTATTTTCAATTGTTTTGTCTAACTTTAGTTCTGACTCATTTTGGTGATTTCCAGACCAGTTTTTTGCCAATACATGCTCAACTTTGAAATGTTTTGGTTCCTCACGGCCAGAGGAACAAGATGTTGATGAATGAGTAGAAGCATCATCTAAATTTTCACCAGCCAGAAAATCTTCTAGAGCTTGTGGATAATAGTCAGGAGGCTTTTGTCTTGAACCAAAGGCAGTTACAGGTGTTGTGGTTCTTTTCGGTATACTAGAAATATACTGTTCTATCATTTTGTTATATGATTCTTCATCAAGATCTTTTGAGAACATATTTATTGATGAGTTACTTTTAATGCCTAACATTTTTTCTTTGTTATCTATTAAATTAAAGGATGAATGATTGAAACTACCAAGGGATTCCGGTGCTTTAATAAAATAAGAATGGGACGCAACGTTTTTATTTTCTGCTCCAGTTGACTCAGAAGATTGCTGAAGTTCCGATATTTTAGTGTTAACTATATTTTCTAATTCCGATATAGCTACCTGTAGAGTTTCATCTAATTTTTTATCATTATTGAGCAGTTTTGGCTGAGTAACAGATTCTACGCCTCTGGGGTACTGTGTAAAAATATCATTAACGCTTTTGTACATAATTTGGGGCTTTTTTGCATATTTGTTTTTAAATTCTTTTAGTTTTCTGTTCATAGATTGTATATCGGATATATATTTCTTGTGAACGCAATCCTGATGCCGTTTAGTTTTTCTTTTATAGTGACATGCTGGAGCTGATTGTATTCTCTGTGCATCGGCTTTTCTCTGCTCAATCATCTGTTGTATCTGGGCAATCTGTTTGTTTGCTACATCTAGTTCTTTATTAGTAAGATCTAACATTTTAGAAGTACTTAAATCTGCAGACATCTTACAATTATCTCTTAACAGGTGTTCCATTAAGGACAGTTTCTTTACCAAACTTTTGGCGGAAAAGGCAACGTGTTCTGTTTTTGTTGGTTGTTTCGGAGCGGATACTTTTGTTATTATTGGTTGTTGGTTCCCTTTTTTGAAGGGTCGTTTAGTGGTTTTTATAACTGCAGATTCCAAACCAAAGGTGGGCATTTCTAACTGTATTGTTTTTACCTCTATTAATGGCCTTGAGACCGTACTTGATTTACTGTGAAGTTCATTGTATTTGCTTGGGTTGTTAGCAAACAAAGGTCTATAAATTCTTTGAAATTCACGAAAATTGTCATTGGATTCAATGTTTTTGGTTTTTATCTCTGTTCTTATTGGGATTATTTTAAAATAATTCGCTAAATTATTAGTGTCTTTAGTCATTTTGGTATTGATATTTTACTGACGTTTTTAAATTTCATTTTGACAGGAGGATTATGAGACTCACTAAAATAAATATATTGACAGGATATTGATTTTAATCAAAGAAATCAATCTTTGATTTTTATATATTATGATTAGGCATTTTTTAGATATAATTTATCAAAACTAGAGATCATGGATGTCTTAATTATATTGAAATACGATGCCACAGAATAATAAACAATCAGAATGCCCACTCTCAGATGCCGTCTTTAAAGTTTTTCAGCACGCACTCCATGTTTTAGAAGGAAACACAGAACACAGACTCGAATTGAAAATCACATTTGGTGTAACGGGTCTTTATCGACATATGATTTGTGAGGTTATGTATTTGTTTATATTTATGTTTAATTATATTATACTTATTTAATTATATTATATTTATATATATGTTATTATATATAACAATGTTAAAATAATTGTATAGTACCTATGTATGTGACTGCCGTAAGTCAATTAAACCGGGTTAATTTTTCTATGCATACCACATAAACAACACTAGTTTGCGCGTACGCGCGAACGAGATGCGCGTACTTAATTTTCCATGGATAGTGGTCATTCTGATTGTTTATTATTCTGTGATTTAGGCTAGATGTAAACTGGAAACACAAATTTTACACTTGGGATTAGAAAATCCCAAGACTATTTGATGTTATCTATTCGTGAATAACAGCGAAGATATCTTTAAGAGAAGCCATACTGGTGTCAAATATCTTTTTCGTATATACATATGTACAGATCTGCATACTATATTATTTTTTTTTGGAATTTGATTAAAACTTGGTTAGTGAAATCAATAATAAACAAATTGAAGAGAACATGGCTTGAAACCAAACCTTATGGAAATCCGTGGTTCTTATTCATTGAATATTCATTAAACAGAGACTTTTTAGAAGAAGACCTATTTTAAGGATTGATCAGCATTTTTCTAAAACATTGTACCGAATGCTTAAAATTGTTGATATTGTAACAAAGAAATCCATAATATTATTATGTTTGTCAAAATGAACACATAATATCTACCGAGAGGATAAATATTTCGTAGGAATTTTGGACATTATATTATTTGAATCGCCTTTTAACTAAAATTTGAAAGCAGAATATTATTGGAAACTACTAGTAAATCAAATTTTACTCTCTACAAATGTTGTTATCGGACAAAATTATGAATTGCGATTCCAAATGCATGGCTACTCGACAAATAACACCGCAACTGTCTGGGATTATCTATACCTCGCTTTTAATGCAAATCAAGGAGTGTATACTTCACGGTATGTGTAATGACACGTTTTTTTTTATAGACCATCGGCTCCAAATTATGTCTCCCTGGCGTTTTGTTTGCTATATCGGCGTACAGTATTGTCGTGCAGTTGATGTGGCAAAGGTATAGCCGTATTTATGTAACTCTGCTGAGTAAACAGATAGGCGAGGAAAAGGAGCACTAAAAAGTATTAAACAAACCAAAATTTCCCGCAGCAAGATGAATGGATGTGCAACTTTTTCATTCGTTTTTCGATTTAAAATGTATTGTTAAATATTATATATACAGTTGGTACAGTATAAGTCCCGATGCACGTCATTATCTACGTCAGAGTTATAAGTTGACAGTGTTGCCAAATCACAAAAAATTCCTGAATTCATTTTAAACCAAATATAGATCACATATGGCTTTATAGCCATATCCATATGATGAACGGCATGATTCATATGATGAACGGCATGATTCATATGATGAACGGCATTCTGTGGGACCAAACAATATCTAAAGCGAACAAACAACTCATATACAACACCATACTTAAAAGTGTAATCACATATGGCAGTGAAGTTTGGCCAATGAAACAAAGAACAGAGAAACTGTTATTAGCAACAGAAATGGACTTCTGGAGAAGAGCAGCAGGCAAATCAAGAAGAGATCGGATACCAAATGAGAGAATACGAGAAATGATGGGAGTCAAGCATACAATAGTTGATGACATAAAAACAAAACAGTTAATATGGTACGGCCATGTGCAGAGAATGCCAGATGACAGGATTCCAAAACAGATTTTGACGTGGACACCACAAGGGAGAAGGAAAAGAGGAAGACCGATAAGAAACTGGAGAAAGTAAATTGAAAAAGAACTAGAGGAAAGAGAAATCCCTCCAGGCCTATGGTTGAATAGAGAAGAATGGCGGTTAGAAGTCGGAAGGCGTCGGAGAATGCTGTAAACCGATAGTAGTAGTATATAGATCACATAATTACTGCAGTTTCATCATTAGTTTAAACCTATAAAAAATAAACCTAATTTTAATGTTCAAGGGGCCATAAGATTCTTAACTTACTAATCACTGTCTATGTCACAGCTACTACTAGAATCACTGTCACTGTTTAAAATAATGAATCAAAGAAGCTACCATCTCTTTACAACGACTAGGTATTTAACTTATTATGTGATTTTTTTTTTTATTAATTAGATGGCTTTGGTAAAGACCAATTAGCCAAACGATTTTTTTTAACTATTTTAAAAAATCATCAATTTCGTTTCCTTGAATACCCGAATGCCCTTTGATCCAAACTATTAGCATCTCCCGTTGCAAGCTAAATATTTCGTGATTGGTCTGTAGTATTTCTACTTCTAGATGACTTAAGTTCTTGGCCGCCCTTATATTTTTTAGTCTCTCTATGACACTTTTGCAATCTGTAAATATAATACTTTTGAGTCTATACGTCCTAAGTATATATTTTAGAGCTTCACTTATTGCAAACATTTCTGCTGTATATATCGTTGCCTCATCTGGTAATCTGAACTCCTCATGATATGCCATTATGCTAAATTCAGTACTGAATTTAGCACTAAAAATATTGTATCTACAAATTAGGTACACGCGCCGATTCAGTACTAAAAATTAGAACATGTTCTAATTTCTTGTACTAAAAATGATCCAATATTAACTAAAACTGAGGTTATGTTACGCATGTTTATGTTTTGTTTTTAAATATGTGGAGTCAAAAGCAAATAGAAAATTTAATCGAACTATATAAAGCAAATCCTTGTTTATATGTGCCAAAACATTCATTATACAAAAATAGGAATGGGAGAGTAAAAGCTTTGGAAGAAATAAAGGCGGAATTGTACAAACTCCTGTTTGTTTTGTTTAGTCTAATCATAAAACTATAAAACAAACTTCAGATAGGTTAGACTGTCAATACAAAATTGGTAGAGCGTATGCCTACAGGCTAATTAAAATCAAGATAGTTGCAAACACCAACATACATTTTTCATACTAAATCGACTCGCGCAACTAACTAATATTTTTAGCACTGAAATCAGTACTGAAATTAGCATAATGGCAAGCGGACGTGATGGTAAAAAGTGGCACCTGTACGAATTTGTTTTGATCCATCGGTGTAAATCTGATAATAGTCAGGCCATCGTTGATTAACCGTTTCGAGGAAGTGGTCGTTTTTGTCAGTCTGAAACGTCTTAATTTTTTAGAAACAAGGACATGGGAATGTTCTGAAAAACTTATTACGTGATGTTTTGGAGTTAAATCACACTAATTTTGTTCTAAGGATAGAGTTTAATTTTATAATAAAAACAAATCTGACGTGTCAACACCGCAACTCTCAAGTAGATGTTACAAATTGATGCCAAAATGCCACCTTCGTTCGATTGCAGTTATAGTGTGTTCCGAACAAATGTGCTTCACAAAAACGCTTTATAATCCACTTGTACCAATTAATTGAAACAAGTTATGGTGTATTTATTTAAGTTCACATTAATAGAAATCTTCTAATATATATATGTATTGTTATGATTGTTTATTTTGACTTTGATCTTAGTTTATTGAGCCAATAAAAAATATAACTTATTTGTTATCAAATGTAAAATAAAACTCCTTCTATTACCTGTGTTCGATGGATTCAAAGATTTTCTAGTTGTCCTTTATCGGGATAGAGAAGAAGGATAATAATAAAAGAAAATACTACATTACAAAAAAATTACGTTTCTTTATTTTATATGAACGAATAAAACAATTATCAAATTCTGCCGTTATCTTGTCAATTAGCATACAAGAAAATAAATGAAATTTTTATAATAATAAGATTTTAAATCTACATACATTTATATTAAGTGAAAACCAATTTTACTTAAATTTTCCTTTACTTGAAGCAAGAAACAACAAAACTTTAAACTTTTGATTAGTCTAACAAACCTCAGTTCTCAAATTTAAAAGCTAATGACCATGATGTCAACACAGATCCTTCACAGATATTAATTTCAATTGTACAAAACACTTACAGCTTTTTTTTATTGAATTGTATGTTGGAACATACTCAGAAAAGTCCAGTCTCCTCAACGATGTGATCTCTCCTTTTTGGCCCTCGGCTCCTTCCCAACGTCTCTCCAAACCTCCTGCACTAACCAAAACCACCTGATTCACTTCTCCAAAAACTCAGCTACTTATTAATGACACAATGACTTCCTTTTGTCAACTTGATGCCGTAAAACTACTTTCACCTATTTTCACAAAATGCACACGGTAGATACAAGGACCTCTTTTAATCTACTTGTTATCTCCTTCTGCAAAACTATTAAATTGTTTTCACAATGCCGGTATCTAACTCACGAACCACACCCTATCTTGAGACTAACGACTGTTTCCTTCGATGACCAAATTATAACTGACCTCTCCGGTCATCCTGATCGGCTCACAAATTCCCATTCCAAAAACGACCGTCCAATCAAAAGATGTAAAATAGTATTATGTATTAATTTAAGATGTTTAGTTTAAATATAAGTATATAGTCTGATCTGAAAAGCCTAAATGTCCATAAAATTCTCGATAGAAGGGTAAAGAATTATCTAGAAAACATCAATAGAAGGCAGTTAACCCTATTTGCATAGTAGAATATTCGAGATCGATCAATATTGATCAGATACAGCAGTTTCGAACATGATTAGTTGCTAGAAGATTCGAGAACGATGAAAAGATATAAATACGATGTAATTTGGAGCAATTCATTCATTCATACATTAGACAGTTAGTATAACAGTATGATTCGTTAACACAGTATTAAGTTAGACAGTATGAGAGTAAATTAAAACAATTAAACAGTTAAATTAATTAAGACAGTGCATTGATTAGACAGTTCAGGATAGTTAACAGTTACAGTAAGACAATATGGAGTTAGTTAATTAAGAAGAAGAACAGGAGACAGTTCGACAGTTAGTTAATGAATTTATTAAGAAGTTAGTTGATCAGTAAATAGTACAAGGAGATAGTATACAGTCATTATTAAGAAGAAAAAATAAGATTAGAAGTAAGAAGCAAAGAAGAAACAATAAATAAAGAAGAATATTTTACCCATTTATAAATGCTATTAAGAAGAAAAATATTTTAAATTGGTAGAAGCTGATAATTAAAACATTCTGGTATATTTGGAAAAAGCAATTTCACAAAAACAAGGATAACCGAGGCTGATAAAGAAGATATTGAGTGGTGATTATACGCTTTATTTTGGATAACAGTTTCATTTAGGCATTCAGTGATAGAAAGGTACCAAATTTTGTTAATATAATTAAATTATTGTAAGAATTTCAAATTTAAGATAGGTTGTTCTAAATTTATATTGTCTATATTAGGTATATATGTGTGTTTCATAATAGTTATAACAAAGATAATTTAAAAAAATTACTTACAAACTAATTATTTGAGAACCGGGATAAAAACCCTATACTTATATATGTTATTTTAAAATATTCATTGCTCATACACAAACAAAACATCATAGCAATAAATATATATATATATATATATATATATATATATATATATATATATATATATATATATATATATATATGTATATATATCAATATTCGTTGTTGGTATTAGAAATACTAAAAACCATTTTTAACTTTTATTTCAGAAATAAAGGTTGGCCCAGATCATCATAACAACAACGTTGTAGTTGGCGGTAAGTTTGACTTTTATTATTAGTATCATATTAACAGACGTACACGTTTAAGCTTAATCTTCTTGTGAACATGCTCACATGTAAACGGTTACTATTAGCAACATCTATATCTTGATGGATTGGCAGGATCTAGTTACCAAGTATCTTTTTATACTCACTAGTGAGGGAGTGTATGCGCCGTAGTTTGGGTGGTGGAATGTGGCTCAGTACTAGGAGCCATTGCGTAGGGGTGGATTTGATTACACCAGCAATCATTCTGATTGTATTGTTCAATTGGTCATCTACTTTGTGTATATGTGTGCTGTTAAGCCAGGCTGAAGAGCAGTATTCTGTAGTTGAGAAGACAAGGCTCAGATCAGATGATCGCAAGGTGAAAGCCGATGCTCCCCATGTTGTGCTGCACAGCTTCTGGATAATGTTGTTTCTGGATTTAGTTTTTCCGCTGTTTTAACAGATATTCCTTATAAGATAGGGTTCTGTCAAAAGTCAGCCCAAGGTACTTTGTTGTTTTATTGTAGGCGAGTGTGGTGTTTTCGAATTAGATATTGAGTGTTCTTCCTGCAAGCTTGTTAGTTAGATAAAAACTGGAAACCTCTGTTTCGTTAGCGTTTGGTTGGAGCCTCCATTAACGGAAATACTTTCCCACTGTGTGTAAGTCTGCCGCGAGGATTTCTTCTGTTTGTTCAAATTACTTACACCTTGTTGCAAGGATCCAGTCATCGGCGTAACCAACCTTCCTTGATCTAGTTTCTGGTATATCTGGTATATCTGGTATATCTAGTATATCTGGTATATCTGGTATATCTGGTATATCTGGTATATCTGGTATATCTGGTATATCTGGTATATCTGGTATATCTGGTATATCTGGTATATCTGGTATATCTGGTATATCTGGTATATCTGGTATATCTGGTATATCTGGTATATCTGGTATATCTGGTATATCTGATATACAGGTTAAGAGAAGAGGAGCTAGGACAGATCCCTTAGGCAGTCTATTCTTTAGGTTTATTGGATGCTGATGTCGGTTCCCATGACTACTTGAATCGTTCGGTCGGTTAGCGTGCTGTTGATTATTCTAGCGGTGTATTTACAGGAGATTATACGGAGGAGCTTGTATATCACGCCTTCTTTCCAGACTGTATCGTAGGACCCTGTTAGGTCTATGAATGTGGCTGCAGTTTTAAGTTTTCTCTGAAACCCTGCCTCAATAAATGTAGTACGTGAAAGAACCTGATCTGCGCAGCTTCTTTTCGGTCGGAAACCAGCCTGATCAACCGGTATTGATTCAAGTTGTTTTGGACTAATTCTGTTGTAGATAAGTCGTTCTAGTAGCTTTAACGTAGGGCTCCTGGTATGTAGTTCCCTGGTTTTAATATGGCAATGATCTTCGAGCATTTGAGTTCCTGTGGTATGGTACCGGTCTTGATAATATCTGTGAAAAAGTGAGCCATCTATTTTTTCACATATTTCGCACTTTTTCCACTGAATCACCAACACACTAAGTTTTTTTTCTATTTACAAACTTTTTTCTCTAAAAATGTTCAGTACATATTATTTCTAATTATTGTTCTCTTTATGAAGTATTTATTTTTGCTAATATCTTGTTCATTGTGCTAGACACTAATAAAACTTTTCAAAATATCTATTATTTTAATATAATAATTCGTCTGTGACAGTATTTTAACAGTTTTATATATAACTTGTTTTTTGAATGGTTGATTCAATTTAAGTTAGTCCCTGTACCGAATTCACGAGATATATTATAGGTCACAATGTTACAACTGTAAAAGTTTTAGGTAAGGGAGAATTGTTGAAACTCTTTAGGTACTTCTAAATAGCAATTGTAATATATAACTGACTGTACATAACGTTGCAGTTGTTTCAAGTAGGGGAATTTTAAAAGGTTTTTAGAAGCGTTTATCTCTTTTAAAAGGTAGTTACGTTAAAACGTTTTATTTTTAGTTGTATGTTACGCTAAAATATTCGCTATACAAAAAAATAGGCAATATATGTATATGTATATATTATATATATATATATATATATATATATATATATATATATATATATATATATATATATACAGGGTGGTGAATCGTCAAACGGTCCATAGGAAACTCAATGGAAAATTCTAAATTGTTGAATTCCTGCTTCCCTAATTATTTTACACCCAAAGTCATGGGAAACTATTTGTAGAGGACTCAAATATGTATCGAAAACAACTGTTAAAATTATTCTACGACTTAAAGGTATTCCAAAATTTTGCTAAAATATAATACATTTTTCTGTGAAAAAATGTGTATTACGTGTTGCGTTTTGTCATATTATTGTTTCTGATATTTGACAATATTTAAATCAATTATATTACATTTATCTATGATTTAAATGGCCAAAATTTTGTGATTTATTGTTAAAAAAAAAATTAAGTTGATTAAAAAATGTACTCAGTTGAGGAGAAAAAAGCAATAATAAAAATTTTTTATTCATGTTTTATTATAACACTTGTTATAGTTTTATGTTTATAAATTATCATATATTATTATTAGAAATAAAGATCACAGTAACAGTATATTGGAATTCATTGAATTGTTGTATAACTTAACATGGAATTAAATTTTAGTGAATTAGAATATCTTACGTTAAATAAAGATCCGGTAGTGGCAGGAAAAGGTTCGCGCTATTGCCTGAGTACAACATTATGCGATTTTTCGTCAACTGAGTACATTTATATTGATCGATTTGTAAACAATATAATTTATTGTTCACAAAGTAATAATGTTCATTAGTAGTAGTATTTAGTAAAACTCATTGTTTATAATTTAATCATAAAATAAAAAAATTGACAATTCAAATTGTCAAACATCTGACATAAATATGATAAAACACAAACGTAATAATATATATTCTTGCATTACGTGTGGCCTAACTTTTAGGGGTGGCCTGAAAAATGTATTATATTTTAGCAAAATTTTGGAATACGTTTAAGTCGTAGAATAATTTTAACAGTTGTTTTCGATACATATTTGAGTCCTCTACAAATAGTTTCCCATGACTTTTGGTGTAAAATAATTAGGGAAGCAGGAATTCAACAATTTAGAATTTACCATTGAGTTTCCTATGGTCCGTTTGACGATTCACCACCCGGTATATATATATATATATATATATATATATATATATATATATATATATATATATATATATATATATATATATATATATATATATCTATATATATATATATATATATATATATATATATCTATATATATATATATATATATATATATATATATATATATATATATATATATATATATATATCTATATATATATATATATATATATATATATATATATATATATCTATATATATATATATATATATATATATATATATATTCTCGCATCCTAATTTCCAGCGTTTTCTGTCGAAGCAATCTTCAGTTGTTAGATCTCTGGCGGTCATTGCATCGTCGACATCGTCTCTCCAGGATCGTCTTGGTCTACCTCGTTTTCTTCTAGTTGGCGGAGTCCATTTTTCTATTTTTTTTGGCCATCTATTTTCCGGCATTCTCTGAAGGTGTCCATACCAGTTAAGTCTTTTGGCTTCGACTGTGTCTATTATGTCAAGATCGATTTCCATTTCTCTCCGAATATCTTCGTTTCTCACCCTATCTAGTCTAGTGAGCTGGCAACATCGTCTCCAGTAGTTCATTTCCATGGCCTTAATTTTTGATTTGTTTCTTTGGTTTATTTCCCAGAGTTCGGCGTCATACAGTATAATACTTTCTATTATTGTTTTATAAATTCTTCTTTTATTTTCTTTTGTTATTTTTTTATTCCATAATAGTCCGTGTAGCTGTCTGGTGGCTGATCTTGCTTGGCCAATCCTGGAATGTATTTCTTCGCTACTTCCTGCTTTTGATGTTATTTGGACTCCCAAGTACTTAAAATTGTCTGTTGGTTTTATAGTTCCCATTTCTATTTGTAGGCTTTCTGGTTGTTCTCCTACAACTAAGTACTCAGTTTTTTGTTTATTAATTGTGAGGCCCCATTTGGTGTACTCATCTTCCAGTTTTCTAAGCATGTAGCTTATATCACTCTCGTCTTCAGCTAGAATGGCTTGGTCATCAGCGAAATGTATCGTGTACAATCTATCATCTCCGATTGGGATGCCCATATTGCAGCACTTTCTTCTCCACAGTGAGAGTGCCTCATTTAGATATATTTTGAAGAGTGTAGGTGCTATGCAGCAGCCTTGCTTTAGGCCCTTACTAATAGGAATTTCTCTAGTTAATCTATTTCCAGTTTTAATGTTTGCCGTCATATTTTTGTAGAGCTGTTGTACTGCTTGTATATTTTTTTTGCTTATTCCTTGTTTTTCCATTGCTACCCAAAGCATTGAAAGTGGTACACTATCGTATGCCTTTGTCAGATCTATAAAGACTATATGAGTTCAAAGGTTGTGGGCTAATTTTTTTCCATAACTTGCTTTAGAGAGAATATACTGTCCATGCAGGATCTGCCTGCACGAAAGCCATTCTGTTCTTCTACATCTGTCATCTCTTTTTCAATTTTATTTATATATATATATATATATATATATATATATATATATATATATATATATACAATACTCCAATATTTGTGTGTGCAGCGGAAGATAGAACAAAGAAGTACTCTTTTTAGTTTACCAAGCTTTAGCCAATCTTTATTTGCATCATCAGGGTGCTACAATAAACAGAATTAATACAAATTACAGACTAAGAATCACTTTGTATCCTACAATAATTGAGGTTAGTTGTCTTGATGTTTATCAAATGAAATTTACAACTCATTTGACCCCCACAAACGATAGAGAAAACTATCCAAAAATTGATTTCAAAAAACGTTCTTTAACATACATATTTAAAACACATTTAAAAACATATATACATAAACATTTTATTTATGTGCATCAAATTATAATTCCTGATGTTCAATAGTACAGCTTTAAGCCGTTTAAGACCATAATGGGGAACCATAATCGAAAAACCGACATAGAGAGCATTGCAGACTTTAAACTTTAAAATTACTGCTCAGAATTATATAAAGAAACTTCAAAAAATGCATCAAACTCAGAACAAAAGAAACATGTAATGAAAGGCAGAACCAGTTATTTTACGAGCAGAAGTAGAAAAGCTCAACTAACTTAGAAACAAAAAAAAGCCCAATGATCGATGTCATACCGGCGGAGAATCTAAAAGCAATGTGCGTATATAGGTGATTGGCGTATATGTAATACTGGATATGTGCAACATAATATGGATCACAGGTGAATGGCCTGATGAGTGGTGCGAATCAACCTTTATCCCTATCAATAAAAAAGCATAGCTAAAAGAAGCATAATCCCTATAAAATCACTATATGAACCTGCCTATATCTTTTTCTTCTTCTTCTTCTTTTGATATAGAAATGATTGTCTGTTTTTCAATGTGCCTCCAGTAAGTTGTCGTTCCATCGTTTTCGTGGTCTTCTTACTGATCGTCTTCCTATTGGTGAACCATTTCTTGCCGTCTTTACTACTCTATTTGTTGTCATTCGGCTTATATGATCGTTCCATTCTACTCTTATATTTCTTACCCAGGTCTTGATGTTCTCCACCTTGCATCTACGTGGTATATTTGTACTTCTAGGTCTGTGTCATAGTGTCTTACCATCAATTTTTCCAAGTGATTTCATCTCTGCTTTTTCTAATATTCTTTTTGTCCTCTCTGTATCAGGTCTTGTTTCTGCCGCGTATGTCATTATTGGTCTGATGACTTTTTTGTAAATTCTGCCTTTCGTTTCTTTCCCGATATCTTTATTTCTCCATATTGTTTCATTTAGGCAGCCTGCGGCTCTGTTTGCTCTATTCACTTGATCTTTCACTTTGGTTTTGAGCTTTCCGTAGCTAGATAATGTGATGCCTAGATATTTAAACTCCATCACTTGTTCTATTATCTGACCTTCCAGCTCATATTTACATCTTAGTTAATTTGCTG
Source organism: Diabrotica balteata (assembly GCA_918026665.1). Lineage (NCBI taxonomy): Eukaryota > Metazoa > Arthropoda > Insecta > Coleoptera > Chrysomelidae > Diabrotica > Diabrotica balteata. The sequence continues at coordinate 176,119,183 of OU898276.1, forward strand.
TTGTCACCATGCATTTTGCCTTTTTTGGGGAAATTGATATGTTAAATTTTCTGACAGTTATATTAAATTGATGTATACCATATTGCATACGTTGTAGATCATCTTCACTTTGAGAGACTAGTATTGCGTCGTCTGCATAGCAGCTTATTTTATAAGTTGTTTTCCTTCCATTTGATATCCTTTTTTAGTTCTTACTTTTTTTATTATTTCATCCATAATTAGGTTGAACAATAGAAGACTCAATGAATCTCCCTGCCTTATCCCATTGCCAGCTTCAATAGGGTCGGTTAGTTCTTCTTCTACTTTTACTTTTATTTTGTTGTTTTGGTAGATATTTTCGATCGTTTTGATTACTCCTGGAGGTATCTCTCTTGCATACAGTAAGTAGATAACGTCTTTTAATTTGACCCGGTCAAATGCCTTTGTAAGGTTCACGAAACATAGATATGCCGGTTTGTTGTTTGTATTCTAATGATTTTTCTTGTACTTGCCTCATTAAAAATCTTCCCGATCTAAAAACCTTGTTGTTCTTCTGCTAGTATTAAGCTGTCTATATGGTACACCATGTCATGGAATAAAGTAATTGGGAATTGGCGGCTATATGAAATCAATAGGACACGAGGAAGACCGCAAATACGCTGGAGCGACGATATTAAAAGAACTGTAGGGCCAATGTGGGAACGTCTTACAAACAACAGAGATGAATGGAGAGAATTAGGAGAGGCCTATATTCGGCAATCCTAATAAAGAAAGAGGCTTAAAAAGAAATGTGGTACACCAAGCAAGCTAAAGTTTTACCACGCCCTGGCAAGTAATAAGGAGGATTAATAGTATTAACACCGTGTCATTAGTTTGTGTAGCAGTTGAAATAGTATAACAGTGAAGATGAGTTTTTAAATAACTTTTAGGAGTAACTGATAATAATGAAAGGTTGAGTATGTTTTTTAGGAAAATTTGGGTAACAAATCTTGGTGATTTTGTTTAGGCAGTACTATTATCCTTTATAAAAACATCAGCTATGTATGAATGTGTGTGCAGCATATATCATTATAAAAACGTATATTTTTATATTTGTTAATACGTTTTTCATTTTTAGGTTTAGCAGAACCGGCAAGAGGCCATCGTGCAAGTACAGCATTAGCTGCAACTTTAGTCAGTCCCTGTCTTATAGTAGTATCATCAACATTGGTAGAAATTATTTGGAGGTGACAGTGTTAATATCGCAACGAGTACTTACAATAAGCATATTAGGTGTATTATACTTTCATACGAACTTAAAAATTTTTTAGTGTACAATATTTAAGAGTAAGATTTTTAATTTAAGGGGTAGGTACCAGTTTCCTACTGTCAATTACATTACATATTGTTAAAAATTCGTCAAAGAATAATATTGTTTTAAAAATTTGGACTTGGGATAATATTGTTCTCTTCCTTACAAGACCAGACTAGAACAATATTGTTCCCAAAACTTTGATTGGTGTAGTGATTTTAAAAATATTTTATATATGTTAAATTATCATCGTTTATTGAATATGAATTGTTGGACGAAATTAACGTATTACTTCCAATTATGTCTGTATATCTGTAAATAATGATATATTTTAAGGTGGCGTCTAATAAGTAAATTTTTGATAACATTCAAAGCTCGACTGCCGCAATTTGCATTTGAACATAACCTTTACGTAATGAATACCTTCTTCAAAAAACTCTCTGTAGAAAGTGGGTAAGTTTAATATAAATCTAAAAGAAATTGCGAAGCAGCTAAGTACACTAAACTCTGCTGCTAATGAGGTGGATTTACAAATTAACTATACAAAAATGCATTAACCCTATAACGCTGAGCGTGACGTTTTCGTAACGTTTGATAAACACTGGTCTTATGCACAAAATAACCCATATAGGACGGCTACGCCGACGGGATCGGTATCGTTACATTTCAGTGAAAATATAGCAAACCCGTTTTGATTACGTTCGCGCGGCACATTCACGCGAGATGTTTCTGTTTGACAGTGCACTAATGAAAAGTTAGGTTATAGTGTACTGTGGAGTGTTTATTGTTATAAATTGGAATCAAGAAGCATATGAACGTTGGATTTTTTTTTACATACTTCTAGAAGGACGATTATCGTTTGGCGAAGGTAATATGTGCTAAAAATAATTATTTTTGTGTATTTTTATTGAAAATTTTAAGCGTTACGAAATCGTCACTCTCGTCTTTTGGATTTTTTTAGATTGATCAAAATAATTATGGATTGTGCAGCGTTTTATGGCAAAAAACGTCTTCCCTTAATGGATGAGAGTAGTACAGATACTGTAGATGGTTCTGATATTAATTTCGAGGATTTGGGTAATTATTTTTATAGTTCTTTTTATAATTTTCTAGTGATTTGTATTGACTGCTTTGCCTCTTTGTATTATAGTTTAAAATGACTCATTTATACTCTTTTTTTTATTATAGATGAATCTGACGATAGTACTGAAGAAAGTGAAGCCAGTGGAGAAACAGCAGCTGCACCAGAAACATTAAAATCAAAGAGTCGTAAAACCCATCCACTTTGGCGACATGTGTCAACTGAAGATTCTGCTAAACCACTTCCTATATGGTTAGGTCAACTAGAGCCGTCTGGAGTTGTAAAGCGACCTGTGGAATATTTTAGAAATTTTTTTTCGGAAGATATTCTGACTCACATAGTTGAGCAGTCAAACTTGTATGCCATTCAAGAAAATCCCAATAAAAGTCTGTCATTGTCAATTCCTGAATTGGAACAATTTTTAGGGTCCTTATTGGCAATGTCCATGGTAAAACTATCCAACTCAAGATTGTATTGGAAAACTAAGTTAAACTGTCCAATTGTATCGGAAGTAATGACCAGGGATCGGTGGGAAGAAATAAAATCCAAAATCCATTTTAACGATAATTCGACAATACCAGAAGATAATACCACATATGACAAACTATTCAAAATAAGGCCATTGATAAATCATTTACAGGCGAAATTTAGAGAAATTCCAATGCCTCAAATGTTATGTATTGATGAACAGATAGTACCATTCAAAGGCAGATCTAGCATTAAACAATATATACCCAGCAAGCCACACAAATGGGGCTACAAATTATTTGCTCTTTGTGATGAGAAAGGAATTATGTATGATTTTTTTATATATTCTGAAAAAATCCAACCAGTAACTGGAGAACCAGATTTAGGAGCTAGTTCCAATGTGGTACTGCAATTAGCAACTCATATTCCTGTAGGTGCAAATCATCTCCTATATTTCGATAATTGGTTTACCTCTCTAGCTCTGATGGTGCATTTGGCAAAAAAGAAAATTTATTGCCTTGGAACAGTAAGGATAAATCGCTTATCGGGAGTTCCTCTAAACAAGGATAAAGATTTACTAAAAAAAGGTAAAGGATCCTTCCAAGAAGTCTCGACTCTAGTAGATAATATTGAAGTCAGAGCAGTAAAATGGGCTGATAATAGGGTAGTCAATTTGCTATCAACATTTTCGTCTGCAGAACCTACTGAAACATGCGAGCGATATGACAAAAAGACTAAACAGAATATTACAATTACCTGTCCAGCTATTGTCAAAACCTATAACCAATTTATGGGTGGAGTGGACCTAATGGATGCATTAATTGCTCTTTACAGAATTCATATTAGATCTAAAAAGTTCTATCACAAATTGTTTTTTCACTTTTTAGATGTTACTGTGGTAAACTCTTGGCTCATTTACAGAAGAGACTGCGAATCCTTACAGGTACCTAAAAGAAACATAGTTAATCTCCAAGAATTCAAAATGAGCATTGCAGAGGCACTGCTATTGGAAGGGAAAAGAACCCAACAATCAAAAAGGGGTCGTCCATCAAAAACCAGCACAGATGCAGAATTTTCAAAAAAGAAGAAGCTAGGTCCAGCCACTAAAAGTATTCCGGTAGCAGACATACGTCTAGATGGGCTTGATCACTTGCCCATGGTCACAGATAGGGGTAGGTGTAAAAATATCAATTGTAGAAGTGCTCCAGTATATATGTGCACCAAATGTAAAGTACACCTGTGCATTACAAAGGAAAAGAACTGTTTTATACATTTCCACACTACATAATAACTTCTATTTTTGTATTTAATTTATAATAAATTGATGTTTTTCAAATTTATAATGTCTTTTATATCGATATTGTGCATTACTATGTATGTAAAATTAAGCAAAAAATCAAAACTTTTCAAAATTTAAATCATGAGTTATTTCTAAACAAAGGACTTTTGTGACGATTTCGTAACGTTTCAAAAAAACACCTAATATTTAAAAAAAACTGTTTTTTTTTTAATCTGTAAATTAATAATAGCAAAATAAGTAATAAGAAACAAAAAAAAAATTTTTTTTTGAATACATTAAAAATTCGGCGTTATAGGGTTAAATGATAATCTTAAAAACCAACTTTAATATATCTTAACTAAACGATAACATATCATAACTAAAACATATCCAAGTGCAGATGTACTAACAGATCACGATATTTTTGTTGGAAATATATAACAAAAATATCGAATATTTTGGAATTTTCTAATTTTTATTTGCATGGTGAAATTTTAAAGAAAAATTAGAGTCACACCAAATCACAGCTCTTACGAAGCTATTCAACAACATCTACGAGACTGGTTTCTTACCAAAAGACTGGCTACTATCAATATTCATTCCACTTCTTAAAAAAACCAACGCTAGAAAACGTGAAGAAAATAGATTAATTAGTTTGATGAGCCATGTACTTAAGGTACTCCTCACTATCATTCACTCGCGCATATACACTAAATTAGAAGAACAACTGAGTGCAATTCAATTTGGAGTTAGAGCAGGACTCGGAACGAGAGAAGCACTTTTTAGTTTGCAAGTTCTAATACACAGAGCCAGGGATGTCAACTGCGATGTGTGCGCATGTTTCATTGATTTCGGGAAGGCATTTGATAAAGTCCCACATGGAAAATTAATTGATATCCTAAAAACATTAGGACTCGATGGCAAGGATATAAGACTGATCTCAAACTGATATCTCTATCAAAAAACAACAGTATAATTAGAAAATGAACTGTCCGAGATCTTCACAGTCGAAAAAGGAGTTAGACAGAGTTGCATATTGTTACTGGCATTATTTAACACATACTCTGAAAACATCTTTAGAAAGGCCTTGAACAAATCAGAAGATGGGATTGTTGTAAATGGCCAACTGATAAACAACATTAGATATGAAGACGATACAGTGTTGCTGGCAGATAGTGCGCAGGGGCTCCAAAGGATGATGGATAACGTTGTAGAAACATGTAACAAATACGGCCTAAAACTAAATTGCAAGAAGACAAAAATAATGATCATAAGTAACAACATTGCCCAAATTACAATTAACGATACACCCTTAGAAAGAATAGAAAAAATATGCTCTTTGGGCTGCAATATTAAAGATACTTGGGATCACAGCTACGAAATAAAAACTCGTATTGAAAAAGCCAGAAGCTCTTTCAACAGCCTTAGAAAGATTCTCCCCGATTCTTCGTTAGAAAGAGTGGAAAAATATGCTATTTGGGCTGCAATATGAAAGATACTTGGGATCACAGCTATGAAATAAAAACTCGTATTGAAAACGCCAGAAGCTCTTTCAACAGCCTTAGGAAGATTCTCTGCAACTTATCGTTAAGTATTAATATACACAGAAGAATTCTTAGATGTTACGTCTTTAGTATCCTTCTCTATGGAGTAGAAAGGAGCCTTACAGAAGATGTCATAAAACGATCGGAGGCATTTTAAATATGATGCCACCGACGTATATTGAGGATCTCATATATACACCACACAAGTAACGTAACTATTATCCAGAGGCTAAGAAAAGACAAAGAAATTATTATCACCATAAAAAAAACAGAAAATTGGCTTACTTCGGCTACATCATGCGTAATGATAAATACCGACTTCTACAGTTGATTCTACAGGGCAAGATTGAGGGTAAGAGAAGCTCTGGACGTAGACGTGTATTATGGCTGGCCAATCTTAGAAAATGGACTGGTCTAACGTCAACTGATCTATTTCGAGCTGCTGTGAATAGAATAAGATGGGTCAATGTGGTCGCCAACATCTCTAGAAGATAGGCACATTTCTTTCTTATACTTTACAGAGTAGGAAAAAAAACACAAGGTTTATGGACCTTGAAAGGTATTATAAATGTTACTTATGAATTGTGAGAGCAAAAAACTTAATGGTTTTATAGATAATTTGACCGTCGTATGGTTTGACAATTTAAATGGATTAATTATATCGACAATTTTAATGAAAAGCATATGATACGAATATATTTTATAATATAAAGAGCGATATAAGACAGAATATTTTAACGATACTCTTAATGACGGATGGAAAAAAGTTCAGATAAGTATATCGAATTGAAACGTGACAATACAGGATCTCAAAATGACCGATGACTTTTTTTATTTTCGTTTTATTTATAACTTGGATACTTACGGCTCACAGTGGCTATAAACCAAACAGGACACTCCAAACAAAAAAAAAAACCCAAACTAAAACTTCCTATTACTTCTTCATAAAAAAAACTGTTAAATTCCAAAAGCCACGCCACGTCTGGCCCCTACCTTGGACTTAAGTTTCTGCCACCAAAGTTCAAACAGAAGTGCGCTTCGGGAACTCTATTTGAGCTAGCTAAACTATGATTTCAAACTTGGACGCTTGGTGTCGCTGTTTCATACCAACTTAAATTTTAAGATTCAGAAAATCATTAAGAGGATTGAGATTTTAAAATTTATTTAAAAAATGTTTACGGAATGTTATCGTTGTAACGTTCTCGTTACAACGCATGTATTATTTTTGCATCTTCTGGTATTTGAAGGGTCTTATACCTTCAATCTTGTCTTCCACTATAAGCTGTAGCAGACTTAACTTATCATTGCAGAATGCATGACTCCGATATGAGGCTTTCTTCCTTTTCACAATTTTTAATAATTTTATCTCTTTGCCCATTCGTCTTAATAACTTTGTGTTGGTCACTCTGTCTATCCAAGGTATTTTCAGTATGCGTCGGTACAGTCACGTGTCTAAAGCTTCTAACTCTTTTATAGTTGCTGCTGTTAACGTCGACCCTTCTATTGTGTAAAGTAGTATCTTCTTCTTTAACCTTAAGTTATCCAACTTTGGACATAGACCTCCCCCAAATCAATCCAGTATCTTCTATTTTGTACCACTTGCTTCAAGTTGTGTCTTCTGATCTTCTTAATATCATCGCCCATCTCATCTGTGGTCTTCCTATGCTTCTCTTTCCTAACGATACTCTCCATTGTTGTATTTCGTGATTGCATCTTGTGTCCTGCGAAGATCCATTTTAATTTGGTTGCATGTTCTCTTACGCCTTTGGCTTGGGTTTTGCTTCTAATCCATATTAGACTTGGTGAGTGTTCACATCTGTGAACCATACGTGAGTATAGGGAGGATATACTAATCGTAAATTCTGGTTTTCAAATATTGTTCTATTTTAGTACTTTTCAAGATCCAACTAAGTTTTCCAAATTCTGCCCATGCTAACCTTATTCTTCTGGTAATTTCGGCAGCTTGATATTCTTTGTTAACTTTCATTATCTGTCCCAGGTAGATGTATTCGCTTACTGTTTTTAAATGTATGTCGTTCAACGTTATTTCTTTAATGTTTGGTGTATTTGTCATTGTTTTTGTTTTTTCAGCTGTTCGTCTTAAGACTTCGTTTTTTCGACGCTTGAAACAGTTGCGTCAGCATGGTCTGTAGTTTTTCGAAACTTATAGCAAATATTACATTGTCATCAGCGTAACTTAAATGACTCTGACTTTTCTTCTATTAACATTTATTCCTTTATCTGCCCAGTTAATATCTTTGGACACGTTTCCAGTCCAAGTGTGAATAGCTTTGGTAAGATAACATCTCCCTGACAAACTCCTCTGTTGATTAATATAGTTTTGATTTTTGCAACTATTTGTATTTTCATTGTAGCTTTCTTGTAAATATTATGTATGAGCATAGACCCCAATGGAAAATTAATCATTGACACCCAAGAGATGAAATACACATGGAGAATATATTTGGAGACACTTTTTCAAGATCAAAGATTATAGGCATCCATTTTCAGAGAGGATGACGGGCCCGGACATACTTAAATCCGAGGTAGAAGAAGCAATAAAACGGATGAAAAGCAGGAAAGCTGTAGGGTCTGATAATATCAAAGCTGAATTTTTAAAACTCTTGGAGGAAGAAGGAATAAATTGGATTACGGCTGTCCTCAATAAAATATACAATACAGGAATCATCCCTGATAAATGGCTAGGATCAGAATTCATAGCGATGCCTAAAAAGCAGGGGGCTAAAAAGTGCGAAGAATATCGAACAATAAGCGTAATGAGCATGTTGAAACTGTTTCTTAGAGTCATCCATGGAAAAATTTCTAAGAAGTGCGAGGAACAAATATCGGACAGACAGTTCGGCTTCATTAACGTAGTGGGTACCAGACAGGCACTTTTCGAAGTACAGGTACTGATTTAAAGATGCAGGGACGTTAACTGCGACGTATACGTGTGCTTGATCAACTATGAAAAGGCATTTGACAGAGTTCAATATCAAAAAATGATAAACATTTTAAAAGAGGCAGACCTGGATGACAAAGACCTCAGAATAATTTCAGAACTCTACTTTAATCAGACCGCATACATGAAAATTAACGGAGAAGAAACAGATCACATAAAAATACTACGTGGAGTTAGACAGGGATGTATCCTATCGCCGTTGATATTTAATATTTACTCAGAGAAAATTTTTAACGAGGCTCTTTACGGAATAGACGAAGGCATCCTTCTAAATGGTGAAAGAGTAAACAATGTTAGATATGCCGACGACACCATGGTGATAGCAGATAACAGTCAACAGTAGTACGGACTAAACATTAATACCCACAAAACGAAACAAATGATTATCAGCAAGGAGAATATAAACGGGGCTCATCTATAGATTAATGGGACTCAGATAGAGCGAGTAAAACAGTATTGCTACCTGGGAACTATTATAAATGAACAGTGGAGCAATGTACAGGAAATAAAGTGCCGTATAGGAAAGGCAAGAACGGTCTTTAATAAAATGAGCGCCATCTTCAAAAGTCACAACATATCCCTAGATACAAAAATGAGACATTTGAGATGCTATGTTTTCTGTGTGTTGTTGTACGGGGCGGAGGCATGGATGGCTTAGAGACACCACTATTAAAAAACTTGAAGTATTTAAGATGTGGCTTTATAGAAAAATGCTGAGAATATCATGGACAGCAAGGATCACGAACAAGGAAGTTCTAGGAAAAATGAAGAAGGAACCAGAGATTGTGTTTACGATCAAACGCATAAAATTGCAATATCTGGGACACGTTATGAGAAATCAGCACCGTTACTCCCTGCTGCAGTCTATATTGCAAGGTAAAGTCAAAGGTAAGCGAGGACCCGGTAGAAGGAGAATATCATGGCTGCGGAATTTAAGAACATGGTTTAAAAAAACCTCAATGGAGCTGTTTCGAGCCGCAGCGAGCAAGGTTATGATTGCCAATATGATTTCCAACATCCGAAACGGATAGGAACCAGAAGAAGATGAGCATTCTGTATCGAGAGTCTATCCTGCAGTTGTTTATAGCTCTCTCTCTATTGCCCAAAGTTTTATGGAGTCGAATGCTTTTTCATAATCAACGAAGCCAATGTATGAGTTCAAGTGATATTCATTGTATTTCTCTATCAGAGTTCTGACTGTAAGAAGATGATCCGCTGTACTGTAACCCTTTCGGAATTCTGCCTGCTCTACCGATTGATAGCTATCGAGCTTCGACGTTAACCTGTTGGTAGTATACAGAGTATCTACGTATTATTTCAAGGTGCGCAATCGGATATTAACGCTTAGGTTGCGGTTGTTTAACAATTGTATGATGATGATAAATAAAGTGATGCGTTAATTTTGTTAAAGAGTGTATTATACCTAATAAAATAAAAATTATTTTATGCACGTTTTTGTTCAGTAAATAGCTACACCAATATTTTAAGAAACTATGTAAAACGCATAAGAGAATCTTTCAATTGTACATAAACGTACTTTGTCACTTAAATTTTGTACCTAATTTGACTAAATGCTAATTTAAACGAGATGGGTAAATATCAACATTTGTTCTTTCTTTTATTTCGTATTTAGGGGTATAATATGTTTATTTTAATATTTATCTAGTTTGATTAAAGACTAAATATAATTTAGATATTGTTTATCGATGGAAAAATGATATCACACTTCCTTGAAAGTCGTAATAAGGATTAACATGAGCAAGACGCAAATAATGACTAATCTGGTGCTAAATCGTAATATTGCTATTGATGGAAAAAATATTGAGCAGACTAAGTAGTATAAATACCTAAAGCATGAAATTTGGTTGAGCAGAGATAACCACGTGCCTTCCAAAAGGAAAATCTTTTATCAGTGTGTGATCAGCGCAAATATTAACACTTACAATTAAGGTAGTAAATAACAGTGGCCTGATTTAGGGGACTATGTACTTGAATATGTTGGGTGTGTCTCGGAGATACCGAATTCCAAACAAAGAAATACACCGTAGAAAAAAAGAACAGACGGTATTTAAAAAATTGCATCGCTAAAATAGAATATGGCAGAACACGTCGCCAGATTATCTGACAACCGATCGACCAGACATATTATCGAACAGAGGTCAAGATAAGAAGCACTACAAAGCAGAGGCTGCTTACCAACCAGATGGGCTGATGACATGAAGCGTGTTGGTAGTAACTGGATGCAAGCCGCACAAGACAGAGACCGGTGAAAAGAGCTGAGGTTGACCTATTTCTATCAGTGGCAGTATAAAGGATGATAATGATAATGAGATATCGTTTATTTATTTAACAAAGGAGAACATTGTCAAGAAGGTAGAAATTTTTGAGCTCTGGGGTCTATCGTAGAGTATTACGAATTTTTTGGTTGTAGAGAATCACCAAGGCCGAGGTATAAAAATGGACTTAAAAGGAGAGGTAAGTTTTATTTAGTAATAAAAGATGATACTGCTCTACCTAAGGCACATGAGAGCTGACATACATATATTAATTACTTTAATTTATACTTAATGGAGAGAAAGGTGGATGAGGATCAATAGGAATAGAAAGATATTTCTGTCAAACAGTTTCAAAAGTACATATAGCCTTGAAGATTGCCTTGAAGCTTTGAAACAAGGATAGCACTTAAATAAGAAAAGAAGTTAATTTAAAATGAGTATGATTCTTAAGAAAATTGAAGATACAATGTAACTCTTATAAAAAAGAATGATTACACTATATTTTATCTAAATAATAAAAACATATGCTTATAAAATTGACTGTAAGTCAACATTAACAATAAACTACAAAGAGTTGTAAGCTAGAAATAACTTTTAATATTCAATGTATCAGATATCTCGAAATCAACGTTACTAGTTGCGGCAACGTCAAAGACAGTTAAAACGCAGATGGCAGTAGCAAAAAACGATGATAATCAAAATAGTCTAATATAAGATTACACACAAAGTAATTAGGTTTTGCAATCCTTCGGAAAACACTTTAAGGTAAAGTAAGAAGTAAACATATTTTACATGTTTGTAATTTAACTCTAGAAATGAATGGATGAAGCGGAGAAAAAAATATAATAGTTATATACACTGAATGAGGGATATATAAATTACTTAATTAATATCAATTTAACTTTATCCATTGATGTCTACCAAAAACGTGACTAGTGACTTCTACATAGCTGGAATAAATGCCACAAGACGAAAGATAAAATCAGGTCTCTGGAGACATGCTTAAATTTCAAAAGACAGTCTGAAGGTCTATTAGAACTGTAGTTAAAAAAAAACAATTAAGCTGTGATCTGTTTTGATAGTCAATCAGATAAAGGTATTGAGTTCCGTGTACGTTTTAAAGGTATACAACGGAAGAGTTGGATCAAGTAGGTGTATATACTCCTAGTTAGTTGGCTTGAAACCTCATTTTACAATTTTAAACTCATAAAAAATATAAGCTATCCAAATCTCTAAATTTGAAGAACGTCACTCAATCTAAAGTGTTAAAAAGTCACCATAACAGAAAGATGCCAAGCGATTTACAAAATGAGACTCATCCAAGTTTACAGCCGATACAGTTAAAATACTACTGGGATATTAGTGAGCCTGCTGATTTTAGGCTGATTCTATGACCAAATTTTATAGGAAAAACCAAATGCGTCAATCTATATGAACTGCAAAGGTCATAGTTTATTAAGTCTTACCCGCACCAGTTTATTACGGACGCCATAAAAACAACTACTACTGCATCGTTGGAAGTCCTGTTGAATCTACCACCACTTCATATTTTTATACAGTACGAAGCCGAATCAGTGATGCACAGATTAATCCATAGTCAGCGACATATAAGCCAAATGTATGGTGCTGACAACAGAAAGCTGATCGAGTAGCCAAAAGCCAATATTGTGATGGGGCAACCTATCTATGCACCAAGTAAGAGATATAGCTTTAACAGTAAGTTTACAAGTATGATACCAGGCAGATAAGACTGGAATAAAGGTGTATCCATACAAGCTGCTGCTTCCTGGTACACGCATGATTCAAAAACATCGGAGGGTGTGGAAGCCTGTATAGTAGGGACAAATCAAGTGATACATTTCCTGGTAAGTCTATGTATGGATTTGACAGTTTTCCAGATGGAAATATCGGCAATCCATCACTGCGTTGTGATATAGATAGATATAGAAAGGCAGGAAAGAACGTTCCGTTCAGTTGTCATCTTCACAGATAGTCAGGCAGCGCTTGAGGCACTCAGTTCTGTAGAGGTCAATTCTAAGCTAGTATGGGATTGTGTGTGTGCCCTAAATAAACTAGGAGACCGTAGCAAAGTTACGATAGCTTGGGTAGCAGAGCAAGAGGGTCATAAGGGCAACGAAAAAGCAGATGAAATGGCCAAACAAGGCTCACCAATGCCATTCATTGGACCATAACCCTTCTACATTGTTGTAAACACAGTAACAAGAATGGCTACAAGGAAGTGGGTAGCTCAAAAATCTCTTGAATGGTGGAGGAATTCACCGGGACAAAGACAGGTAAAACAGTTCATTACAGAACATTCGCCAAAATTTATAGCAAACCTAATAAGCAAAGACAGGAAAACAGTCAAAGCCATAGTAGGTCTTCTTATAGGGCACTGTAAGCTGAATAGGCACTTGAAGCTGATGGGATTATCAGATGATGATCTGTGCAGATTCTGTCACTTTGAAGAAGAAACAGCAGAACATTTTCTATGTCCAGCAAATAGATACATGAAAGGTAAAGTATTCGAAGCTATTAGACTTTTTAAAAAGAGTCGGACTAGAGAATGTTATCTAGGACTACAGTACCATAAAAAATCTGAAAAGGTCATAGTGAAATAGGCTAAAAGGTCACCTCTTTAAATCTGTTCTATCTACCAGTTTATTATCCGTAAATTCTCTATATAATACCCCAAAAATAGAACAGAGCAGAACAGAAATTAATTACAACAACTTTGCAATATTTAATTAAATATGTTATCATCTTTTTGCAATTTACCCAACTTTATTATTATTAACGTGATTTTTAGAAACAATTAAACATTAAATGTAGTCAATTTTGCCGAGTTTGCAAACTTTAAGAGCTTTTATGTTAATTTTCTAAATCTGTAATGAAAATTTTGGTCTACGGTGGATATTTATTGTAACTAGAACGTAATGAATTTATATTCAAATAGCAAAAAATATTAGTAAATTCTTTTACATCATTTACACCTGATTGAAAAACCAATATTTAAATACAATAAATTAAAATTATGACACTCCAAATGTATCTAATTATTAACTATGTGAGTGGAACATAAATCGACACCTGATGTGACTTCGTTAGTTTTAATATTTTTTGTAGTTTTCTTAATCTATAGTCCTTTCTATTTCTATTCTTTTCCTCAGCTTTTTGCTTTCACGTACCGCATTGTTGCTAAAATTACTGGTCCTGATTTAGGTCGAGTTACAATACCAAGTTTTTCAAGAATCTTAAGTGAAGATCATTGTAAGCGGTTTATACAATGTTATTTTAACAGATTATGTTATAGTTGTAGTTTAGGTGCATATAAATGGTAACTAATAGGTATATATCAAAATAAAGAGAATGTTACTAGTTTTTTTATTTATTTTATCTTAACGTGATTTATTTTACTTAAATGAGTATCTAAGAATTCACATCATATATACTAACAAGAGGTAAATAAAATAAAAACTGTAAGATATGATGAAAATAAGAATGTAGAAATTATAAAACAGTTTATAATACTTTCATAACAATAACCTTCCGCAAGTCCAATATCAAAGATAATAAGATTATACTCTTTAAACTTCCTTTTATAATAAAACAATGATACATGTGATTGGGGTGTAGTTAATATTTTTTGCAAATAAAGCAGGCAGCTACAAATGCTGCTGTTTTCTTAGAAACCTCTTTATCACATTTTTTTGTGATTTTGTGAGTCTTGGTCTTGCGCCAATACACCTAGTCTTGCTCTTGGTCTTGGTATTGCACTTCTGGTCTTTGTCTTAGTCTTGCAACAAGAGTCTTGCAAGTCTCGCAGTTACCCATTAGCCTATTGCTATTTATTAAAAGTAACTTAAGATCTGAGAACAACGTAACAGAGTAGGTATATTTTAAGCGTGAATTAACATAGCCATAATAAAGATCAACCACATTAATAAGTGTCTAAACAACTGTCACTAAGCGATACGTGCCTATGCTTTAACTAACTCAGCTGTCTACCAAGCCCCACGAGAGTCAATATGTTTCTTAATAAACGTTTGCATGTAATAAGCTTACATGTGCTAAAACATGGTTAAAACACAAAAAACCAAATTCATGGCATAAACTTGACTGTATTTTAAAGAACATTTTCTGTCTTGAAAAGA
This sequence comes from Diabrotica balteata, assembly GCA_918026665.1. Classification (NCBI taxonomy): domain Eukaryota; kingdom Metazoa; phylum Arthropoda; class Insecta; order Coleoptera; family Chrysomelidae; genus Diabrotica; species Diabrotica balteata. The sequence continues at coordinate 176,134,217 of OU898276.1, forward strand.
ATTGATAGACCCCCACCATATGTGAAACGAAAATCTTAAAAAAGATTGGTATGTGGCAAAAAATCCACATACATGTATCAAGAGCACATATTCTTTAGGTGATAAGATAAAAAAAACTATAATCCACTTATTAAAGCAAAATAAATGTTGTTAACAATCTTTGCTCTACTTTTATATAAAAATCTAACTTGAAAAATAAAAAATAGGTAAAAAATCAATGATAATCAAAAGAAGTTATTTTAAACTAAGGAGATACCTACTTAATAAATACATTAATTTACCAAAATAAAGTAGTAGTTGCATAATATATGTAATTGTGTAATAAATATATTTTTTCTTACATGTCCATTTTTAACAGCGGATATTAAAAAGCTTGTGATATCTTCACCGAATTTGGTTTTTCAGGAATAAATATTTGCGATTACCTTTTGTCGAAAGATATTAGATGTTTCCTTAAATCTGGCGTGTTTCTATTTTTTCATTTTTATTTCAACCTTTCTATTTGGCACAATTTACACAAAGCAATTTGGGATGCATGAATTATTTCTAAAAACTCATCAAATTTGCTTTTACATCTTTTAGATCTATAACTACTACTCTCATTACTCCGACTAGAACTATTTTAATCTTCGTTCCTCATGTCAAATTGTAAACTTAACACTCCGAGAATAACAAGGATTAGATGAAAAAAAATTATGAGTATTACATCGAAGATGTAATGACTCGAAGGAAAGCTCAATTGGAAATGAAGCTTAGTGATGTCCAAAAAGTAGCTACTAGTTACTTTATGTTCGTTACTATCCAATACCCTAAGTACCGAATAACAAACTGAGAATTATATATCTTGACTTCATTATTCTAAATACTTCGGTATTTTGTTTACACGGTAGCCAACATTATCTGTTTTTAAATTTTTGTCTCGTTACTTTTTAATATTAGCCGCGCTCTCTGTTAGCAAATTTTGTTTAACCGAATGATCTGATCGCACACACAGCAGAAACGATGTTATGCAGAACGTATGTTTGCAATATGTAAAGCATATTTCTTTTCTATTTGGTCTCTCTCTCTTCTTTAGTGTTATATAGATTACAAGTGAGACACTGATTTTTTTAGGTACAAAAAGCCGATATTAAACTCAGTGTTGAATATGTGCTTTTGGTAGCTGACTTATCGCATGGGCGATTCTCTAAAATCCATTTATTCATTATACAGTGAAAACGATTTGGGAAACGTTAAACACTCATTAAAATACATCTTAGTTGTATTTTTTTTTGTAGTGAGACTATTTTGCAGGAATAGAGTTTATATGCGCACAAATTAAATTTTTAGTATTTTCATCTACAGTATTTGCGCCGTTTCTATAACAACCACGCATATCTCTAGGTAGACAGCCTCCACCTTTCTGACTATCAATGTTTTTGAATAGCGTAGTTAATCACATATCTGTTATGTTAAAAGTGTCCAAAAATGTTTTTTATAAACTTAAAATCGGTGTTCTGCTAACTGCAAATTATATTTATATGTCCAGTTTCTTTTGGACTCTTTTAACTTTGCAACCTTTCTCTCTTGTCTGAGAACTGAGATAAATATTGGCTCTGTTTTTCAGCATTAGCCATTTTCCAAAAATTATTCAATAAATTGAGTCTCACTTTCAGATAATTTCGATTTACATTTTCTGTTACATTTGTCGTTATGTAGGCTGAAGGAGTGTCTTTTTATGATGACAGGTGCTAGATGGTTTGGGCGTAGTTAAAGGATGTAGCTGACAGGTAGCGATTTGTATGACGAGATGATGAACTGTAACTGTTAACGTGTTATACGTAGTAATCTGAAAAATAACAGCGGAGATACAATATAGTGCCGTTTTGACAAAGTCTTTGTGTTGGATTTTTGTCTTAACTTATTCGTTACTAACACGTTGTTGTACGTTGAACCGTTTAGATGTTACAAGCGTAGTGTCCTTTTGGCTATACGCCGCCATCTTTGTTTTTTATGTTAAAGTATTCGTTACTCCCTCCTCTTTCCGGCGATACCTCACACGTCACGATCCGATAAGCTGTCGCGCGTCCACCACAAAAAGCGTGAAAAATGACCAGAATGGACCTTAGAATTTTTTATGGAGATTTACATTAAAAAATGACCTGTTTTGTGCTCGTAGCCTGCTGCTCTTTTAGTTATCCATATCCAAATTTGCTCATTTTCCTTAATTATCCCACTTTTACTAGTATATTCTTGGCCAAAGTTTCACATGTTCTTCAAGACGTTAATTTTCCAAACACTTTGGTCCCTTTGTCTCTCCTTTCTCACATTTTTCTTTGTTTATTGTTTTTTCTTACCAGACGTATTTAATGATGAACTGGTACCTTTGGTGCCTGTAGAAGGAACACATATCCGGGAATACAAGGGCGCCAAAATTAAAGTAGCTATAAAATATTGTTCAGAATGAGTCTTAGACGAGAAAGTTTTAATTAAATAGTAACGATACTAGTCTAAAATGTGACACCATTGTTAAAAAACTTCAATATAAATAAGCTTTCATGTGGCAGTTGGGACAAACAATAACATAACCCAACTAAATTTGACTTCTTAAACTAGGAATGTGACTCTCTTTCCTTGTTTAATGTGGCCTCTCAAAATAGCACTTCCCGTCTAACAATATTTCTGCCCCCACTACCTTTACATTCCCTCTTCTGTCTTTTTACTCAATGCATATCCTAGACTATTTCGACACCTGATATGAATAATATTGTAACTCTACTTACAATGTTTTTTAACTATGGATTAAATACCATAAGTATAACCTTTATTTTGGTCTAATAACTTTAATGATATCTTATGTAAATATCCAACAAAGTAACCTCATTTTAGGTGCAAATTTGGAATCACTTGGTGGAAAAAACGTTGTAACCAATGTTACATTATTTTATTATTGATGAATACTTTTTAATAAAGACATTGCAACATTGCCTAGTGTTTTCCCCGAAAAAATCATTCACTAAGTTTTTACAACTTCTTTGTAAGTTGTGATACAAGAAAGCAAGGTAGTGCAATATTACTATAAATACTATAAATAGATAAAAAAATATATAAATAACTATAAATAACATTCAAGTCAGTCAAGAAGTGAATTCTTTATTATAATAATTAAGAAGGTAAGATGGGAATTCGAAGGTTACAAAAAGAAAAATATTCCTTGGGTGTATTGATTTAGCTCTGAATATAAAAAATTCATTACATTCTATTTTTCTTTGTATGTTTTAACTATACTGCAAATATCAGGCCATACAGCTTTTTGAAGCTTGAGAAAATATCTAGATCTTATCAAAAATATGTTTCTTACGGTATAATGACGTTGTTTTCCATTTAGGATATTTTCTCAAGATTGATTTAATGGTTAGTATCTTAAGTTTTTAATAAATAAATGATTTTTAAATATCTTACTTTGTATAAGCTGTAATATAAGATTTCTATTGTAAAATGTACATATCAGCTTTCCTCTACAATTAGTCGAACGAGTCTGATAACTATAGAATTTTTAAAAGTTTTTATCCGACATATACATCGATAAGCTCATTCGAATATCTTTACACTTTTACATTATACATCGACCTGGCCTAAGATATGATTCGATTTTACACATCTTAAAATAAAATGCAGGGTGTGTCAGATACAAAGAAAACCATAAGGCATTTTTGTAAAACAGTATTCTTAGAGTATTTCTTGAATCAAGGAGGATTGCTTAGGATATTTTAAATGTTCAATAAGCAAACAAAAAGCCAACAATTACAACAAAGGTGTCCACTTTTAGTTGCGGTATTACAAAGTCATTTATATATCAAAAAAATTAATTCAGGTATTAAAGTTTGCAAAGCAACTCTGCTCAATTTTACCGCAATAAAGAATTTGTAATAGCGAATACCTCCTTCGATATGCCTCTCGTATAGTTACACGTGAAATAGCGCCCCTAAAGATTTTAGATTGTATTTTCCCGAAACGTTTGCTTTGATTTTTAAACCAGTAATTCTGTCTTCTCCCTATTATCCTTTTTAATAAAAAACAACAAAACAGTACAATATTTTTCGTTGAATCGATTGGTCTCCAAATTGTTCTGTCTCTGATTTTTGTTCTGGTAGTGAACGAACGTATTTTTCGCGCTCTCTCTCTCTCTCTCTCTCCTCTCTCTCTCTCTCTCCTCTCTCTCTCTCTCTCTCTCTCTCTCTCTCTCTCTCTCTCTCTCTCTCTCTCTCTCTCTCTCTCTCTCTCTCTCTCTCTCTCCTCTCTCTCTCTCTCTCTCTCCTCTCTCTCTCTCTCTCTCTCTCTCTCTCTCTCTCTCTCTCTCTCTCTCTCTCTCTCTCTCTCTATCTCTATTGACTCGCGTACACAACAGACGTTGTTCTCCACCCGACGACGCCCTCTAAGTTTGCTTCTCATAGACAACAATCACTTTTTCTTTCTCTCTGATTTTGTCTTCGTACCGACGTGATTTTTCGGTTTCTCCTCTTGACCGTTGACTCATATACTCGTTTTCCACGTCTCTTAGTAATATCGACCAGTTAACGTAAAACAGTACCGTGATGCACGTGATAAAAACCGCTAATCAGCTACAGACAACTCCCTTCGTACGAGGAACAACCGCGTATGAATACCACGAATGAAAACCTGCTATGCCATAACAGAAGCCTGCTTATCTGAATACTGCGAGTATATGGGACAGTAATATTGATAAACTTTTTTATAAACTTGATTAAGCCATTGTTTATATAACCTTTATTACCTCTCCTAACTATTTTGAATCAGCCCCATTAATACAGTCTTAAAACTCTGAAATTGTTTGATTAATTTTGCATATGTACATGTCTTACAATTATTAACCGAAGTATCTCCTATCTATGCCGTCTCATTAAATGTCCAATGTACATTCTGTTAAGAACATCGGTGTTTGTTATCCTGTTAATCCAGGAAATACGTAGTATTCTTTTATAAAGATACATTTTGAAAACTTCGATGCATTTTTTATAACCGCTTGCAACATTTACACGTAGTCCTACTTATCTAATCTAGTAATCCAGTATCAGCATCAGTGAGGCTACAATTATATTTTAGCAACTCGTTTGAATGATTTAAGCTCTGGAGAACTAATCTCTTATCTATATTTATATTATAATAATGAATGTTTATTCGTGTGTCCTTTACAGAATCTTGAACAAAGTTGTTAAGCGTGAGCTCAAGAAGGTAGGACAGTTCAAGGGAGCTCAAGTTTCTAAGTTGGTAGGACTAATTTTTGACAGATGGAGCCATTATCATTCCAAGGAGTTTCATATATTGCCGTGACAGTTCATGCTGATTATAATTGAAACAAAAACAGCGAAAGAATGATGATGTTTCGAGTTGTGGGTGAAATAAGAATTTATGTAAATTGTGAAATTCATGTCCGTCTCACATTGAACAGACAATATTGTACGTAAAGAATTAAATCTTTTAGCGAAAGCCGCTATCGCTTTATGTATTAAATGGCCAACTATATGGCCTAGGAGACAAATTCGTTAAACTTCCCGTGCTCGAATTGGTATCACTAAAGTGTTATGATCATTTCGGCCTATCCCAGCCATCGTCAGACACTTGGGCTGATACAAATTCAAACTCAGAAAGTAAAGCGAATGTCTCCCAAATCTTCACTACCGTGTAGTTAGCTTATAAAGGCGCCCTCTACTTTGAAGGCCGTGAACGAAACGATATGAATAATCGTTTTCTGTATCCTTTATGCTATGCGAAATGTGTAAAGAATTAAATCTTTTAGCGAAAGCCGCTATCGCTTTATGTATTAAATGGCCAACTATATGGCCTAGGAGACAAATTCGTTAAACTTCCCGTACTCGAATTGGTATCACTAAAGTGTTATGATCATTTCGGCCTATCCCAGCCATCGTCAGACACTTGGGCTGATACAAATTCAAACTCAGAAAGTAAAGCGAATGTCTCCCAAATCTTCACTACCGTGTAGTTAGCTTATAAAGGCGCCCTCTACTTTGAAGGCCGTGAACGAAACGATATGAATAATCGTTTTCTGTATCCTTTATGCTATGCGAAATGTGTAAAGAATTAAATCTTTTAGCGAAAGCCGCTATCGCTTTATGTATTAAATGGCCAACTATATGGCCTAGGAGACAAATTCGTTAAACTTCCCGTACTCGAATTGGTATCACTAAAGTGTTATGATCATTTCGGCCTATCCCAGCCATCGTCAGACACTTGGGCTGATACAAATTCAAACTCAGAAAGTAAAGCGAATGTCTCCCAAATCTTCACTACCGTGTAGTTAGCTTATAAAGGCGCCCTCTACTTTGAAGGCCGTGAACGAAACGATATGAATAATCGTTTTCTGTATCCTTTATGCTATGCGAAATGTGTAAAGAATTAAATCTTTTAGCGAAAGCCGCTATCGCTTTATGTATTAAATGGCCAACTATATGGCCTAGGAGACAAATTCGTTAAACTTCCCGTACTCGAATTGGTATCACTAAAGTGTTATGATCATTTCGGCCTATCCCAGCCATCGTCAGACACTTGGGCTGATACAAATTCAAACTCAGAAAGTAAAGCGAATGTCTCCCAAATCTTCACTACCGTGTAGTTAGCTTATAAAGGCGCCCTCTACTTTGAATTGTACGTGAATATTGTACGTATTTTATTATTTAAGAGCGTTTTTTAAATAGTTTTTTGCATATCATTGTGGGTTAAATTAATTTAGATAAAGAATTCAATCGGATATCGTCGTGAGTATAATTAAAATCGATTTTAACAATTCTAGAATTCTGATTTTTGAAGTCAATTTTTCCTCGCCAATTATTGATCACCGTCAACATTAACATTTTCATCCGTGTGTGTGAAAGACATCTAATAAATTCAAATGCATTTTTCACGTCGATACAGTACATGTATGCCTCGAAAGCGACAAGCAATTGGCTGATCTACACCTCAAGCACGGCCATAAAAAAGACCGTTACGAGTCTCAGAATCAGATGAGCAACGAGCATTAAGGCTATAAAATCTTCGAGTACAATAATTAATACCGGCTCAGAAGAAATACCGGACATAACCGACTATTAAATAAGAATAGCTCTAAATCAACCAAAAACGAATAAATGTCCGGGAGAGGATAAAATTACAGTTGAAATGTTGAAAATTGGTCGCAGAAAAATAGAACAGGTATTAAATATTTTATTTAATAAAGTAATTGATGAAGGAAAGATTCCTCAAGAATGGTACAACTCCGAAGTCATTTTACTATTCAAGAAAGGAGACACAGCAAACATCGAGAATTACTGACCAATATCCTTACTTTCACATCTGTATAAATTACTAACTAAAATCATAACCAACCGCCCAACACATAAGCTCGATTTCTACCAACCTTTCGAGCAGGTTGGATTCAGAAAACATTTTAGTACCATAGACCACATGGCTCATATGGCGTTCATCGATTTCCATAAAGCATTCGATTAAGCTACAAAAGGCGAACTCAAGCTGGACGAAATCACAAAAACTAATCCCATAAGACTACAACGGGGAGTAAGACTAGGAGACACTATCTCTCCTAAACTATTTACCCTTGCTCTAGAAGACATTTTTAAGAAACTAGAATGGAACAATAAGGGTATCAACGTCGACAGATGATACTTAAACCACTTGAGATTCGCAGATGACATAGTTTTAATAGCCGATAATATCCAAGAACTAAATGATATGTTACAACAATTAAATGCAGTTTCAGGAGCGGTAGGCTTAAAAATGAACTACAGCAAAACAAAAATACTGAGCCGAGACCAGACAAATATAACAATACAGAATCATATCATAGAAAATGTTTAACATTATGTATATCTAGGTCATGTTATCAAACTAGGAAAACCACATCAAGATGTTGAAATTAAAAGAAGAACACAACTGGCATGGGGCGCTTTCGGCAAACTAGCATATTATATCTTTAGAAACACATCCATTCCTGTAAACCTAATGAAAAAGGTGTATAACATATGTATACCACCACTTTTTACCTACGGCTTGGAGACAGTAGCTCTTACCAAAAAAACTGCTAAACAATTTGAAACAACTCAAAGTGCAATGGAACGAATCATACTTGGAATATCACTAAGAGACAAGAATAGAAACACCGAGATAAGACGTAGAACGAAGATTAGGAATATTGTGGAAGAAATTCCAAAAATGAAATGGCGCTGGTCAGTCACGTAGCCCGATATAATGACAACAGGTCAACACGGAAGATCTCAAAAAAGATGGGTAGATGACATATGAGCAGTGGCAGGCAAACAGTTGATTAGACTGGAGCAAGGTAGAGAAAGATGGAAGCAATTGGGAGAGACCTACATTTAGGAGTGGATGGAAAATGGTTGACAAAGAGAGTACCATGATTATTTACTCGTCAACTTCTTACGAGCTTTGTACGTATTTAATTAATTTATTGTAAATGAATTACAGTTACATCCCGTTTGGCTCTATTACCCCTTGGTACACTGTTGGACAAAACGTATTTTAGAGTGGAGACAAAAAGCAATACGGAATAGAGGACTTCCACCAACTATAAGGACTGACGACCTGAAGCGTAGTAGCAATAACTAAGACAGAGACAGATGGAATGAGCTGAGGGAGACCTATAGTGGACGCATACAGGTTGATGATGATGACGCTGTTGTACATTTTCATTTTGTTACTGACTTTTTCGTTACTTCTACCTTTTTTCTTCATTTTCGTCAGTACACAGATATCGATTTCCCTTACCACTTACCACGCTTACTTCCTATTCTTACCTATCACCATAAAATATGTACATCAGAAGTATAAACATATCAGTTAGAACGGGCGTGATAATCCTTAGAGAAATTTGACAAATAATAAGATTTAGAATTTAAATTTAAAAAAGGCAAAACATTTAGCACCATTCTGGCAGATAACCATCACAGTTAAATATTTATGTCACCAAGGAAAATAGATGAAGAGCTAAGCCAAAACTTAGGTGGAATGATGGTAAATCCTTGTAAATATGTTAATAATAAATCAACCTATCTGACACACCCCAGATGTGACATATCTGTATCTTACGTATCACTTACACATCAAAAAAACCTTTATAAAATTATCTATAATAATTATTTACTTTATATTAACAAGATGGTTCAAATATAGTACTCATTTTTACCATATTGAAACAAATAGTTAATGCCCATAATTATAAAATTAACAAAGAAATTCAAGTAAAATAATGTTTACACAAGTTTTTGTAAAATAGTAGTTTTAGAGCGGTCTCTAGAATTATATCTATGTATGCTTTGTAATTTAATTTAATTTTTTAATTATTGTGTCTGAACTGTACTGTTATCGACACTAAAGCAAGAAACAGATTACAACATAGTACCGAAGTATTGGATAGAATTTTTATACTTCATCTATACCCGGATTTATCTGTAACTCCGAATCTCATTATTCGCAAATTCAATATGGTTCTTACTTGGACTAAGAAAACTAGCACTTTACCGTCAATAGTTATTGCAAATATAGGCAGGTCACATAGGTTGGTCACAAAAAAAAGAATGGAATAACCATATAATCAGAATGGAGGAGACCCGGGTCGTCAAAATAGCAAGAGATAAGTCACCAGAGAAGTATCGGACGACCGCGCAAAGGATGGAATTATAACCTTCCATAGAGATATTAATCCGCCAATGCTTCTTCTTTATGTACCATGTCCTTTCAGAACGTTGGTTACCATCATAGCTATCTTAATTTTATTTACCACCACCCTAAATAGCATGGTTGTATCAACACCATACTAATCTTGCAAGTTCTTCAACCATGAGGTTCTTCTTAATCTTGGACTGCATTTGCCTGATATTTTTTTTGTATGATATTTTGTAACAACCTATATTTGGGACTTCTCATTACATGTCTGAAATACTCCAGCTTTCTCTGCTTGATCCTCAATGCCAATCCAAATCATCAATGCCAATTTTAGGTCTCTGTTATCTAACACCTTGGATATCCTTCTAAAAGCAGCTCTAGCTTGCTCTATCCTAGAACTAATTTTGCCGTGACTTTCTGCGTTACAATTTAATTGCTGTCCAAGGTAAACGATTTCATAAACTTACTCGAGTTTGGTATTATTTACATATATAGACGGTTTTATATGCTGTTGTTTACTTATTACGAGTATTTTGGTTTTCCGTATGTTAAGATCCAGATCTGCCTCCCTACAACTCTCAACGACACTATCAAGTAGTGTTTGCAGATCTCCTTGACTTGAAACTAGGAGTACTGTATCGTCCGCATATCGCAAATTATTGATGATTTCGCCGTTCACAAGTATTCCTTCTTGTTTTTCAGAAAGTGCTTTTCTAAAAATTCTTTCGGAGTAAACGTTAAAAAGGAGGGGTGACAAGAGGCATCCCTGTCGTAATCTTTTTTTAATATTGAGAGCCTGTAATTGCACACCATCTACTAAAACTGATGTTGTTTGATGTCAATATAAATTTGCAATTATTCGAACATCTTTGCCGTCCAAGCCAATCTCTTTTAGAGCTTCGATCAATGTAGATGCTTATAAAGCCAATAAACAAGCAGAATTGCTTATAAAGAGGAAGAAGTGGTTTTTACTGTTCAGTTTTTAAGTTATGTGTTTACGCAGTTGAAACTAGCACTTGTTTGCCAGGATGATAGTCACAGCTATTTTGACTCTGCTGACTGCTGCCCTAAAAAGTTCGATAGTGTTCAAGGTAAACTATTTTCGTAGGCTATGAAGTCAGGATATTCTTCTTCTTCCTGGACTTGCTTTCTCGTAGTCGATAAATATCGGTGTCAATGGTTTGTTGTATTCTGCAGACTTCTCTATTAGGTTCTTTATCACTAGTAAGTGGTCGTTAGTGCTATATCCTGATATAATCCCAGCTTATTCTCTAGGCTGATAGAAGTCTAATTTAGCTTACGCGTATATTCTATTTTTGATCATTTTTGTGAAAAGTTTATATATGTGTGAAAGCAAACTGACAGGATGATAGTTTTTTAAATCTGTTATGTCTCCTTGCTTGTGTAATAAAGTAATGACTGCATTATTTCATTGAGAAGCAGTTTTTTTCTTGGTAGATGCATCCGGTGAAAAGCTTGGTCAAAGCCTGGATAATTGTATTTCCACCTAGTTTGATCGCTTCGATCACTACTTCATCGCCAAGGGATTTGTTATATTTCATTTCTAAAAGTACTCTTTTGATTTCGTATGAGGTTATTTCTGGCATTAATTCTGATCCCTGGTTTGTGATTTTGGGCAGGGGCGGATTTTGTCTTTCGTTGGTGTTCTCGTACATTTCGCGATAAAAGGATTCGACAACCTCGTGCTCTTTACCTATCCTCTATTGAACTTCTTCGTTGATAACTTCTTCTATCTAGGAAATCCTTAACATCCGTCTATAGTACCACATTTTAAATGCTTCGAGTATATTTAGTTATATTTCAGTTAAGGTACATGTCTCCACTCTATATAGAAGAACGGAGAATTACTTCAGTCATCAGAGACAAAAATGGCACTGAACCTCTAAAAATCCTTTAAAAAAAACCACCGGTAGCTCCAAGCGTTGTTTTTAAGAGATTCTTCCTACACAAAACGTACTAATAAACATTTTCAAAATTATCTCAGCTACATTTTTTTATTTGAAATATTTTTTTTTACGTTTTAGGGGGAACCCTTTACGTAAAAGTGGTAACTCTATTCGGTACCCAAAATTGACATTCTCAGTAAATTTCAGCTTGTTCGTAAGTATAATTTTTAAAGGTCAAATCTATTCCGACTGGACTAATACGTAACATTTTAGTCAACGAACTTTTATTTCCAATTTTATATCGTGACTGTTAAATTCTACATAACGGTACAGTTAACTGATATATATATATATATATATATATATATATATATATATATATATATATATATATATATATATATATATATATATCACGTTTCTCCTAGTATTTTTTAAAGTAGGCAGGAAAATAACCTATAAATTCCTAATTATGATTAGAAAATTTTTAAAAAATTAATAATAAAAATGTGAATAAATTTTTGAACCACCTTGTGTAATAATGTACTTAGATGTAATTATTATTAACGTTAAATTCTAGATTTCGGAAAGACTGGGTCTACTCAAATTATTTTTGTAAATGTGTCAATTGTTGTTTAGGTGCATCTGTAAATAATATCGACCTAAAATAAAGGTTCTAATAATTACTGCTACATTCAAACTAGATATAAAGGATTGTATTTAATATGAAGTTGTGCCAAATCAAATAATGGTTTCAGTAAATACGTGTAAAATAAATTTATGAATGTAGCTTTGTGTTTGTTTTGCCTAATTATTCTCTTTGCACAGATTCTAAATGAAATACATATAACGATTTATAAATAAAAAGGAAAAATTGAAGAAAGACTTATTAATACATATATAATAATCATGAACTGGGTAAAGAAATAGAAGACAAGAAAATTAAATTAGTAGTATAACTGAAAAAAGAAAAGGAAGAAGAACCACGACTTTGGAAAACGGAAACTTATAAATACACAGTGGATCAGAAGTGAAAAACGAGCTCACGCAGGGGTAGCATGCATGGTAAAAAAAAATATCATCAATAAAGTAAGGAATTGGATATATTTTAATGAGCGTATACTTGTGTTGATATAGAGATGAGCACAAAGGAAACAATTACAATCCAAATTATATGCTATGGACTTGATGGCGATGCGTCAAAAACCGAAAAAAATGAATTATAGGACAAACTGTAGGAAGTAATAAGTGATTGCACAGCGAAAATAGTAATGACAGAAGATTTAAATGCTAGACAGGGACAGAAGTAAAAAATGGAATGATGTTATAGGTCCATTGGGAGAGAACAAAATCAACATTAATGGAAAACTATTACAATATTTACTACTAAACTATCATGTTTAGACAATAAGATGATAATCATGAATACACATTCCCAGCACAAAAAATGCATAAGATCACAAGAGAAGTCATATTAAGAAACAAATAATCAATTATTGACTATGCTATAGTAAAAAGAACAGAGAGGAGCTGGATAAGCGACGAAAGGATAAGAAAAAGCTATGAAATAGTTTTTGATCACTACCTACTGAAAGCTACATTTAACAACAAAGGGGTAGAAATGAAAAACACAGAAGACAAGAACAAGAAATTAAGGAATTAATTAAAATACATAAATTAAAGGAAGAATCAGCAAAAATTAGATAGAAGGAGGAGTTAAAGAAAAAATGGTCTATAAAAGGAATAGTAGAAGAAGAATGGGGAAAATTTTAAAATGCTATGATAAGTACAGCAAAACTGTGGGACCACAAAAATAAGAGAAAAAAAAACAGACTCCATTGTGGAAACAGGAGGCAAAAATCTAAAATAAAGAAAAGAAAAAATTATGGAAAGAATACTAACATGACAAAACGCAACAGAAATATAAAGATGTAAAAGAAATAAATGAAAAATTAATATAAAGGTATAGTATACAGAGAATAAAAGCTAAACAAATGGTCAATAATTAGAAAAATAAAACTGGGACAAGTTTGGAGAAAAAATGGAAGAAAATAGTAAAAATATATATACAATTTGTTTTGTAGAAGACTGAAAAACCTAAAAATCAACAAAGAAATAAAACTAAAACAAACAATGGCTAAAAACGACACAATATTTACCAATGACAAAAATATAATGGAAAGGTGAAGAGAATGTTTTGAACAACTTTCCTATTGCTTCCTCTAATAAGTTATAGAGAAAGCCCTAGTAAAGACAAAGACTGGGAAATCTACTGGGAGCGATGAATTAAGTCCAGAGATGTTAAAATATATAGACGAAAAAGCAAAGAAAATATTATTATACATTATAAATCTGATCTTTAATAAAAGAATGTTACCGGGTGAATGATCCAATGCAATGATTGTACCAGTGCACAAAAAGGGAAACACAAGAGACTGTAAGAACTATGGAGGCATATCCCTACTATGTGTAGCAGCAAAACTATGCGAAATAATAATGAAAAAATTAGGATAGAAAAAATAAAATAAACAAACATATAACAAATACCTGAGAACAGTAATAAATAAGATAGAAAGCATCGAGGACGATCTTAGCAATAGACTAGATCTTTTTCTATACTGTAGTAGAAAAAAACTATTCCAGGCACTAACTAGAAGATTTCTCAACAAAAAATGTCAAAGAAAAGTAAGGTAACAATATCTTAAACATTATATAGGCCAACACTGACATACTTAGCAGAAAACTGGATCTTAAACATAAGATACTAGAGTAGCAAACAAACAGCAGAGATGAAATACCCCAGAAGAACGACGGAGGCAAGAAGAACAGGCATTCTTCAAAAATAAAGAAATAAGAAACAGACTTAAAATTAAACAGTAACTTGCCACGATAAAGGAGGGAAATTTAGCATGGTTTGGTCATATAACACAAATGGTCGCAGATACGTGAAAAGAGTGTGGAAAGCTAAACCAATAAGGAAAACAGAAGAGGCAGAATAATAAAAAAGTGAAACGGCGATATTACAGACATATTGCAAAATAAGAACAAGTCTCAGCCAAAAGCAACTTTCATTGGGGGAGACAGAAAAGCATGGAGAAAATTAATCAAAAGCTAAAGTCACCTCCCTGGACACCTAACATTAGAAGAGGAGCAATTTTGTATGTATGTATATAATAATCAAAATACCTTCAGAAGAATAAATTTGGTAACTAAGAAACATACAGAAAAACTCTTACAGTATATGAAAAAGAGATTAAAAGAGCAAAAAAGAAATATTGAAGCCAGAACTAGAATTAACATGATCCTTTCCCAAAGATCCGGCACAAGGACCAAATCTACTTAAAAAATCTGATGGCATCGAATCTAAAAAGGAAACGTTAGAGCACTTACTTCAGAACCACTTCCCAGAAGCAACAAATATTAATAAGCAGACATAAGTGGAAACCCAGGATGACCTAAACGTCCTAACAAAGATCTTTAGAGCTATTATAGCATTAGGTTATATACCAAAGAATTCAGCAACTGTAAGTGTGATGTACATACAACAATAAGACGTCTTACCTAAGTCTTATAGGCCATCTTGCTAGGATCAGTCTTACATCATTTCTGTTGAAGGCAATACAAAAAATCCGTGATAAACATATTGAGAATTAGCTATTAAGAAAATATATTACTTGATTAATAATGGAAAAATTTTGTTAGTCGCCTTTCTATATATAGGGGGCGCATTTAATAATGCACTACCAAATCAGCACCAAAAGAGATATCCACTACCATATGAAAATTGTTTAAAGCGATACAGGATTTTATTGATAAACAGGAGATGAAAGTGCAGGCTTACGCGATGTTCAATAATTATACTATGAAAAAATACGGAAATGCCTATCTAGCACACTCTAAATGACATAAAATATCCTAACAATATGCTGCGATAGAGAAAAACCATCTGTCAATCCTAGTAAAACAGTAGTGTCAGTGTTTTACAAGTAGACGGAACCTAAATAACATCTGGATGCCCACTCTGTATGAAAAATAGGTCAAAGAGGCAAATTAATAAAATATCTAGGAAAATTATTAGATAATCGGCTTACATGGAACGCTTATCTAAAAGCAATATCCAACAAAGCCAAGCGTGCCCTTTGGATATGTCGAAGAATATGTGTAATAGTACTAGCACTAATAGAATTACAAATCTAATAGTTATAAACTCATTTGAATCAAATAAATTACCAAATCTGGACAATATTTATTTAATATTTCTTCTTCTTTAAGTGCCATCTCCGCGTCTAAGGTCGGCAATCATCATAGCTATTCGGACTTCTGAGACGGCTGCTCTGAAAAGTTCATTTGATGTACATCCTACATAATACATAATACAGTACTAGCACTAATACAATTACAAATCTAATAGTTATAAACTCATTTGAGTCAAATAAATTACCAAATCTGGACAATATTTATCTAATATTTCTTCTTCTTCAAGTGCCATCTCCGCGTCGGAGGTATTCGAACTTCTAAGACGGCTGCTCTAAAAAGTTTATTTGATTTACATCCATACCACCTTCTCAGGTTGCACAGCCATGAATTCTACCTCCCTACGTCTCCTAATATTTCTAGAGATGGTTAATGGAACAAAAATTGTGTACGGCATTACAGTCTATCTTTCTACGTACCAAAATCATAGAGAGCAGTTTTTATATCCATCCGCTAGACTAAACTAGAACTATTTAGAGCAGTCCGCATGGCTATGATGATTTCCAACCTTCAATAGAAGATGGAACTTGAAGAAAAAGCTAGACCTGTACAAACTGATACGCGATTCCAGAATTATAAAACTGCGTTCAAGAAAGATGGAAAATGTCAATTGACTGAAGTACCGTAGATTTAAAACAGACATTTTTCAAAAAAAAAAACATAAAAAAAAACGATTACAGCCTTATTATCGAACTAAAACAGGCCCAAGATCTAATAAAAGAAGAAGAAAGGAATAAGAAAAAAGAAAAAAGAAAAAGGAAAAAAAAAAAGAGTGGGATGAGATCGGTATTTAATTTGCTGTAAAGAAATTTTAATCTATATAAACTATTAAAAATATATATTATACCCATCTTGACAGTTAATATTTTGGTGAGAGCGCAACCGCGTTCAAAGGTCTGCTGATCGACAAACTTCTTTGCGCTCTCGCCAAAATTTAAACTATAAAATTCTCCAAATTATGGACTTAACTTTATGGACTTTTAAAAATCCTTCATAAAACGTTAAACTTATGAAACATGAACATATGAAACTTAAAAATCATAAAACATATCTCACAAATAAAACAGTATTACAAACAAGATAAGACATAAATTTAAAATAAAATAATCAAATATTTACAAATTTATATCAAAATAAAATGAATACTAATTTAACGAAACCTCGATTAGGGATTGTATCGTATAGGATACAGTCGTAAATATTTGTTTTTATTTCAAATTGTACTGCTGCTGCCATCTATAATTGCATAGGTTAACAAATATATTCGTAAATAAAATAGCGAGTGCACTATGCAGAAACTTGTAGGTATTAATCAATATATTATTATTTTATGAAAATATTTTGTAATAAAATAATTGTAATTCTATTAGAAAAGTCTGTTTATATTGTTTCAATTGGAATATCTTACCTTTTTAAATTATGTATATGCATAAAAATTTTCGAACAACTAGAAATTATATTTTTTTTTGTTATGTATAGGTCGGTTATATTTATTTGAGGCAAATGCGATAAGCGGCACTATGAGCAGTAAAAAAGCAGGATAGTACCGACCCACATGAAACATCATATAGTAGAAGAACCATGCTTGCAACATCATCATGAGAATTGTCCAGATAGAAAAAAAAAAAAAATTGACACAGCCTTTTATGTTGATGAAAAAACCGATCTCAACAGATATCTAGTTAGAAATATCATATGGTATATTTTATAAAAAAATTGTTCTATAAATTATTAAACAAAGCATAATTTTATGTCTTGATGATTTTGTGTAAGTTTAAATTACTTTAATCCTATTTCTCCAATGCATTTCCTATAAAAGATTTAAACATCTAACAATAATAAGATTTAAACAATTAAAAGATTTAAACTAATAAAAGATTTAGAAGCCGGACTTCTAAGACGGCTGCTCTAAAAAGTTCATTTGATTTACATCCATACCACTTTCTCAGGTTTCACAGTCATGACATTCTACGCCTCCCTAAGCCTCCTAATATTTCTAGAGATGATTAATGGAACAAAAATGGTGTACGGCATTACAGTCTATCTTCCTAAGTACCAAAATCATAGAGGGCAGTTTTTATATCCATCCACTAGACTAAACTAGAACTATTTAGAGCAGCAGTCAATATGGTCCGCAAAGCTATGATGATTTCCAACATTTAATAGAAGATGGAACGTCAAGAAAAAGCTAGACCTGTACAAACTGATACGCGATTCCAGAATTATAGAACTGCGTTCAAGAAAGATGGAAAATGTCAATTAACTGAAGTATAGTAGATTTAAAACAGAAATTTTTCCAAAAGAAAACATAAAAAAACGATTACAGCCTTATTATCGAACTAAAACAGGCCCAAGATCTAATAAAAGAAGAAAGGAATAAGAAAAAAGGAAAAAGAAATAGGGAAAATAAAAAAAGACTGGGATGGGATCGGTATTTAATTTGCTATAAAGAAATTTTAATTTATTTAAAATATTAAAAAAATATATTATTATACCCATCTTGACAGTTAATATTTTGGTGAGAGAGCAACCGCGTTCAAAGGACTGCTGATCGACAAACTTCGTTGCGCTCTCGCCAAAATTTAAACTATAATATTGTCCAAATTTTTGTCCTGACTTTATAGACTTTTAAAAATCCTTAATCAAACGTTAAACATGAACATCTGAAACTTAAAAATCATAAAACATGTCTCACCAAATAAAACAGTATTACAGACAAGATAAGACTTATAAATTTAAAATAAAATAATCAAATATTTACAAATTTATATCAAAATATAATGAATACTTTTTTAACGAAACCTCAATAATTAGGGATCGTGTCGTATGAGATACATTCGTAAATATTTGTTTTTATTTCAAATTGTACTGCTGCTGCCATCTATAATTGCATAGGTTAACAAGTATATTCGTAAATAAAATGGCGAGTGCACGATGCAAAAACTTATTGGTATTAATCAATATATTATTATTTTATGAACATATTTTGTAATAAAATAATTGTAATTCTATTAGAAAAGGCTGTTTATATTGTTTCAATTGGAATATCTTGCCTTTGTAAATTATGTATATGCATAAACATTTTCGAAAAACTAGAAATTATATTATTTTTTTGTTATGTATAGGTCGGTTATATTTATTTCGGACAAATGCGATAAGCGGCACTATGAGCAGTAAAAAGCAGGATAGTACCGACCCACATGAAACATCATATGGTATATTTTATAAGAAATTTGTTCTATAAATTATTAAACAAAGCTTAATTTCATGTCTTGATGATTTTGTGTAAGTTTACATTACTTTAATCCTATTTCTCCAATCCATTTCCTATAAAAGATTTAAACATCTAACAATAATAAGATTTAAACAATTAAAAGATTTAAACTAATAAAAGATTTAGAAGCCGGACTTCTAAGACGGCTGCTCTAAAAAGTTCAATTGATTTACATCCATACCACTTTCTCAGGTTGCACAGCCATGACATTCTACGCCTCCCTACGCCTCCTAATATTTCTAGAGATGGTTAATGGAACAAAAATTGTGTAAGGCATTACAGTCTATCTTCCTAAGTACCAAAATCATAGAGGGCAGTTTTTATATCCATCCGCTAGACTAAACTAGAACTATTTAGAGCAGCAGTCAAAATGGCCCGCATAGCTATGATGATTTCCAACATTTAATAGAAGATGGAACGTCAAGCAAAAGCTAGACCTGTACAAACTGATACGCGATTCCATAATCATAGAACTGCGTTCAAGAAAGATGGAAAATGTCAATTGACTGAAGTACAGTAGATTTAAAACAGACATTTTTCAAAAAAAAACATCAAAAAAAACGATTACAGCCTTATTATGGAACTAAAACAGGCCCAAGATCTAATAAAAGAAGAAGAAAGAAATGAGAAAAAGGGAAAAAGAAAAAGGGAAAATAAAAAAGAGTGGGATGAGATCGGTATTTAATTTGCTGTAAAGAAATTTTAATCTATATAAAATATAAAAAAAAAACTATACCCATCTTGACAGTTAATATTTTGGTGAGAAAGCAACCGCGTTCAAAGGTCTGCTGATCGACAAACTTCTTTGCGCTCTCGCCAAAATTTAAACTATAAAATTCTCCAAATTTTGGACCTGACTTTATAGACTTTTTTAAATCTTTAATCAAACGTTAAACATGAACGTATGAAACGTAAAAATCATAAAACATATCTCACAAATAAAACAGTATTACAGACAAGATTAGATTTATAAATTTAAAATAAAATAATCAAATATTTACAAATTTATATCAAAATAAAATGAATACTAATTTAACGAAACCTCAATTAGGGATTGTATCGTATAGGATACATTCTTGTAAATATTTGTTTTTATTTTAAATTGTACTGCTACTGCCATCTATAATTGCATAGATTAACAAATATATTCGTAAATAAAATGGCGAGTGCACGATGCAGAAACTTATAGGTATTAATCAATATATTATTATTTTATGAACAGATTTTGTAACAAAATAATGTGTAATTCTTTTAGAAAAGTATATTTATCTTGCCCCAATTGGAATATCTTGCCTTTGGAAATTATGTATATGCATAAAAATTTTCGAAAAACTAGAAATTATGTTTTTTTTTTGTTATGTACCTATTTGTACCTATTATGTACCGAAGGTAGTCTCGTCGGAAAATAAACTATTTCTAATAAAATTAACATTTCGGGTTAAAAAAAGGGTTTAAGCAGCTGATCCTTCAAACCCATACGGAAGGAACATTTAGTTAAGCAGCTATTACCCTTATACTTGTTCCAGGGACTTCTTCAATAATTTCTAAAGTGGTCAGAAATAATCGTCTATCGGGTGTATTTCGATTGGGGAATTTTACTGCATAACGCCTTGCGGCTGCTGCACTATTTTCTTGACATTTACCTACGATATTCCCGATAGTTTATTGAAATCATAATTTAATCTGATCCAACTTACCCAAAGTTAAATGCATATCTGCCATTTCCTGAAATGTGTAAGCCATTGTAATTTCAAAATTTTTAATATTAATCTTATTCACACAATAAATGATAGCTTCAAATTATTGACTATTATTGATGGAACTGTTTGTAATTATTGTATCCGTAGAAACTAATTGTAATTTTATGACCAACTAGTTTTTCTACAACAAAAAAAAACTAGTTTTTCAAAAAAGTTATAAGGCAAAAAAGTTTTAAAAATAATGTGTTAAACTAATGATGCCACAACATTTATTTGATTTGAACGTACTCAAAAGTTTGAGAGGATTTAGGACTACACACCTCCCTTAAAAATTTTCTGTGCGCTTAGATTTTGTTGTTTCTTTTGTATGAAAAATGCTTTCAGAACAAGAAAGTAACGTGTCCATTTTTATTACAAAATGTTAAGTAGTTTAGGAGATAATGCAAAAATCAATTTTTATTTTTTAACTTTAAAGCATGATACTATAACAACAAGATATGCTCACTTGCCGTTCTAATTTTAATCGACTTTGCGCATGACGTCATACCGAGACAAAGCCAGGGGACTTAAATGTATCATATTTTAAAGATGCATCATATGCATCGAGCAAAAAGACAAAAGAGGGAATCTAATCGTTATAAAAAGAAGACCAAAAAAGTGGCCCCTGATGGCGGACATATCCGGAAATGCAAAGGCGCTAAAATTTAAATGTTCCGACACTTATTAACAATAGCTATAAAATATGTTTCAGATGAGAAAGTTTTAATTAAATATTAACGATAATAGTCTAAAAAGTGACACAATTGGTAAAAAACTTCAATATAAATAAAATTTTATGTGACAGTTGGGACAAACAATAACATAACCAAACTAAATTTGATTTCTTAAACAAGGAAAGAGACTGTCTTTCCTTGTTTAAAGTCATGATACTATGAATAACAAGATAGGATCTTCCCGTAGCTCAAAATCGGTCGGGTTCGCGCATGCCGTCATTGAAGACTAGAATTTGAATTTTTGTTAAAGTTAAATGAGATTTGTATGCATTCTGTGATGAAATTACTAGACGAAAATAAGTTAAGAGGTTTAATAATTACAATAATCGTACACATAAGGATATCTTAAAAGTAATTATTAAAGATTATTTATTGATATATACAAAAACTGACATTTCGAACGTGCAAGTCTCCAATGACGTCACAAAAACATGCGCAATATCTTATCTTATAGTCATAGTATCATGGTTTAAAGTGGCCTTTCAAGATAGCACTTCCTGTCTAACAATATTTTTGTCGTGACTACCTTTACATTCCCTCTTTTGTCTTTTTGCTCGATGGTCATATGACAACATTGTTCCATTACCGTAATGAACAACTTTGAAACAAACCAAAGAATATAGACGCTTCGAAACTTAAACCAAAGAATATATAAGCGTCTATATTCTTTGCTTAAACTGTTAACGGTAAGTATACCTCGATGCCATATCTTGCACTAAGAAGTCATAACTAGTTACTTTCTGTGAAAACGTGTTTTGAAAATTAATAAGTAATTTGTAAAAATATATGAATCTACGATTTGATTGTGTGTATTACAAACAAAATAAATATTGCTACAAAACATAAATTAAATATAAAATGCCAGCAAAATGTAAAGAATTTGACAATAAACGAAAAGCGGGTCATACTTGAGACTTTATGAATATCAGTTATTCATTTATTTTACAATCTTTCTGATTTTTCTTTTGTGGATATTGTAATCATATTTAATATTTTAATTTCAAATTCGTATTTTAAAGTACATTTTACAAATAAAAAAACAAGTAATTTTACATCTTCGCTAACATTTACAAATTTTGCAGCTTCTATTAAGTTTTTTAAACAGTTTTTTGTTATTTTTAATGTGTCGCCATTATAACTACGAAAAATATGTTCCAGTTCACTACATACATCCAAAGTAACTTTTTTTAAAGACCTATCAAAAATAAAGTATTATTTCAAGTTCTATTAAAATGGGCATTAGTATATATTATTATCTATAGAAACATTTTTGCTCTGCTGTTAATTTTTTTTTTAAGTTTGAAAGGATTTAGGACATTTTTTTAATACATTTCTTTTCTCCATTCTTCTTTTGCGTCTATTTTCAGGCGATGTTTTAGGGCTTGGATATTTTATTAAATGAACTGAATGTTTTCACCATAAAATTTATTTACCATATAAAATATCATTCACTACGTTTTGAAATACATAGGATAGCAAACTCGATTAACACAGCAATATAATTAACATGAACATTTATGAGCATTTAACTTGCCGATATTAAAGTTGTCTCGGGTTTACGTCACAAGAACATGCGCGTTGACTTATCTTGTTTCGTTATAGTATCATGACATATTATTTATCTATGATCATGACTTCAAAGGGCTAAAACCATAGATAAATAATATAATAGTACAAAGGCTGTAACTTTTTTTGTGTACACTTTTGTACTAAGGTAAGTTGGATTCAATCAATTTATTTTTGTCCCCGGAATGCGTGATTTAATTTATGACATACCTTTTAGAAACACGCTGTAGTGAAAGATTCAATATGCTACAATAATTCACCTCATCATGAGATTAATGTCCATCCAAAAATTTAGCATCTATATTTAATGATATTGTTCCATGGCTAAGTCAAACACCTACATCTGGAAAAAGAAAAAAAAGAGTACACTCCAAGTATCACAACATCTGACAAATGGGTGCTTTATCATAAATTAAAAGAACAAGCAAAACTAGAACAGCAAAAATTAAAAGAACAACGGGAAAAAACGAGAACTAAAAAAGGACGAACAAAACAAGAAGACTAATGGTAAAAAAAGTGGTGTCCAGCTAAGAAGAAGAAGAAAAAGTAGTAGAAGGGATGGAAAGTGCAAGTAGCATAGATGACATTGATGATGTAAGTGATATTATCGACAATGATACTCAAAATGAAGATGGCATCGATAATGATACTGAAAATAAAGATACCATCCATAATAATACTGAGAATAAAGATACCATCGATAATGATATTGAAGATCACAAAAATGTTAAATCAAGTTCTGGTGATTATATTTTGGCATCATTTGAATCAATCAGCAAGAAAGTGACTGTTACTTTCAAATATGTTAGCAAAATCATTATTATCTTGACCGAGAATGAATACGAAATTCAAAGCTTGCGGAGTTTGAATGAAAGTAAGTTAAATTTTAAACTTTGCACACTGACATATCTGTCATCAACAATAATGATTATAAAAACATGCCAACATTGCCAGAACCTTAGACAAGGAAAGAGAGAGGACGCGTAACCGTATCGCTATAAAAAGTGAAGCTAAACTGCCACCAGAGGAAATGGTTAGCGGCGTATCTTTGTATTTTTAAGGATTGACCAATTCGTATTTAAAATGAAACATTTTTGTACATTAAATGTTTTATTTCATTTATTTTATTTTATACAAATATTTTGGAATCAAAATTAACTAAATTTATGTATTTATTTACTTATTTATGGAATTTTATGGAATATTTTATGGAAAGCACATCACCACTGGCAAATCACCATGGTGTGTGAGTGAAATTATTAATTATAATACAATTACTAAAATAACTATGCATATTTAGCATTTTTATTTAGTAATTTAGATCGCACCTTTCCTTAAAATACTAATTTAAATTGGTTTTGAGGTTTAAAATTGAAATAAAAAGTAAAATCAATTAATACCTAATTGCACTATTATAAAAATATTTACCTATGAAACGATATTTACAAAGAATATATGCACAAATCACCATTTTGTTAAGTAAAAAAGTAGGTATTTAATTCACTTTTTTTAAAAAACCACAAAAACAAAACTGGTGTCAGGTTTTGCCACAAAAAGAAAAGAATGGACCACCGGTGTGATGACGTAGTTTTGATTGACATCTGTCAGTTTCAATTTCCGAACAAAAGTTGTTTGGTGTGGATAATTTGTATTTTTCGTTATTTTTTAATTTTTTTACAGAATCTTTCCGCTTTTTGCAATATCTCAGTAGTCTAATAGTTACTACAACAATTTTACAAGGTTGTGTAAATAATAAAGCATGTTGTTTTATAAAAATAGCAATAAAATGCATGCATCAATAAAGTAAGATTAGAATTTCTGAGTCCCATACTTTTAAACTATATTTCATAGAAATAGAACACTGAATTGTGATGGTATTATCGTAAAAACACTAACCTTAAAAGAAAAAGTAGCAGAGGAAGCAAGATGTTAACTTTATAGAAATTTGTAACGATGAGTCCAAGCCATCACCGTTAAACCAGCGTGCGCGCGAACCAACCCATGTAGTAGGAGTGTATCGACAGTAGAAAGGGCAAAACTAATTACCAAGCAAGCTCCGCTATATAAACCGCAACATTTCCTCATAGAGGCAGAATCGACAGGTGTTGACTGAAGGTTCTCTTCTTCCCTACCCCGGCTTGTGGACGTGTTGAGTTCACAAGTTGTTCCGTTCCATGCCGCCGTCACCCGAAGAGCGTGTTGAGCTCTTCATTACCCGTACTCCGAAGCAGTCGTGTTGAGACTGTCGAGGAGTGTCCTATTAACCCGAATCACTTAAGGGACGTGTTGAGTTCCTTTCCTTTCTTTGTACCTATCGTCCGCTGTTATTAAATCGATACAACGTTCACATAAAATTTCAAAAACACACTCGCTTGCCGATAAGACTAATTTCATACGACAAGGTCAAACTTTATTTGAATAAATAGGCCAGGTACTGAGAAGACTAAACTAAATTGTAAATATGTACATAAGATTTTTGTCAATTTAATTTAAGGAAGACAATAAAGTTTTATTTTTATTTTGAACTCTGTCTCTGACTGTCCAAAAGCTACCCGGATAGTGACTCCTACGAGAGGACATCACAAATAGCGCCCGAGCAGAAAAATTCGTTTTAAACAATAATACCGACCGAATTCCGAATTTTATTTTCATGAGACAGTACTACATTTCAAATTTTATTCAAATACAGGGTGATTCACAGTTCAAAAATGACAGACGCTCCGGAAACGTCGAGGGTTAGTTGGGTGTACCTATTAAAGAAAGACGAACTTATAGCCGAATTAACAAACAGAGAACAGTCGACGGAAGGAAATTTCAGCGAGCTAAGAGCGAGATTAGTTGCGATCATCAAGGCACCAACTCAAAAAGGCCAAAACCCAGAGGAAATAGAAGAAAACCAGATTTAAGACAGACAAAGAAAGATGGAAATAGTACGCAAATGGGGGTTACACTTTGACGGTTCAAGAGACCCAATAGAATTCATAGAACGGTTGAAAGAACTCCAGACAGCTTACGGCCTACAAGACACCCACGTTTTACAAGCTCTACCAGAAACATTAAACGGGAAAGCATTACTATGGTACAGAAACAATAATAAATATTGGAACGAATTAAAAGACTTCGAACAAGATTTTCGCAATTTCTTCGTTTCATCCGTTCTCACGCAATCTCTGGAAGCTCAAATCCGGAACCGACTCCAACGAAACAACGAAGGTGTAAAAGACTACATCATTGATATTCAAACAATGATCAGAAGACATGGTGAATTCAATCACCAAGAAGAACTAAACAAGATATACACCAATATGAACCCGAAATACAAGTTGTATATAAAGAGGCAAGACGTATCGTCAACACAGGACATCATCAAACTAGCGGAAGAATATGATATGGTCCAAAAAGAAATATATAACAGAAACAATACAAGGTGTGACTGGACACAGGCAAATAGTCGTAATAACAAAATACAGAATTTCGACAGACAGACTTGTTGTTGGAGATGCGGCCGCAGAGGCCACAATAGAAGAAACTGCAGAGCTATCGCTGTACTCTTCTGCAGCCACTGCGGAACCCGAGGAATAACTTCCAATAACTGCCAATGTAGAAGCCGACCGGAAAACTCCAACAGGACTGGACAAGAAGGAGGCAACCCAGTCAGCATTTAGAGTCCTCCCTAACAACCTCCAGCTACGCACACTATACAGATCAACGACCCCACACAACGATAACGTTCAGCAACGGTAAAAAGTTAAAAGCACTAATAGACACAGGAGCCCAAAATTCGTTTATAGGACAAAAAGGTAAAAAAATATTGGAACAATGTGGAACAAAAAGCGACAGAAAAGCTTTAAAGATCACGCTGGCAGATGGAAAAACTAGCAACATAGAAATCTGTTTTACAGCAAAATGTTCCATAGACAACGTTTGGAGAAAAGCCAAGCTACATTTTTTACCAAACCTAGCTTCAGAAGTAGTACTGGGAATGCATGAAATAACAAGATGGGGCCTTGATTTATCAAACATCTTAAATAGAAATCGCGTAAGAAGGAGAGAACAATACCAAACCAGGACAGAACACAGATCCAGATCGTACAATGCAGACAATAACCGAATACCGACCAATTCCAGGGTCAACGAAACACCAACCGCAAGATATCCGCTCCAACAGAGAAGCAAGATATATAACAAAACGACCTACCGACTACCGACCGATACCGCGGTCGAAGACCAGACCGAAAATATACCGACTACCGACCGATACCGCGGTCGACAACCAGACCGAAGATATACCGAACTACCGACCGATACCGCGGCCGACGACCAGACCGAAGATATTTCGTCATACATACCGGAATTCACGAACAGTCCGAAACGAGAGCAACTCGACATCAGTACTACACTAAACAATACCGAAAAAAAACAAGTACAGGAATTGTTACTAACAGAATTGGAGAAATTTAAACAAATTAAAGGAACAACACATCTAACCGAACATACAATACATACAAAGATACAGGCCCCGAAACCCGGCAATGCAGAAGATCATAAACGATGAGATAGATAAGATGCTAGAAGAGAACGTGATAGAAAAATCTAATAGCCCGTACAGTTCCCCCATCGTCCTAGTAAAAAAGAGGGATAACAACGGATACAGATTTTGCATCGATTTTAGGAAAATCAACGACATCTCAGAAAAAGATGCCTACCCATTACCGTACATCAATCATATCCTAGAAAAATTAAAATCTGCAAAATATTTTACCACGTTAGATCTAAAAAATGGATATTGGCAAGTACCACTTTCCGAAGCAAGCAAACCCTTGACCGCTTTCATAGCACCAGGAAAAGGACTATTCCAGTTCAAAGTACTTCCATTCGGATTACACGCCGCCTCCGCTACTTTTCAACGATTACTAGATACAATAATCGGCCCAGAAATGGAACCACATGCATTCGCCTATTTAGACGACATAATAGTACTGGGGAAAACGGTCGAGGAACATATGGAAAACTTAAAAGAAGTACTTCACAGACTACAGCAGGCCAAACTACGAATTAATATAGACAAATGTAAATTCTGCAAAGGAGAGATAAATTATTTAGGCCATGTAGTAAACAAAACGGGAATAAAAGTGGACGAAAACAAGACAAAAGCCATAGTCGAATATCCCGTGCCAAAAAACCGTTAAACAACTACGCCGATTTTTGGGCATGATCTCATGGTATAGGAGATTTATAAAAGATTTTTCACGAACTACAGCCCCTTTAACAAAGCTACTAAAGAAAAAACAACATTGGACTTAGGACAGAGACCTTACAGCGTGACAGAAAAAGAACTACTGGCGATCATCTTCGGTGTAGAAAAGATGAAACCCTACATCGAAGGATACCCATTTTCAATTATCACAGATCAGCAAAGTCTACGATACTTACAAACAATGGAAAACCCTACAGGTAGAATAGCTAGATGGGCAATGCTGCTGCAACAATTTGACTTCGATGTCATTTACAGAAAGGGCTCCCAGAACGTCCTGGCCGACGCGCTCTCTAGAGAACCAGTAGATCTGGTTTGCATAATAAACGTAGAAGATTTAGAACCCGACGAATGGTACAATAAAGCTTTAAATAAAATCCAGACAAATCCGCAACTATTTCCAGACTACTCTATCAA
Organism: Diabrotica balteata; assembly: GCA_918026665.1. Taxonomy (NCBI): domain Eukaryota; kingdom Metazoa; phylum Arthropoda; class Insecta; order Coleoptera; family Chrysomelidae; genus Diabrotica; species Diabrotica balteata. Next base: position 176,163,055 of record OU898276.1, read on the forward strand.
AGATGGACTTCTCTATCGACACTTCTGGGACAAATACGATTTAAAAGAGACATCACAAATTGAAAAGTCTTGAGATTTGGCATTTCAATTTTTGTTTGGAAAGTAATAACAATATAACAGATGTGACGTCACACTCCTGCTGTCCATTGGCCAAAACGAAACATTTTTCCATGCTCCATAGTTGACATTTGCGGCTACATTCAGCTTGTACGTTCGTTAAAGTTAACCTTCATTTCTGTATATTTATTTATTTATGTTTAACTTTTTCCTTTTTATTATATTTATTAGTTATGGATGTAAAAGTTAAGGAAGAGTTTGAGTTTGGAGAATATGAAAAAATATATGCAGAAACTGAGCTATGTACATCAATAGACATTGAAGACATTAAAAATGAACCAGGAGAACATTGCTCAGGTGAGAAAATCGGTTAAAAACACTTTTAAAGTACTAAAAAATGTTTAAATACTTTTAAAGTAAATGAAGCTTAATATATGATCATGATACATTATGATTATCAATAAACAAATTAGTTACAATACAGCATCTTTCGGTAGTTAGATTATTATCAAGGAATCCTCATAAGAAAATGTTTTACTTAGATTTTTTAATAGATCTCTATTAGTATTTAGTATGAAATATTAACATTTGGAAACATTTAATAGGTATAAGTAAAAAATATGAGTTTGAGAAATTGCATTGTAGAGTACTTCATATGTATTATTCTTTCTTATTGTATTTTGTGGTTCCTCCTAATCAGAGCTGGGTAGTATCCGGATACTTCTGTATCCGGATACAGTATCCGAATACTTTTTGTGTATCCGAAGGCTGTATCCGGATAATTTTTAAATTTTGTATCCGGTATCCGTATCCGTGACCAAATTTGAAAGTATCCGGTATCCGGATACTTTTTTTGATGTCCGGATGCTTTTAAATTTTTAATGTTCGACGATAATGGAACTACTTTACGCACCACACTGCCCTATCTTCAATCCAGGTGTACATAGTATGATCGTTGAGTGAGAAGTATGATAAATCCCATTTTCCATACTCGTGATCGTGATCGTTATAATATATTATTATAGCCAATAGAGCTTTGTTTTTACCTAATCAGTTAAAAATCTTCAAGAGCCCTGTATAATTAGAAGAATTTGAAGAACCCTGTATAATTAGAATAAAGTATTTTTTCGGATTAGAATAAAGTCATTCTTAATATTTATAATTTTGGTTTAGTGTGTCCCTATTTCCCCTAAAGTTTAAAAGTTAAAAACTCAGCTGATTCGACGCTGGCGAAATTCAATATCGAAAGCTCAAGACAGTGACACGTTTCGTTTTTACAGGAAAAATCCTGCAAATTCTTGTCTACCGAGTACAGACACGGTGATATGATAGAAAAAGTTTTTCATTATTTCAGTAGTCCATTGCTCATTTGTGTAAAAGGTGTAGTGCGTTTATATGCGTATAGTTTTTTCTATTCGGAATAACAGAATTTTCTAAAGGTAAGTTGCATTTAATTTTCGATTTAATTAGTAGATATCTAAAGTTTACTGGCGTTTTATTATTAATAGTAGTCTAATATTAGTAGATTTCTAGAAATAAAAAAAGAAAAAATGCATTAGTTATTAAATAAATAGGTATCTATCTAATATCTATCTGATGGTAAGTAAAAAAAGTTATAATTATTTGTTAGAAGACTACGTGATCACGCAGCGTTACTACGAAACCGGAGTAAATAATTCTTATTTAGCAAATGATTATGATTACTTATTGAGATACAGGGAGTCAAAATTGCAAATTTAAATTTTTTCTAGTAGCATAGGCATAGACATACTTGACGATGTTTTGTTAAGTTTTTAAATGACAGCGTGGTGTTTGAATTTGAAGAATGCATTAGTTATTAAATATATATCGGATAGTAAGTAAAAAAGTTATAATTATTTGTTAAAAAAGACTACGCGATCATTATTATTGAGCAAATGATTATGATTACTTATTGAGATACAGGGTGTCAAAATTGCAAATTTTTGCAAATTTAATTTTTTTCTATTAGCATAGGCATCATAGACATATACATGAAGATGTTTTGTAAAGTTTTTAAATGACAGCGTGGTGTTTGAATTTGAAGAAAACAAAAAACTAAATTACATTAAAACACACAGAATTTCACAATTTTTTAGTCCCGTCTAACGTCTATTTCATACAACTAAATAACTACAACAATAATGTTTATGCCGTATTTTGTTTTTTTATCATTTAATAACAAAATTTCGATGGAGTTACGTTTAAAATTTGTATACCATGTCCTTTCAGACCATTCATTTTAATTCGTGTGCCATGACAAATTGTGATATTCTTAAAATATTTTCAAACTAGCTTTGTCGAATTTCGATAGGAGAGCTCATTTCGTTTAAAAAATGATAGTATGAGGGGGTAAGTTAGACAAGCTTTTTTTAATTCCAGATAGAGCAACATGAATTCAATTGATCCTGCAGTTGCATCTACCAGTTCCAATCCAGAACAAAGTGATGACACTCCAGAAGATCCATTTGCTACAAGTTCAGATGATCCCGATTATCACCTAGACCTAGAAGAAGAATTATCAGATTCCGATTCTGCCCAAAGTATACCTCGAAAATCTCAGACAAATTCTCTTATGAATTTCTTCAAACTAAAAGGAAAAAATGAACCAAACCAAGTTTGTATGATATCCGAACCTCTAACAAGACTTGTTAAAAACATGGGAGAAAAATCTGATGATCCACAAAGTTCGCAATTTGCTTGTAGTTCCTCCATACTAGATGGAAAATACTTTAAAATAAAAGAAAACGACGGCGAAAACATTACAGCTGATTGTCAACTCTGCCTTCCACAGAAGAAAACCATAAAAGGGATAAAAGGTTCTTCTTCAAATTTTTTTAAACACTTAAAAAGGATTCATCCTAATAAAATTGACGAGTATAATAAGTATAAAATTTCAAAGAAAGATTTGACCAGAAAAAGACTTAATGCAACTCAAGATTTCGAAAGTCGAGAACCCAAACAAGCTAAGCTTATTCAACCAAACATTTTTGGAATGGCCAAAGAGGGAAGCAAATCAGTTTTAAGCCAATCTCTGTTTGAAAAAAGAATAATAAATTTTGTTGTGAGCACAATGAGTGCAATATCTATAATAGAACACCAAAGTTTTAAGGATATCTTCCAAGGATTAAATTTGAAAATACCAACAAGAAAGACAGTAATGAAACGAATTATAGATTCGCACGATGAAAATATGCAAATTATTAAAGATAAAATTAGGGGTGTTAATTACGTATGCACTACAGCTGACATATGGTCAAATAAAAAAAGAAGCTTCTTAGGAGTTACAGTTCACTGGTTAGATGAGGACTTTATCCGCAAATCAGCTGCACTTGCCTGTAGAAGGTGAATAAATTATAATTGTATATTTTTCGATATTTCTTTGGTTAAAACGCTACGATCTACCTAATCTCAAATATTAAGTATTAAATCATTCTACGGGGTAGCCAAAATCCAAAAAGGAATGATTTTATGAAAAAAGATGAAACACTTTAATTTATACAATTATTAAACTTACAACTATTTTTAAATATACAGTATGTTCATGTTGTAAAGAATTATAGAAATAAGGCAAAGCGAAGATACATTTTTCAATCGGAAAACTTTATACATTTGTAAAGTTTCGTCAATGATCTGATTTCCGATTTCAGCAATATATTTATTTGTTAGATTTAGGACCTAGCACCTTTTTGCATGGAAGCAATAAATTAAAAATAAAGAAAATCGTTGCTTAAGTTCCTATCTTACCTTTTGAAGTACTATTCAATGCACTAATAATAGTTTATTGTCCGAAATTATTGATTTTTATCACCCTTTTTTATTTATCGCATTGACTAGTACTTACTTAAAAAGATATTTACAAGACAGCCGATTTTCTGTTTTCAACAATTATCATGTGAAAACAGGTACACAGCTAAATTGTGATTTTCAAATATCTATACCTCCTAAACCCAAATATTTAAACAAAATGCCGAAATCAGATAATGCAGGAGAATTCAAAATTGTAAAAATATATAGGATGGTTCAATTGAAAATATGTATATTGCTTATCCACCGTTTCTGTGCAACACTCTATATTTTTAAATATTTTTAAAGGGTCCTACCCTATTTTCTTTCTTTAAAATTTTTCTTTGTAACGAAAATACATCTTACAGCCTTTATTTTTCGGCCATCCCACTATACAAATTCATAGTCTTGTACATTCTACATGGACGATGTACAAACAAAAATTTAAGAACCATTGTTTATTTTAGGTTTAAAGGTGTTCACTCCTACAGAAGCATAGCTGAGATGCTAGAAGATATAAATTTAAAATTTGGTTTAACAGAAAATAAAATTGTGGGAACAGTAACAGACAACGGTAGCAATTTCGTTAAAGCTTTTAAAGTATTCGGCGAGAAAAATGAAGAGGACGACGATGAGGAAATTGACGAAGAAGAAAATGAATTGCAAATTTTACATTTAGAGGTTGATGAAGGCAAAGAGTTAGAAGACCAGGATATACAGCTACCCAAGCATATGCGATGTGCCACACATACTTTAAATTTAATAGCCACAACAGATTATAAAAATACTGTTATAAACATTCCAACTATCCGCATAAGAGAAAAGAATGCATTTAGTAAATGTGCTCAGTTATGGAAAAAATCGAATAAACCAAAAAGCAATGAAGTTATAATTAAAATTTTAGGACATACTCTAAGTTCTCCAGGGGCCACTAGATGGAACTCCACTTTTGATGCAGTTTCACAGATTCTTCAAGCAAAAGAAAAACTTCCAATTTTGCTACAAAATCTAACATTAGAACCTTTTAAGGAAACTGAACTATTATACCTAGAGGAATACTGTTTAGTTATGAAACCTTTGGCTTTAACGTTAGATTTGTTACAAGGTGAAGAGAATGTATCTTTTGGATATTTGTTACCCAGCTTAATTTCATTAATTAATAAATATGAGAAACTTCTTGCCCAAACAAAATTGAAATATGGAGGAGAACATCTAGCAAAAATGTGCATTAAAAGCTTAAATACTCGTTTTGCTAACATTTTAAATTTGGAATGGGAAGATCCAATTATAGCTGCAGTTCTTCTTCCTAAATTTAAGCTAAAGTGGTACAATGTAGTACATAATCCCAAAAAAACTTTAGAAGATATCAAAAAATGCATTATAACTGTTGCAAAAAAACAAATGGAGTTGGAAAGTTGCAATGAATCAGACGAAAGTGGAGATCAAAATTTAGATGACTTTTTTGATTTTAGCGATTTCCGAGACCAGCAAGTGGACAATAGCTGTACTATTACATATAATGAACAGGAACAGGGTTCCAGCGTAAATAATAAAACTTCAAAAATACAGTTAGAATTGTTACGATATTTGGAGGACAAAAGAACCAATTTACAAATCCTAAATGAATACCCAACCTTAAAAAGGGTGTCAACAAAATATAACACATGCTTACCTTCGTCAGCACCAGTTGAAAGACTTTTCTCTTTTGCAACTATGATTGATACACCTAAAAGAAAAGCTTTAAGCGATGAACACTTTGAGGTATTGGTACTTACAAAGGCAAATTCAAAGGCACTTCTGTAAATATATGCGAAAAAATCTTCAGCAATTTCTTTATTAATACGTTTTTATTTTTATTTAATTTTTCTTTACATATTATAGTATGTTCTGGTTTGATTAATCATGTTCTTGTTTTATTATTCATAAGTAATAAACAATTTCTTGAGTGTTTTTTGATTTCTGTTTCCAGTATTTTATGCACGTTCTTTTTATTATTATATACAATAAAAATACATGCTCATCACATAATTCTATCACTAGCAATTTAGGTCACTTTTAAAAGTATCCTTAAAAGTATCCTAAGAAGTATCCGAAAAAAGTATCCGGATACTTGTATCCGAATACATTTTGAAGTGAAAGTATTCGTACTTTTTTAAAAAGTATCCGGATACATTTTGAGTATCCGTATCCGGTATCCGGATACTTTTTTTCTGTATCCGACCCAGCTCTGCTCCTAATTGTAACTAACAGGAAGATAAAAGAGAAAATATTGGTTCAAAACACTATAAGGTAGTTTATGGAAAAATACAGGAATAAAGAAACAATGACAGAGACATGTATAATGGAGTAACAACTAGTGTTTGCACAGGTGTGGGAGACTTAACATCCATGTGAAAGTAGGATTACATCAAGACTCTGTGCTTAGTCCTTATCTATTCTCATTAATTTTTAATCAAATAACAGCAAAACTAGAGGGTAACAACCTATGGTACCTAATAAATATGTGGATGATGTAGTGTTAGTGGGAAATAGGAAAATTTACTTAAAAAAATTGAAACAGTGGAGACAAGCTCTTGAGAAAAAAGGTTTTAAACTCAGTAGGACAAAAACAAAGTATTCGATATGTCTATTTAAAGATGGAGTTACTACAAATAAAATAATTTCTTTTAATGGTGAAATGATTGTGAAAACTAATAGTTTAGGGTACTATTATATCAGTATTACAGAATAATGGGGATGAATGCAGTAAAATTAATATTGGAAGGAGAAGGAAGCTAATGGTGTATGTGACAGAAAAATTCTAATGAAGCTGAAGGGAAAATTCTATAAAACAGCCATAATTCCAGCCATGATGTATGAAACTGAATTATCATCACTGGCTCGACAACCCTTTTTGGGTCTTGGCCTGTTCCGGGATTCTTCTCCATTCTGATCTGTTTCATCCTTTTTTTCTCCAGTTTTTTATTTTTAAGGTTGTTATATCATTTTCTATTTGTTCTAAGTATCTCAGATTTGGTCTTCCTCTTGTTCTTTTTCCTACTGCCATCTGTTTGAATATTTTGTTGGGTATTTCGTCTTCTTCCATTCTTTCTACATGTCCTATCCAATACAGCTGTTCTATTTTAATGAATGTTATAATATCCGGATCCTGGTATATTTTGTATAGTTCAAAGTTGTATCTTCTTCTCCATAGTGTGTTTTCTTTTGTGCCCTTATATATGTGTCACAAGATTTTTCTTTTGAAGGTGGCTAACAATGTTTCCTCTATTTTAGTGAGTATCCAGGTTTCTGAGCCGTATGTGAGTACCGGTTTTATTAAGGTTTTATATATTTGGCATTTTGTTTTTCTTGCAACGTTATCTGATCTTAGCTGCCTAATTAACCCATGGTAACATTTATTGGCAATAAATATTCGCCTCTTCACTTCCTTCGCAACATTATTATCAGAGGTGACTAGGAATCCCAAGTATATAAAGTCTTTTGCCCCTTCAATGTTGTATTCTCCTATTGTTATATTTTGTGGCTGCCTTATTTCTTCGTTTTTACTTACCTGCATGAAACTGAATGTTAGGCAGTTAAAAAGACTAACAACCAATGCATGGGCAGAAATGAGAATGCTTAGATGAATGAGTAGAGTCTAAAAAAAAAGAATAGAATTAAAAATGGGTATATTAGGGGAAGTCAATTGTCAAAATGAAAGAGTTTAGATTAAGATGGTTTGGTCATGTTCAATGTCAAGACATTAACCACCCAATAAGAAGAATTGCTGATCTGCTGGTTCCTGGAAAGAGTAGAAAAGGAAGACCTGGGGGGAGATGCTTAGGCAGAATATGATGGTGGAGAGTATTGTATGGAGAAATGTAATTAAATAAGCCAACCCCACATAGGGATAAAAGAAAAGAGAATGGTGATGATGTTTCAAGACAGGTGGCATGGTAGCTCCTAAATTTTAATTCCCTTAATTTGAATTGTAACTGTTAGTTTAAACAAACAGGAAAACTGCAACTGCTCTATGTCAAACTCAAACTGATCTGTACTGTTGTATTTCTTTTCTTCTGTTAAGTTCACTATATCTAATAATAATATACTCATTCATCTTCAGTTGTGTTCCAACTAAGGAGGTCAACTATTTTTACATGTTTCTTATTATAGCACCTCATTCATAATATCTTAATACAGATATTGTAGTTTTATATATACATATATATATATATATATATATATATATATATACATATATATAATATATACATATATATATATATATATATATATATATATATATATATATATATATGTATATATATATATATATATATATATATATGTATATATATATATATATAAGTAATATACAGATTTTTTGTTGTTTCTCTGCTATTTGGAAATTTTCTGTACCTAAATCAAAACTGTCCCTAAGCAGATTTTATTAAATACTAAAACTGTTTGTTAATTCACACATTCTCTGCCTGGTTTTTGAGTTATGGACAGTTTTATGCAAACCCGTAACAGGGGACTGTTGTAGCCATCCAGGGACAAAAACAATTATTGTTGTTATGTCTTGAATATGTCTAGTGTCCAGGTAGTGGATGGCACAGGTTTAAGATGCACTGGCACAGATTTAAGAAAGTAATAAAATAATCTTCCTTTTAGACATTAATCCTGATCTGGTAACTTTTCCAATATTTGTTCAAAACTGACATCAGAAATATGTTGTGGTGCTAAGTGGGCAGCTGCAATTTTGTCTCATTAGTTAATGAACACAGTCGCCTGGTAAGCATTTTCTACTATTTTCAGAGTTTTAATAATGAAAATTTGTTTAAAATAATTGATTATTTTGTATTTCGCAACAGTTGTTTCTTCAATCTGATATGTTTAAATAATTTTATTTTATTAAGTATTTATGTAAAAATCCCTGCGCTATGTAACAGCATGGGACTGTTATTTTTGCGTAAATACTTGTAGCTATGGATACATACTAGACAATCAATTATTTTAAACAAATTGTTGTTATTAAAACTCTGAAAGTAGTCAAAAAAGCTTACCAGAGGATTGTTTTTACTAACGACTGTGATGAGTGATTCGCTAGCAGAAGCAGCAGTAACACTAATCAAAATAGGGGTTGCCTGCTTAGTTCAACAATAGAACAAACTTCATACCAATTGCGTTCCGTTTCACAATTAAAATGTCTCACACCAAAACAAAATTTTACTCAGCTCATTTTTCAAATTTTAACATTGGACTGTCTGAAAAATTGGAGGACAGCATTTGCGCCTTAATATTTTGTTAAAATTTCATTTTAAATATATAATGGTGATGTCTAAGGATGCATGCCAGGTTTTTTAGTATTTGAGTATTTGTTATTCAGTTATTAATTACAAAAAATAAATACTTATAATAAGATTAAATCTTATTATAAGTATTGTTATAATAATATATAATCTTATTGTAATTCTGAAAAAGGGTTGTGCCACATGGCGGTGTTTTGAGGTGTTTGAGGTTCATTTATTTAAATATTGCATTATTAAATTACTAAATATGTTTGATATGTGAAGAATACCTAATAATGTTAAAATATCATTTATTATATAAAATTAACTTGGGACAGGAGACATTTAGTGGAGAATTACCTATATATTGAATATATTATATTTATTTTTGTATTTGCTTTTTATACTTAATCTCTCATTTCTTTGTCCAGGTCTCCATAACTGGACAGTGTAATTCCGCGGTATTTTATTTCCATTACTTGTTCAATACTGATGCTATCAATTTCTATTTTACATCTGGTTGGTCCTTTGCTGATTACTATTGTTTTAGTTTTCTGAGATGAGATCATATTAAATTCTTTTGCTCTTATTTTAAATCTGTGGACCAGTCTTTGCAGACTACTTTCATCTTAGGCAATCAATATTGCGTCGTCTGCGTAACAAAGTATTTTTATTTCTTTGTTTCCCTTTCTGTATCTTATTCTGCAGAATAATAGCTATAAGAATGGAAACCTGGAGGACTATCTACCTAAAGAACACACAGTATTCCTAAAGGTTATAGAACTGATGGTCATCTACAAAGCATGAAACCCTAATAAAGAAAACATTGGAATACAATACGCCTCTTGTTCTAGTAATTGTTGATGTTCACAAACTTTTGACACAGTCGAATTAAGCGAAATACTACAGATGTTTAAAGAATGCAGGTTAGATTATAGATATACAAAATTACTACAACATATAGGTATACAAGCAAGCAAAAACCACTGTTAAATTACTTAGAAACAGTCATCATATAAAAGTTGATCAAGGAGTCAGACAAGGGGACATGTTTCTGGTTTTTTGTTTCTCTTACACTGTAGATGTGGAGACATGGATTATATTAACATTTTTGTAAGTCATCATCATCATCCAGCTCCATTTTCACATCCATTGTTGGATATAGGCCTCCTCCAAACGTCTCCAGTTCTCTCTATCTCTAGCTGCTGCAATCCAGTTTGTTTCTATTCTCCTTAGGTCGTCGGTCCATCGGGTGGGTGGTCTGCCTCGACTTCGCTTGTCGGCTCTTGGTCTCCACTCCAATAATCTCTTCGTCCATGTCCAGCAACATGTCTAGCAACATGTCCAGCCCACTTCCACTTTTGTTTATTGATTCGCAGTATAATATCGTCTACGCCAGTTCGCCGGCGTATCTCCTCATTTCTCACGCGATCTTTCAAGGTCAGGCCCAGCATTGATCTCTCCATTCGCCTTTGTGTTACCCTCAGTTTTTCGACAGTAGCTTTCGTTAAAGTTAGGGTCTCTGCTCCGTAGGTCAAGCCTGGTAAGATGCATTGGTTAAATGCCTTCCTATTCAGATAAATTGGGATATTTGTTTTAAAAATGTCTCTCATCCTTCCATATGCCGCCCATCCCAACGTGATTTGTCTATTTAGCTCGCAGGTTTGGTTGTCTCTGGTTATTCCAGTTTCAGGACCCAAGTATGTGTAATTATCGATTAATTCTACCTTGTTGTTATTGATCTGTATCTTTTCGCTGGGAACCATATTGGTCATCATTTTGATTTTCTCGAAATTTATCTCCAGTCCAGTTTCTTGTAGTATGTCATTCAGTTCTTGGAGCATGTCTTTGATCTCTCCCAGATTATCTGACAGAAGCACGATATCGTCCGCAAACGTATGTTTTGTCCGTTCTGTATGTATGCATGTTTGTTATCAGCTTTATGTTTATAAATACAGTTATTACAAGACTTGGATAACTTCTTTTTAAAAATTATTTATTATTTACCATATGATCTTGAATTTACATGATTTATTACTACAATTCCAAGTCACAAAATATGTTCGGTTATTTTTGCATTTATTTTTTCTATGCCTGTTACTTCTTAAACCATTTTTTTATAGTAATAAAAAAAATTGATACAGCTTGGTTTTTTTTAGGATCTTCACAGTATAAGAATATATTGGACATATGTGAACGTGAACATTCATTTATTACGGATCAACAAAAAAATCGACAGGGACTAAAAACGTCATCAACATGTGAGATTTGGTCAAAGGATGTAAAAAACAATATGCAATTACATAATGATAAAAAGCCTTACAAGTGTGAATTTTGTACTAAGGAGTTTACTAAAAAATCTGATTTAAATATTCATAGAAGATCACACAAAAGTCCCTACAAATGTGAGATTTGCTTTAAGCAGTTTCCTAAAAGGAAACATTGGAAACGTCATTTGGAAACACACATTACCAAAAATCCTTACGAATGTGATATTTGTTCTAAAGAGTTTAGATGTATGAGTACTTTGAAAATACATTTGAGAACCCACACAGGAGAAAAACCTTTTGGATGTGAAATTTGCGGTCGATCGTTTGCCTTCAGGAATAGTTTAAGCGACCATATAAAAATCCATACTGGAGAAAAATCTTTTGAATGTGGAATTTGTAATAAAAAGTGTTTTCAGAAGAGCAATTTAAAAGACCATATGATAAGTCATACTGGAGAAAGAAATTATAAATGTGAAATTTGTTTAAAGCATTTTTCTCGAAGTGGAGTTTTGAAAAGACATTTGAAAATACATACGAGTACTAGAGAAAAATCTTTTAAATGTGTGATGTGTCAAAAACATTTTTATACTAACAGCCATTTGAAACGTCATTCCGTAAAACATAATCAGGAATAAGTGTTAAATTTGTAATATTTTATAGAAGAATGACTTTTAAAGACACAATTAACAAATCGCCCTAAAGAAAAACCTTTTAAATGTGAAGTTTGTTTTCAAAAACTCTACAAAGCCATGGAGTTAAAGTTCACACTTGTGAACATTTTGGACTAGGGCTTATAATAAATAATTTCCCCAGAATAGCTATTTGAAAAATAATTTTGATACCTTTTTACCATAACATCGTAAGTCTCGTTTAGTTAATTTTGCGGTACTGCAGTTTTTTCAATAAACGTGTTTAAAAATGTCCATTTAAAAAGCAATATGCAATTACATAATGACAAAAAACCCTACAAGTGTGAATTTTGTACTATGAAGTTTACTAAAAAATCTGATTTAAATATTCATAGAAGATTACACAAAAGTCGAAATGAGAATAAAGCCGTTTTGGTTATTTTCCTTTTAATTCCATCGTGAAATTGATGCAGTTCTGGCCATTATTTAAATAATCACCTCTATAATAATATCTGGGTTACCTTCCTCAAATTTTACATTTTTAATTTCACTGATTTTTATAGGTTTTCCGTTCTTATATTTGAATTTAGTCGGTTTTAGTACATCATCAGATATTTTTTCCATTCTAAGAAGTCACTGAAATCCATTTTTATTGTTTCAAATAGTTTAGGTTTGGTACGAGAGTTGGATATCAATGTACACCATTCTGATGGAGCCCATTCTACGCGTTTTTTGATAAACCGTTCAATTGTAGCGTGAACTGAGTCGACAGGCATATAAGTATGGCCTGGTAGTAAGTATCGCACACTGATTGATGTTATATTAACAGAATCCTTAAGAAAAGTCAAGATCATTACAAGCATTCTCTTGTTTTTGTTCTGTCCATAACAAGTATCACAATTTAGTGATATATGTTTTACGGTTTGTCTTCTATCAACTTCATGCAAATATTTGTAGATTATGGTACATATTTCGTTACTGCCACGTCCTCCGTCACATTCTCCCCACAAATAACAAAACCCATTTTGGGTTCCACTTTCGTAAACCGTAAGATTGTAATAAGCATACGTTCTGGTGTAGTACAAGAGCAAATTGTCTCCATGTGGTGTGTTTAACACCTGCAGATCGAAACTAGCACATAAAAATTTTGAATCTGATAGTTTTCCTTTGATCAGCTAGAAATGAATCTTTGCATTTTTCTTTGTTTTCCAAATGTTTTTCATACAATTGCTTTGTTTCTTCTGTTTCCTCAAACTCTTTGTCTCTTCTCACTTCACAGACTTTGCACTTATCTTTTTTCGGCAAGTGAAATCCGATGTTAAATTCGGCCTTAAAAATCTTTCGGAACACTTGCAGGGAGACGATATCGTTCTTAGTTATGCCATTTTCTGTTTCTTTTTAAAAAGTTCGTATAAGAATGATACATTATGAAATTCAATGGGTAAGTACCTTCTCCATGTTTTATTTCTGCAATAATGAGATGGGACAGCGGGTAACAACGTAATAAAATCTAAAACATTCTGCTTCTGCTCTTTCTCAGTCTTGTTGTGGGGAACACGCTTACCTCTCTGATCTATTTTGGAAAATGAGGCTGACATAGAGTTTTCTTTCGTATATCTCAAAGTCGTTCCCAAAGTCCCAAAAATTGTTGGCACACCTCGTGTTCCACATAATTCCATCTAATGATATACTTGTAAGAACATTGTCTTCTGCTTCTTCCAGACTCTTGTTTTCGACGTTTTATTTCAACATATTTTATGCATGAAAGCAGCCCGTCTCGTTGCCTTTGTAGGCTTCCCAAGCCCCAATAAAATTCAAAAACATGTTCTTTTACTATCTCTGGAGATTTTGAAATTCACTGGTTTGGGCAGTTAATACTGCAAGGATTCTCTTTAACAGACTTTTTGACTCAGAACTTGTGATTAGTTTTCCTTATTGCCTTTTTGCACGGTTTTTTCTGTTTCCTAAAACAAGTTTTTCCGATTGCATATTCTTTATTATCAGGCGAGTTGCTGTCACCACTGCTAATATTTTCTTCAAAGGAATATTCTGAAGGGTGGCGATGAAAACGTTTAGCTGTATTACTTCTTCTTCTTTCAGTACCCTGTCCGATTATCGAACGTTAGCGATCATATTTGGCAATAATAACTTTATTTACGGCGGCTTTAAATAAATTAGCGGTGGTTTCTTGATACCGTTCTCCGAGATTTCGGAGCCAGGATTTTCTTCGTCGGCCTGGGCCTCTCCTTCCGGCGATCTTACAGGTATTACAGCTATGACTATTTTGATCATTTTCGCTACTGGAAGAGTCATAGTTAAGGATTTTCATAGAGGGTCGTGTTGAAACTACTGGCTGGTTCTGGTGAAGGTCATCATCAACTGAAGAACTTGGCACATTACATTTGGATTTTATTCCTATTCCGTCGGCAGTGATATGGTAAATTATAGGTTCATCTAAACTAATTACGACCGCTTCTGAAGATTATAAATCTTTCAAATTCGAGATTTGACCAACTTGTGAAGGAACACTGGTGCTAGAGCATGTGGTTGAGTCTATAATGGTGTCTAAGGACTTCTATGATACCAGTGGAATCTCTTCGTATTCGCTTAATACATATAAAGATGCTGAGTCTTTTACATCATACGAAATTAAAGATATTTCAAATAATTCGCTGTCAAAGTTAGAGTCACCCACATATAGTGAGAGTGACTCCAACTCTTGTGAAGGCTCAGACCGAGTGGTTACCAAAGACGGTATGGCATTTGGTTCTTCTGTTCCTTGAGAACTAAGAGCCTAATCTTACTAGATCTCTTGATCTACTACTCATGGCGATAATCTAAAATAAAAGAATATCTTGTTTGTCGACTTTAAAATATTACTTATAAAAGTTATATTATTTTGAATTATAAGTGCGCCAAATGTGGCCTCCATTCTTCTTGTCTTTTATTTTTTTATTTTCGCCACGTGTGATTACCGGTGTGGCCGTCCGATAGCTCGATTGGTACGGGATTTATCTTGTATTCAATCTTACTCAATGTTGCGTAATGTTACGCAGCATTGCATCATGTACAATCAGTACGGAGTAAATCTTTTATTATTCAACCTTACGCAATATTACGCGTGAGATGAAACATCCTATATTGACCAAGAATGTGTGAACCGAGGTAAGACACCTTGTACATAAAATATGGAACTTGTAGTACCTTATAATACTCACTACAAAATAATACAAAAAGATAGGATTATGATTCACTTGAGACGAAATAAATCTAGAACAACCATTACCTATCACACCAATACAATTACTAAGAAACCTCTATAATTTGAAAAAAAAACTACGTTTTTTGAATATAATATAAAAAAAAAGTTGAATATAAAAAGTCTGACTTCGGTCCCTTTCTGGTCATGAATAGAGAGTGACAAAGGAAACGCCGGTAATATCCATCCTAGGAATATTGGTAAAATTTTTCATATAATGGGTACAACTGGTATCAAAGACGTCAGTAGAAAAGGAATAAATAGAGTCGGAGTTCAGTTTAATACCTCTAAACAAGCAAATACAATCCTAAACGATACAGAATTACTTAGAAAAGATTTCTAGTATATATTTCACAAAAAATGTTAACATGAAGAGGCATTATTCGAGGTGTCAGTTTGAATATTTCTATGGAAAATATAATTGAAGACACTTAAATTATTTATGCTAGAAGGCTAAATAGACGAGTTTTAAGTACAGATGGATCGGCAACAGATACCGTTCAACTACTTTTTGATGGAAGAATTCCTCCTAAATAGGGATGGCGGTTTTTAATTTTTAATCAAATAGATTAAAAAGTTACATTTACAATGCACTTTAGTTTGCGATACTACATTCGCAACACAATTTTTTGTGTTTTGTGAGAAAAAAATTCCTCAGACTCTTTCAAATGGGATTTAAAGAAAATAATATCAACATAAATATTTTACTTAAAAATAAATTGGATAATGCAATTCATCTTTTATTTTTACTACAATCAAAAAAAATTTATCATGTATTACTTTTAACTCATTTACGACTTCCGGTATGGGTATAAATCGTTTTGAAAACGTAGGGAAATCCTTGTAGATTCGTAGTCGTAATCGGTAATTCGATATTCATAGTCATTATTTTTGGTAATCAGAAAAAGCCATTCACCCACTTTCAATGTCAAGAGTCAAACAACCATAATAAATACCAGATCACTTCTTATGTAAAAATATTATGATTACAAATACTTTTTCAACGAAATACCATAATAAAATTTAATTGTTTCTGGTTACTGTGAGCTTTTGCTTCTGTATTAAATAAAATAAAAATTGAATTTTAGTTTTGTTTGGAATAATTACTTGAGAATAATAATTATGATTGGGTGGGATCCAAAATAATACCTAACCTAATCCTAATCACTGTAAAAACCTAATAATCGGTTTTTACTTTAAAAATAAAAAACCAGTTATAACCGGGACAAAAAAACAACTGATAAAACCGGTTATTTCGAAGTAAAAAAACCGGTTTTCGGTTAAAACCGGTAGGTTTTTCCCATCCCTATCCTAAAGAAATTATCATTTACACGAACTTGGTAACACCTATATTCCCCCTATTCAACAATGTTTTAAATGCTTAGGAATTGGTCATTCGCAAAGACAATGCAGGGGAAAAGAAAGATGTCCTAAATGTGCTGAGGTACATACACTACCAAATTACCAAAATGACTATATTGCAACCTTGATCACCTTTCAATAAAAAAGATATGCAAAGAATTTGATAGGCAGAAAAACTTAATGAGATCATGGTCTTTCAAGACCTTACATTTTTTGAAGCTGCTAAATTGTTTCCCTCACTTAAAGAAAATCCAGAGAAGACTAGAATGTTTTAAAGAAGAAGCAGGGATTTTCCTTCTCTACCAGCAAGTTTTTCTAGAGCATTTACTCAAGTTGTCTCAAAACCACCTTGATCTCATCATCATCATCTTTGGCTCGACAATCCTCTGTGGATCTTGGCCTGCTCTAAGATTCGTCGCCATTCTGTTCGGTTTTTGGCAACATGTTGCCATCTTCTGATTTTTAATATTCGTAGGTCGGTTTCTACTCCATCTAACCACCTAATTCGCGGTCGGCCTTTGCTTCTTGTTCCTACAGGTGTTCCTGTGGTTAGCTTTTTAGCAATGGTATTTTCTGGCATTCGTATTATGTGTCCAGCCCATCTAAGTCGCTGTGTTTTAATGAACGTTATGACATCTGGCTCATCAAAGAGCTGATACAATTCAAAATTATATCTTCTGCGCCACTGCCCTTGGTCGTTTACAGCTCCAAATATTTTGCGGAGTATTTTACGCTCAAATATTCCCAAAAGTCTTTCATCTTTCTGCGTTAATGTCCATGTTTCTGCTCCATATGTGAGGACCGGCCTCAGCAATGTTTTGTATATAATAATTTTAGTTCTTCTTTGAATGTTTCTTGAGTGGAAATGCTTTTGGAGTCCATAGTATGCTCTATTTGTAAGATTTATTCGTCTTTTGATTTCTTCGCTTGTTTTATTGGTAGCAGTCAATAGCGACCCAAGGTATGTGAAGTTGTCAACACGTTCAAAGGTATGACTTCCAAAGACTGTTTCTCGTTCCTCATTTGCTGTCGGATCCTTTGTAACCAACATGTACTTGGTTTTGTCTTCGTTGATGACTAGACCGACTTGTTTCGCCGCTGTTTCCAATTCTAGGAGATATTGCTCAACATCTCGCTTGCTACGCCCTATTATGTCAATGTCATCAGCATATGCTAAGACTTGTATCGATCTATTGTAAATAGTACCGCCGTCCCTAATTCGTGTATCTCGGACTGCCTTTTCTAAGGCAATATTAAATAGGAGGCAAGCCAGAGCATCTCCTTGTCTGAGTCCATCCTTTATCTCAAAGGATCTAGAACTCTCTCCCTGTATTCTAACAGTGGCTTCTAAGTTAGACATTGTCATTCTCGTTAGTCGGATAAGTTTCTCTGGTATACCAAACTCATGCATTGATTGGTATAGCACTGTTCTCTTGACACTGTCATATGCTGCCTTGAAGTCGACGAATAGGTGATGGGTTTCAATATTGAATTCTAATGTTTTCTCGAGAATCTGTCTTATTGAATGAATCTGGTCAATTGTTGATTTTTCTGGAGTGAATCCAACTTGATATTTACCAACTATGCCCACTGTGTAAACTTGCAACCTTTCGTAGAGAATATTTGCTAGTATTTTGTAAGCAGTTGTTAACAGGGTTATACCTCTATAGTTGTCACACTGGAGCTGGTCACCTTTTTTATGTAACGGGCATATCACGCCTTGAGACCATTCACAAGGCATGGTCTCATTATGCCAAACAAGAAGTAAAAGCTTATGCAGTGTCTGTAGTAGGGCATCGCCACCATTCTTGTAGAGCTCACTGCAAATTTGATCAACTCCTGGTGATTTATTATTTTTAAGCTTTTTAATGGCTTGGGCAACGTTTTCGATGGTAGGTGGTCTTTCGTTTGGGTTGAAAGGATTCCAATCATTTCGATTTGCTAGGGTGTTATCTGCTTCTTCGATATGATGGCCATTAAATTTTGCATCGAAAAATTCAACCCATCTGTTTAGGATTGAGGCCGTATCATTTAGGATGTTTCCTTCTACATCCTTACAGCTCCTTATTCTTGGCTTAAACTCTTTGCGCATTTTGTTTAGATGTCTGTAGAACTTTCGAGTTTCATTTTGATTTCTTAGAAATTCTGTGCTTTCCAATTGCTTTTGCTCAAATTGTCTTTTTTTTCTTCTATGTAATCGTTTTTCTTCTCTTCTTAGTGTCCGGTATTCTTCCTTTGCTCTTCTTGTGCATCCAGCTTGATTTGTCTTTAGGTATGCCCTGTTTTTGTTATCTGTTGCTTCTTGGCACTCCTTGTCAAACCATTCGTTTTCTTTAACTGGTTTGGTTTTCCCCAATATTTTTGTTGCTTTCTCAGTTATTATGTTTTTACATTTTGTCCACAGTTCCTCTACGTTTTCTCCCACCTCCAGGCTCTCCATTTCTTCGTCCATTTGTCTCCTATACTCTCTCGCAACGGTTTCAATGCGCAGATTATCAACATTAATTCTGTCTTGTTTCGTGTGTTTATCTTTCTTTAGGTTTGATATTCTTCCTCTGATTTTTGCCATTACAAGAAAGTGGTCACTGTCAATGTTTGGGCCTCGGTAGCTTCTGACGTCTATGAGATCGGAAGAGTGCCTTGCATCTATCAGGATGTGATCTATCTGGTTAATGGTTTCGTTATCAGGGGATTTCCATGTTCCTTTGTGTATCATTTTATGGGGAAATATTGTTCCTCCTACTATCATGTTTTTAGTGCTTGCAAAGTTTATTAGTCTCAACCCGTTATCATTTGACTCTTCATGTAAGCTCTCACGTCCTATAGTTGGCTGGAAAAATTGCTCTTTGCCAATTTTTGCATTAAGGTCTCCAGCAATGATTTTCACGTCATGACGTGGACATCGATCATATTCTTTGTCTAAGGTGTCATAGAATTCATCTTTTTCATTATCCTCCTTTTCTTCCGTAGGTGCGTGTACACTAAGTAAGCTATAATTAAAGAATTTTCCTTTAAGACGTAGATAACATATTCTGTTGTTTATGGGTTTAAAGTTAAGGACTAATTGCTTTGCTTTTTTACTGACTAGAAAACCACTGCCAAACTCGTGTCGGCTGCTATGTCCGCTATAGTATATATTGTAGTCTCTTTTCTCGATGATTCCTGAACCAGTCCATCTCATCTCTTGAATCGCTACTACATCGGCTTTCATTTTATCAAGTTCTTGTGTTAGCAGTCTAAGAGCACCTGGGGCATAAAGGGTTCGTACATTCCATGTGCATATCCGTAAATCGTTATTCCGTTGTCGTTTGCTAGGTCGTCGTGAATTAAACAGTCCGGCTTTTCCACTTTGTGCTTTCATAACAATGAGTTTTTTTAAGGGAAGAGGTCGTTAACCTTTTGCCCAACCCCCTAATCTTCGAAGGACCATTTCTCCCACTCTCGTTTGCCCTGACTCTGCTTCCCACTGGGGTTGGTTACCACAATCTTCCACAGAGTTGCTCAGGTTACCAGGGTTCACCGCGTGGAGGTGAGAGTTGGAATTGAGTAGGAGAGGCTAGTGACGCTAACAGGATGCAGCGTCATATTTTACGCATCACTACCCCATTTGAACCCCACCACATTGATCTGCTTCCCATTATTCTAATCAAACTCATGTTGTGCCAGTTAAAAGAAAAAATAGGATTATTCTGAAAGACACCAGTTATCATAGTGAGGCTCATAAGCCTTATTAAATGATATTGAATAGAAAATTGCCTATTATAAATTAAATGATGCACAAAAGAATATGGGATCTCAGGGGCCAAGTATATTATATACACTTTCATTTCCAAGCTTTCCGGTATACTCTCAGGATAGCTTGTCTTCTAAAAATACTGTTTTAACCTCTGATAATGAAAAATGGAGTTTCCCGGTTTTAAGGAGTCCGAGAGTAAATTTAATTTAAGTAAAAGTAGTTTTGGTTAAGTGGTATTTCAGTTTTTATATATAACACCAATAATATATATATATATATATATATATATATATATATATATATATATATATATATATATATATATAAACACCAATAGTAATAAATAAAAATTAGTTATGACATTTAATATTTTACATTGGTGGAACATTAACGGTTTTTTTAACAAACGGGATGTAACTGTGTTACTTAAAGAATTTAATATTAATGTCATTCTTTTAAATGAAACTCATTTGAAATGTTCGCAACAGTTGTATATTCCTAATTTTTACTGCTTTAGGGATGATAGGATTGGATGGATGGATGGGGTGGAATAGTTATTCTTATACATCAGTCTCTGGCAGCTAATAGGTTGGTAATTTCACACATTCACTTGCCTGAGAAATGGCAGGCTATTGTTGTTCAATTTGAACAATTTTTTACAAGATCTTTAGAGAATTGGTCCAAATGCGATAAACCTTTCTTCTTCATAGGTGACTTGAATTTTATTGTCAATTCAAATTATATAGCTGATCATCTTGCTAAACTTGGAAGAAAGCTACCTGTTACTGAAGAACCAAAGGTTTCCTTTAAAGATTTTTAATAATCAATATAAGGAAAACCTATGTATCAGTTGGAAAAATCGGTTCCAACAAATAGGACAGGTAAAAGGAATTACATATTGTACAAATGTTAGGATTCCATATAAAAAGGCCTGGTTTACAATGTTTCCCAACCTGGGGAGGACTATAATTATTGCACAGATGTGTAGTATGAGAAGTAGACATTGCAGTGTTCCGGTTCATTTATTCAGATTGAAAGTGATCAATACTAATTTGTATTAATGTGGCAGTTTAGGCACCTTACAGCATGTTTTGTTGGAATGTACTCAAAGGGAGTCCCAATTACTTAAAAGTGAATTACAAGGTAATCCAACATTTATTGATATGTTGTTCAAAAATTTAAACTAAAGGGAGCTTTACATCTAGGCTATGCAAGTCTCATGCTATGCAAGTCCGTCTTGCATGGCACATCTCTTGCCTAGCTTGACCTTTTTACATCAGAGATATTTCTGTGCAATTTTAGATCCCACTTTCATTGTTGCCAACAGAGAAAATATTTATCAATTTGAGGTTATTTTATTTTAAATACAAAATATAATTAAGTACTAAAATAAATAATATAATAAATAAATATACACTATTTATGGTTATTAAAAGGGTGAAGGATGTCAACCAAAGAAAAGAAAACATTGTTATTGTTGAATATTGCTGTTGTAACAACAATCATCCATAGTCAACGACTCACCCAGTCGTTTTTACATTAACTTTAGACATAGTATATCTATTTATCACCACTTAATAAACTTAATTTAAATCAAAACACAACAATACACATGTGGGTTAAGGGACGCTAAAGATAGAGATAAGGTTATGTTTTATTCTATAATCTATTATAAATTGTTATGTTGGCAACATGAATTTTAACGATAAATTGCAAGAAAATTGCATGAAAAATAGAACATGTTCTAATTTTTCGTCTAGCACAGGAATTGCATGGAAATAGCCCGTGGGCATGCGCAGTTCCATGATCTGTCTTGCATGGCTCTTGCCTAGCATGAAAATAGCATAATGTAAAACTGTCTTAAGACATTACTTGTAGTGCAAAAGTTTTTAGCGTCACAACTGTAGTTTGTTAATGTACATTATAAGATTTAATCTGCTTGCTTGGACTGCATGTGCTTAGTGCGGTTTGGTGCAGTAGTATAGGACTAGAACAATAAAACTTTCGAACATTTGATTTGTGTTTTTTCCCTTAACAATAAACATGCACATATGCTGGCCGGATAGCCCTGGTAACTAAGGCCAAGCAAATGAATTGAAGAAGAAGAAGTTCGCCTGACTGAAAGAACAAACTCTATGACAATGACATATTTATTTTATGTCATTCTTTTAAATCAACAAGTTTTTAATAGAAAGTATTTTTTTAATATTTTTAATTTTTACTGTAGTTATGGAAGTGAAAGTTAAGGAAGAGTTTGGAGAATATGAAAAAATATATGCAGAAACTCAGTTATGCACATCAATAGATATTGAAGACATTAAAAATGAACCAGAACATTGCTCAGGTGAGGTAACCAGTAGAAACACCCAAGTACTAAATAATGTGAAAAAACTTTTAAATCATTTAAAAAAGTTATGCTGAATATAATACAGTATTGCAGGATTTTGACCAAAAAAAGTTAAATACAAGACAACCCATTATTATCAATGAATCCTCAACAGAAAATGTTAACTTATTTTTTAATATGTTTACATTAATATTTATTGTGTAATATTAATAGGTGTAAGTTAAAAATAGTTTTGAGAAATAAGCATTGTACAGTAGTTCATGTGCATTATTATTTCTTATTATACTTTGTGGTTCAGTCTGACTGTAAGCAGCAGGGAGATAAAAGGAAATGTTGCTTCAAAAGATGTAGCATGATAGGACCTAAATTTAAATTTGGTATGATGTATTTTAATTCCCTTAATTTGAGTTGTGTGTGTTAGTTTAAAGAATTGCTGAAACTGCAACTGTTGTCTGTATACAAACTCATTTATACTATTCTTTTTTCTGATACATTTACTAAACTATACTTATTTTTGTCTCAATTATGTTCAGTCTCAATCTACCTAAATTGGTTGACTCTTTTCACTTACAGAATTTTTTATGTTTCTTATTATATTATCTCTTCTATACTAGCTTAATATAGATATTGTAGATTTATTATATATAGTAGTATATCCATAAAGATATGCAGTCTACTAACTAGCATGTTTCCTAAATTTTAAACCTAGCTGTTTTATTTTAATAAATATTGTAATAAGTTAATTAAGCCAATCTACAAAAAATCCCTTGTGAAGAAATGTGACAAAGGATAACAATAAAAGTTAGGAATCTTTCAGAGTAATAAATAAGATAATCAGTATGGCAATACTCAATAATAATTAAACATACCTTATTTACAACTTCTAAAAGACCAAAATATTGTCTGTATAAAGTAGGTATACCTACAATACCACGATCACTCAAAAAACTCACATAAAGAGTTGAAAATATTCTTAATAATAATTCTTTCACACTAAAATGCCTAAAAATCATCTTAACTCTCACAAAAACACTATAAAATCTTCTAAAAGCTTACCAAAGACGCCAAAAGTTAAAAAATTGATAAAATTCCCATTATAAACAGATGTATTATAATGACGGCCACTCTCATTACTATGTCTACAGTAGGGGGTCAGCTGATAGTGGCCTGCGCAATATCATACCTGTTATTATTTGTACCATGGAGAAAGACTAACAATTAACAATATTCACTGGTTCTATAGATGTTGAAGCTTTCATGTCGTCGATTACAGTTGTCAGAAATCTGTGCCTTCATATAGATGATATTTTTTTCTTATTAACTCCTAGAGAGATCAGCAATCTGCATATTAGGCAATAAGTGTTTTTTCTGACAATGAAGCTGATGACATGTAGAGTATCATTCCAATGAATAATCTCTTTTAAAAATATCTACACCTAAGTTAAACATTGTTTGTATGAGTTTATAAAACATTTGCCTTAAAAATTAAACTAATGTCTGTGTGATGTAGATAGGTCGCACATTTAGTTGAGTGGCTAACCAACTTGGGTGCACTGACACTCTTTCACTATAGTTGACTCTAAAACGATGTATGGCTTCTTTTATGAAAGCTAAAGGGATATCATGCTGAATGATTTCATTACTGACATAGTAGGGAGCATCAACAATAGCTGGCAGGACTTTATTTTGGTACCTCTGCAAAATGGATATGTTAATGTTGCTAGAAATTCCCCACAGTTGGATGCTGTAGGTCCACATAGGTTTTAAGATTGTTTTGTATAATAATGTTTTATTATTTATAAGTTCATTAGGGGCGTATTGAAGAGCATTGGTGCTAAAACACTTCCCTATGGAAGACTGTTTTTTTTTTTAACTCTCCAGCTGCTTACTTTACCCTACAGCATAACAAAAAAACATATGTTTTTCAGTAAGGTATATACGACCTTACCCAGATGGTGGTCATTGAGAGTGTCGTATAATTTGCAGAGCAATATTTTGTGCCTTACTATGTCATAGGCTGCTGTCAAATCTACGAAAGCAGCCCTTGTTATAAGTTTTTCTTCAAAGCCCTCTTCAATGTGTTCTGTTAGTGTGAAGACGACCTGTGCAAGATTTGCCGGGTCTGAATTCTCCTTGTTGTGGGATGAGGTGCTTGTCAACATTTTTTTCTATTCTGGCGAGTATGAGTCTCTCGTATAGTTTGAAAAAGTAACACAACAGCGAAATAGGTCTGTAGCTACTGGGATTTTCTGGGTCCTTTTCTGGTTTTAACAAGGCCATTACTTTAGATTTCCTCCATGATTTTGGAATTTCAGAGGTTTTGCAGCATGTGTTATAAGATTGGAAGATCCAGTTTTTTGCTCATTAGTCTAGATGCTTTATTTGTTCACTGCATGTATCATCCACACCTAGGTGGTTTGTCTCCAAATCCAATCTTCTTCTAGTGTTTGGGTCCTTATATCGGTTCATAATTCTTCCACTCATAAGAAGTTGAGCAGTGACTTGGTTTGCTGTAACCTGGTTCCATGCGATTTTGCTACTATGTGTCATGTCCATTTTTTCCATTGTCTCAATCCACATTTTTTATTAACGATTTATGCCAAATCGTTGGCGTTTAAAATGTTAAGAATTTAGTTTGGAAAACAAAAAATATAAAATATGATAAATGCTCGAACAATTTATGTTTCACCAATGACATAGCTCAAGATTGAAAAACAGCAAAAAAGATAGTACATGAACTCATTCAAACAACTGAAAATTTGGTTTAAATATTACCTCTCTGTGACTAAAAAGATGACAAATTTTTCCATATGTAGTTTTTTATCTGTAAGGATTGATTGTTCGGAATATAAAATAAAGTTTGTACAAACAAGAATTAGATAACTTCTTTATAAAAATTATTTATAATTTCCTAGGTGTTATTGATACCAACCAGATACCAAATTGTATTAGATGTTAATTTGTTTATTATTACATACATTTATTTTTTCTAATCTTGTTACTTTTTAAACCATTTATTTTTTTCTGTAGTAAAAAAAACTTTGTTTTTTTTTAGAATCTTCTGAATATAAGGATAAATTGGACATATGTATTACGGATCAACTAAGGGAGAGAAAAAGTCAACAGGGAGAAGAAAAATCTTCAAAATTAAATCAATATAAATGTGAAATTTGCTTTAAGCAGTTTCCTAACCTAACAAATTTTAGACGCCATTTGAAAACACACACTGGGGAAAAGCCTTTCAAATGTGAAATTTGTTTTAAACAGCTTACACGTGGAAGTCATTTGAAAAGACATTTGAGAACCCACACAGGAGAAAAACCTTTTAAATGTGACATTTGCAGTCAATCATTTTCATTCAAGAATAATTTGAAAGATCATTTAAAAAGGCACACTGGAGAAAAATCTTTTGAATGTGGAATTTGTAATAAACAGTTTGTTCAGAAGAGCAATTTGAAAGACCATATGATAAGGCATACTGGAGAAAGATATTATAAATGTGAAATATGCTTAAAGAATTTTTCTCGAAGTGGAGTTTTGAAAAGACATTTGAAAACACATACAGGAGAAAAACCTTTTGAATGTGAAATTTGTTCGAAACATTTTTACACCAAGAGTCATTTGAAACGCCATTCCACAATACATAAGTAGGAAAAAGTGTATAATTGTGAAATTTGTTTTACTCAGTTTTCTAGAAAAGTACATTTGAAGACACATTTAGAGAATCACACTGAAGGAAAACCCTTTAAATGTGAGGTTTGTCTCAACTATTTTAAAAAAGCACAATGTGACAACTGAGTTAAGAGATCATCCAAGAACAAACACTGGTGAAAAAAGTTTGGACTGAGGAGTTATAATAAATAATTTTCCCAGAATAGCTATTTTGAAAGAGCATTTGAGAACGGAAAGTGACAAAAATCTTGCAAAGTTGAGATTTGTTTTAAACTGATTCGTGTGAAATAAGAAATATGTGTATTAACAACCAGCATTATCTTCAGCAATATAAATGTTTTCCATTCATGCACTTGTATCCCTATAATTGTTACGTTTTCTAATATCGCCCCAACGTAAATAGGGCATAGAATAGCTTCTTTCCACTAATTTCAATTTGTTATTTAACCCACATTTCTTTCTTCTGAATAATAGATATATTAGTTTTTGTTTTCCTGAATCTTACTTCGCTCATCACCAAAATAGCCATTTTCATTCCTCCCATCTCTGATTGAGTTTGCCCACAGCCACCTTTACTTCCAAGCCATGAAGTAAAAAAGGCAACACCGCATTCTATGACGTCGGTAGTCCGATAATCAGCTGTAAGGTCTACCAGAATATTAAACTAATTTGAATTTTAGGAAACTGATATTTTGAAAACTTCAATTCATTACATAAATATTTTTAGGGAAATTAAATTAATAAAACCTTATATATACCTAGTAAATATATATAAAGTTTTATTATTATTTAGGTTATATTATCAATAAAATAATCACTAGAGTAAAATTTATTGCACTTAAAATACAGTGTCAAACAGTTAATCTTACAATCAAATGCAGTCAAGAATCTCTAGAAATTTTAAATATTAAGTACCTAAGCATATAAATAACACAATACATTAACACGACATTTAAATACAAAAGATAAAATTTGTGCTAAGTAAAAACTTAGTGTAACTATTATGATTAAAAAATTCATCCTAAGAAATCAGACACAATATAAATATGGTTCTAAATTAATCTAATTGAAAATTAAATATTTTACTATTTACTTATAACTTTTGTTGAATTTTCATACTTAGATATACAAAAGTAGCAATTTTAAATATGAATAGGTTTGTTGTCATATAGACCAAGTTAAAAGAGGTATACATGAAAAATGTGTTGAATGTAACATACCATTTATAACTTGTATATCGATTTAAAATAGCCTATATTCTCAAAAGATTTTTGAATGTAAGACTCAAATTTGTTATCACTTATCTAAAAAGCAGATCTAAATGAGAAAGTAAGTTCTCTAATTGTGACCATCTTGTTAATTTAATATATTGTAAAATCCATTTCAAATCATTACCACTTAATATATTCTTACCTACATTAACGATTACACTAAAATTACTGCTAACTATTACACTACATATTACACAAATATTATCACACTTGTGTTCCAACTGATTAATGTTTAATACATAGAAATATACACAGTCACTTGTAATTTTACTTGTCCAGTTTTTCAATGGGATATTATTGTCTAAGTCTAATTGACATAATTATGTTATCTTCTGCCTGTTTCGTTTTTAAAGTACTGGCATAATTGGTTTTGCAACCAGGTACACAACAATGCCAGAGCATCTGTAACAAAAAAACAAAAGTATTATTATTGTTGTTTTCAGTTTACATATTTTGTAACAAGAAGCAAAAGTATTATTATTTTCAGTTTGTTTTGTAGGTTATATTTATACTTGCCTTTTAAATTGTCGTTAAGAATCTTCTAAAAGTTCTAAATTTAATGAAATTTTACTTATATTAATATTTTCTAATTGATTTAAACACAATTTACAAATAAAACATTCGAATAAAGTTAAAAAAAACAATAAATTCAACAAACTTTACAAGCCTTCCTATATGAAATGTTAAACCAAAACAAACCACAGTCGGACTACCACGCGTTGTTGCCAAATTTCTACTTCATGGCTTGGAAGTAAAAGTGGCTGTGGTTTGCCAGTTTCTTGGGCATGAATAAGTTGTGTATGTTCCAGGTGGTAATGCATAATATCCTGTCATCTATTCGGATTTTCTCGTCACTTACTTGGAATCTCAATGGTAGGCGATGGAGGATTATTCCCACCCTCTCCCCATTTAAGTGGTGTGACCCGGACCGAGTCCTTTTCTAGTTTTCGCCTACTATTTAGATTTTTTGGTGATATAATGGGATGGTTTTCCCTTTGCCTTCCCTAAAGTTTGGGTTATCAAAGGAAATAAATATTTTGGTTTAGTTAATTGGTTTTTAGGCAATATTGAGATTAAAAATTAATTTCTAATAATTTTGCTTTTAATATTATAGAATTCTTTTTCAGGACTGTTAATAGTCTGATGAAAGATATCAACCTTAATGCTCAATCAATAAAAAAAATGTGATTAAAACTATTAATAAAAGAAAATGACGAAAATAAGCAAACTTTATTTCAACATTGTGAACACAAAGTATATAAAAATCAGTGTTAGCAACCATACTATAATTATAGTTGACATACTATAATTTCGCTCCTTTTTACTATGTACTATCCTCTCTCTCCTTCCATCCCACATTGTTAAATATTATGCGTTTCTTAGATAAAAGATTAAGATTGCTGACTGGCCGGGTCAGCGCAATGTACTATCATTCTTCTAATAAGAACAATTTCGTTCTAATAAGAACAATAAAGTACCTGTAGCCAACTTTCAGTAATGGACAAGGCAGCTTAAGAAGAAAAGTACCTGTAAAAACATAATTAAGAGAAAAGCATGCTAAAAAAAGTGTAGTTATTAAAAAAAATATGAAAATAAAGAATAAAGTGCCTGAATTAGCAAATCGTTTTTTTTTTTTTAATTGAATGTTAATATACCTGTACGAAAACTAACAACGAATGGATGTCGTTAAAAGTGGTACACGCTATAAATAATTCTTTTTATATAGACATGACTGCCTTTTTTCAATGTGCCTCCAGTAAGTTATCGTTTTCGTGGCCTTGCTATTGGGGAACCGTCTCTTGCCGTCTTTACTACTCTACTTGTCATTCGGCTTATATGATCGTTCCATTCTACTCTTCTATTTTTTACCCAATCCTTAATGTTCTCCACCTTGCATCTACGTCGTATATCTGTACTTCTAGCTCTGTCCCATAGTGTCTCACCATCAATTTTTCTGTTTTCATCTCTGCTGTTTCTAACATCCTTTTTGTCCTCTCTGTCTGGTCTTGTTTCTGCTGACTGCTTTGTAAATTCTTCCTTTCGTTTCTTTCCCGATATTTTTATTTTTTCATTTAGGCAGCCAGCGGCTTTGCTCTATTCAATTGATCTTCCACTTCAGTTTTAAGCTTTCCGTAGCTAGATAATGTGATGCCTAGATATTTAAACTCCATCACTTGTTTTATTATCTGACCTTCTAGTTCCAATGTACAACTTAGTAAATTTGCTGTTGTACTCCTGCATTTTGTCTTTTTTGGGGAAATTAACATGTTAAATTTTCTGGCGATTATATTAAATTGGTGCAGCATACGTTGTAAATCATCTTCACTTTGAGAGTAGTATTGCGTCGTCTACATAGCAGGTTATTTTTCACCCATTTGGTATCCTTTTTTTTATTGCATCCATAATCAGGTTAAACAATAGCATTCAGGGAATCTCCCTGTCTTATCCTATTGCCAGCTTTAATAGTGTTGGTTGGTTCTTCTTCTACTTTTATTGTGTTGTTTTGGTAGATATTTTCGATCGTTTTGAATATTCCTAGAGGTAACTCTCTTGCGTACAGTAAGTGGATAACGACTTTTAACTTGACCCGGTCAAATGACTTTGTGTGGGTAGAGGTGGAAGGCGGAACTTCTGAATTATACTATTTGCAGTTGTTACAGAATATCCGATACTTCTCTTAGTTTTAGATACATCTGTGTAGAGAA
The DNA here is from genome assembly GCA_918026665.1 of Diabrotica balteata. Taxonomy (NCBI): domain Eukaryota; kingdom Metazoa; phylum Arthropoda; class Insecta; order Coleoptera; family Chrysomelidae; genus Diabrotica; species Diabrotica balteata. The sequence continues at coordinate 176,193,437 of OU898276.1, forward strand.
TCTCATGACTTTGTGTTGACCAGCTCTAGGAAAGATTGCATCAGACTTTGCTTTTCTTCTTTAAGTGCCGTCTCCCAATCGGAGGTTGAATATCATCATCACTATTTTTACTTTATCTACTGCTGCTCTGAAGAGTTCTATAGAACTGCATTTAAACCAGTCCCTTAAATTCTTCAACCATGACACTCTCCTTCTTTCTATACTCCTTCCTTCTATCTTTCCCTGTATTATCAGCCTTAGCAGTTCATATCGCTGTTCACTCATTACGTGTCCCAGATCTTGTAACTTTCTTATTTTTATTGTGTTTATTATTTCGCGTTCTTTGCCCATTTCTCGCAATACTTCTGTGTCCATGCTATTCTAAGCATCCTCCTGTAACACCACATTTCAAAGGACTGTAACTTATTTATGTGTTCTTGCTTCAATGTCCAGCTTTCAAATCCATATTGCAGTATCGAAAACACGTAGCATCTCAGTTCTAATCTAAAATCTTTGTTGCAGAGAATTGTTTTCATTTTTACAAACGCATTTCTTGCTATTTCTATCCTAGCTCTTATTTCGGCTGTTTGATCATTATTTTCTGAAATCCAGGTTCCTAGGTATTTGTATTTATCAACCCTTTCTATCGGTACATTTCCCAAATGTATGTTTGTTGGTATATTTGTTTTCTTTGTTATTATCATGTATTTGGTCTTTTTATATTCATTTTTAGTCCATATTTTTCACAGAAAATGTTTGTTTTGTTTAGCAGTAATTGAAGTTGTTCAGCAGAGCTTGCCATAGTCACGGTGTCATCTGCATATCTTATGTTGTTAATAGATCTTCCGTTAATTATTATTCCTTCACTTTGAGATAGTAATGCTTCTTCAAAAATGGCTTCACTATGTACACTGGCTAGACTTTGCTGCTATTTTCATTTTTGTGATAATTATTAATGTGTTAATTTTTAGTGTGTTATTAATCCAATGAGTAGTTGATGACAGCATATGAGTATTTGTTCTTGAAAAATCAACAGGTCGTGAAAGGGAAAGTAAAATTTAAGAGAATGTCTGGTATTTACTGTTAGGCTCGCAATTATAGATTTGTAAATTAGCTTATATATATATATATATATATATATATATATATATATATATATTGTTGTTTTGATTCGAAGACACTCTAGCAAAGTATGTCAGAAGAAGTTGTTGCCTGCTAAGAGAAAGAGGAAGTTCATCTGTTTCACAGTGAAGACTTCACATGGGACTGGATCTGAAAGTTCCCAGACATATTCGTAATGCGGTATTCTGAATAATGTCCTTAAATCATTCTTTGATATTGAAATGTATACAAAGCATCCATATTCCAGTCATCGAGAGCGAATGAGAGATCTGTATACCTTAATTAGGATATCTTCATCAGCTCCCCAGTGGTGGTTTGCCAGACATTTTAATAGATTTAATCTAGTTAAGCAATTAGCTTTGACGTTTGTAATCTCTGGTTTCCATGTTAATCGACTATCAAAAATTAAACCTAGTATCTCTAGTTTAGTACGTTCCCTACAACTTTTCCTCTGCCGTAGGTGCTTGTGAACCCCATGCAATATTGTGGGCATTAAAGTCTCCGACAATTAAAAATGGTGTTGGAATAACAAATGTGTTGAATAGACGTCTTTTTCGACAAAAATGTAGGTTCCTCTACTTGTTCTAAGACATTCTGTTCTTACGTGATCATAACCCCTAAGATCAATGTTATGATTTTGTTTGAAATCGGTTTCTTGTATGCATATTATATTTGGACTGGTGTAGGTGATAAGTTTAAGATGGATTCTTTTTAAGTATCAAAAGAATCCGTATCAATTCCATTGAATAAGTGTGAAAGTTGTTAGTGATTGGAGTTTTCAGAATATTGTGAATTTTCGGTTGGGTCATAATCGTCAGAAGTATCATGAGATGTTTGTGATACTAATATCTCTGTGTCGTCTTATTATGAAGGTAATTCATGTTTAAGCTTCTTTGATATTCTTGTGAACTTATTTTTTAGTGATCTGGTGGTTAGGTGGATAAATTGAGTACATGTCAGATAAAAGTGAATTAATTTCGGAAGTAATTTGCTGGGCTTTATAAGATTACTACTTGACGGGGCGTTCTCAAGAGTGATACTATGAGATATGATTATGGTGAAGTAGAGAAACTTTTTGCTTTGGTTATATAATATTTTGGATTTATCTGTGGGATCCATTTTTGGCTTCCTTTTTATGTCTTTAGCAGGTGCATGGCATCAATGATGAGTTTTCAATTTGAAGATTAGATATAAGTTGGTGAAAAGAGTGGGAGCCCGGTGTGCTAAGTGAGCTAGAAAGTGCTATTTTTTGTCCTTGTATAGGTTCACCAGATAATTGTTCTAAAGTAGTAGCTGATGGGTTTTTGTTATCGATAATTGTTCACCGGCAAATAGGGGAACATTAGAGTTTTGACAGTTTGTACAACTGGCAGGTGTAGCCAGTTTGCTTACAAATAAAGTATTCCATTCTATCAGTCCCTACATAAAAATATACGGTATTGTGAGAAATGGAATTCTACGACTAGTGAGGTCTGAAGTAAGCAAGTAAAGAAATTATGTATACTTGTCTTCGAAATGAAAGATCTCCTTAAAATCCAGCTTTTAAGAAGGAGAGGACCATCGAGCAATAAGACAAAAGAGGGAATGTAAAGGTAGAAGGGGTAAACATATTGATAGACAGGAAGTGCCATCTTGAGAGGCCACTTTAGACAAGGATAGACAGTCTCTTTCCTTGTTTAAGAAGTCAAATTTAGTTTGGTTATGTTATTGTTTGTCCCAACTGTCACATGAAATTTTATTTATATTGAAGTTTTTTACCAATTATGTCACTTTTTAGACTATTATCGTTAATATTTAATTAAAACTTTCTAGTCTGAAAAATATTTTATAGCTATTGTTAACAAATGTTGGAAAATTTAAATTTAGCGCCTTTGCATTTCCGGATGTGTCCGCCATCAGAGGCCACTTTTTTGGTCTCCTTTTTATAACGATTAGATTCCCTCTTTTGTCTTATTGCTCGATGGAGAGGACAGAAGCAAGTTTTAAAATAAGGCCGTTTAAAGCATTTTCTACGAGATCGTGAGGAATTGGAGGGCAGATATTAGAAATTATGGTACGTTTTGTTGGAGTAACTAATTTCCTAATAGGTAGGTCTAGAGCGTTTACTTTGATTGGAATTGTTGGTAATAAGCTAGTCAACAAGTTCAACTTTGCTTAGGTATATGCAAATCCGTTTGTTAGAGATTCGAGATAGAACATTTTTACAAATCAAAAATTATTCATAAGCTGAGTAAACAGTATTCCTTGCTATATGAGTAAAAGTACAACCACTGTTTTAAAAGAAGAGGAAATTTAAATTAAAATCACTTAAAATGACAACGACACGTCATTATAGGTTATGTGTATTGTACAAAATAAAGATATAAAAATGGGAGATTATATTAATTCAAACCAACAGGACTATTATTGGTCACAACAGAATCCTCCAAACAACCAAGGGTATTATGAACAGGATTACACTCAGTTCCAAAATCAAACTTTAGGTAAGTTAAACATAAACAAGATTTTTGAATTGTAACAGACTTCATTTTTAGAATTCAACACAAATATTGAATACAATGATCAGTCATTTGCCAATACACCGCAAATGCTCATTCCTGAGCAATATGACCATATAGGAAAAGGTGAAGATGAATTTGATGAACCACCCTTACTAGAGGAGTTAGAAATCTATCCCGATCGTATATTAGAAAAAATATTGGCAGTTTTGAATCCCCTACGAGGTCACAGCCTAGCCGATGACGCTGAATATCTTACAAAAGACTCTGATGTAGTTGGACCCATATTCTTTTGTCTTCTATTAGCTGCCAATTTATTTTTAGCTGGAAAGAGTGGTTACATATATGGTATTTCAATGATATCATGCATACTAATGTATGCATTGTTGTCCTTGATGTCACCAGATAGTGGAACATTTAGCCTTACTATAGTAGGAAGCATATTAGGATACTGTCTCATTCCAATAGTTGCATTATCAAGCTTAGGAATATTTTTTAGGCTCAATGGTCCTACTGGATTATTCCTTGCTATTCTTACTATTGCTTGGTCAAGTTTATCTGCGTCTAGATTATTTATTGCTGTTTCTGGAGATAAGGAGCAGCAACCTCTTATTGCTTACCCTTGCATGCTGGTATATGGTGTCATTACTTTGTTAGTACTATTTTAACTTATTTCTTTGTTTCAGAGTATTTATGTATATTTTCTAGAATTTTTTAACAGTGTAATAAAAAATTTATAATACTGACTTGAGTATGATTAGTCTTAATGAAAATAAATAATTAAAAGATTTTATTTTTTCAACTTCATCAGGATCATAGTCACACTCATACTCACACTCTTATAATTTATGAAATGCTGAATTTTGTTTTATGAAACAAGCTTTATATGAACAATGCATGTTATTCTATGAACATATGAGGTAGCACTGATTTCAATCTATTTCTCACATGTGTCATTATTAAAAGCAACTTTTATTATTGAACTAGGTGATAGATGTTTTTAGTTTTTCAGAATTTTAAAATATTACAATACATGTCGCTTATTGTAGGTGTGTGTTTCATAATTAATTCCCTTTTTGTTTTCGTCGATGTGGTACATTTTGAGAAATAGTTGTTTTCTATATGCAAGATCTTAACATCAGATAAATTAAATGTGTGGCTTGTGTTGATATGGTGTGCTACTGTACAAGAATTTTTCTCTGTTTTGCAATAGTTTTGTGCTGGGTTATTCTTTGTTTTAACTACTGTGATGTTTGTACTATATACAGCTTATCACACTTGAAGACAAGAATGTTGGTAAATGAGATGACTGATTTAGCTGCGTCTTATTTTATTTAAATTTAAAGATAAGAGGCTCTTAATTAAAGACTGTATAACTTTATTGTTTGAAAATTAAAAACCAATATATGACAAATGTATGCAAAATTCATACAGATAGAAAATTAAGCTGTATTGTTACACTATTTTGATGGTTTTTTACTTGAAGCACGGAATATTAAAAGTTATTTTTTTATTTACCATAAATAGTCTTAATCGTATAGGTGATCAGAAGTTTAATAAGATATCATGGATTGTAGAATCATTTTGGCATACATTTTCACTTATGTCTGTCATCATCTCCAGTTTTAGACTAATATATTTTTAAGATTTTTGTAATTGTAGATTTTGCATATGGAAATTTTAATTTAGGTTTTTCTTTCCCTCTAGTTCACTTTTGGACTTGCCCAGGGTTGCTTTTACTTGGGGAGTGAAAGCCGCCTTTTCTCAAGTGTGAAAAATAAACCTTCAAAGTTAGTGTGGAAATAGATACATTGACTAATTCTAAACAACTTTTATTCTATAGAGTTTTTTCACTAAATCAATACTTTTTAAGTTAACTGCGAGTGAAAATGTTTACTTTTGAAAATAAAATTAATGTTTTAAGAAGGTTTTTCACAAATAACTCAAAAAGTAATTATTTGTTGAAAAAAATATTTTGAACAAAAATGTTGTTTATAAAATAACAAAAATAATAGTGTACTTATGAAAGTAAACCCAGTAGAAGCAAAGTAGGCCCGTGAAAAGTAGGTTCTTATTTGTCATATTCCAAGTCGAATATTTCAACTTGAAAAAACCAAAAAATGAAGCTTTTTTCAGGAAAAATGTATTAAAACTTTTTGAAAGTGTTTAAAAAGCCTGATTTTATTTTTTTTTAATTTCTACCAAGTAACCGAGTTACTTTCAAAATAATTTTGGTCCCTTTTTTGATAAAAAAATTGTGAGAATCACCCCTCCGATTAGCACTCCAAATACAATTAATTGTTATCGCTTTACAATTTATTTTGTTTATGTATTGTTTACATGATCACCAAGTTTAATTGGTTCAAAGTGCTTATTTTTGAAGAAAAAAATGGTTTTAAAGTAAAAGAAAAATTTTTGGAAAAAATGTCTTTCAAGTATTAATGATACGAAAAATCCTGAAGAGCAAAAAAAATAGGTTAAGTTATTGCTGTTCAAAATTTGCGTATACTCGTGATTAGTGACTCATTCAACCTTTTAAAAATCAGTGTTTAAAAAAATAATTTACATGATCTTATTGCCCTTAAAAAACCTGCAAAATTGTATTTAAGTACTTCGTAAAAGCTAACCAAGTAAAAAGCAATCACATATCTTAGGACATACCAGAAAGGGCTGTATACTGGAGCATTGTAAGATACATATGCTATTAACCCTCTTACTGTAAGAGGTCCCTGAGGGCCCCTTCGCTTAATATTTATTTAAGCCACAGGTTAAGTCAGGTAGCCGCAAACTGTTTTGAATCTCCCAAACTAGTTCGTCTAGAGACGTTTCTAATGCATTCTAAATTCATTAAACCTTATCGTTACATTTTTCTCTCAGTTTTGTGTGACAGGTCGAGGTGAACGCAGAACAATTACCTCTCATTTAAAAAAAATTTTTGAAGTAAAATTATGGTACTGCAAATAATCTGAAGTTAGTGAAAACATTTTTTATGAGTGGTTTAAAGCTTCAAGTTTCACTATATATTGGAAGATGCTGCTCCAAATCAACGAAAACAAGACGAAATATATGTATATGAGCCGCAATAACCAAAGCAGACACAGAATCGGTCAGAACATCACCATCGATGACTTTAGCTTTGAGCACGTTAGAGAATTCAACTATCTTGAAACAACAATAACGGATCACAAGAAATAAACAACAGGATTCAGGCCGGTAACAAATGTCTTTTTGCCCTCCAAAACCTTATAAAATCGAAACAACTAACACGACGTACGAAGATACAGGTCTATAAAACAATCATACGACAAGTTGTGATGTATGGAAGCGAAACGTGGACGATAACAAAGGCAAACGAAGAGAGACTATGTGTTTGGGAAAGAAAAATCCTAAGGAAGATCTTTCTGTGCTGGATGAATCATCAGGACAATATAGGATAAGAACTAACAAAGAGCTCGAAGAACTTTATACCCAGGCGCCAACATCATAAAAGAAATAAAGTCCAGAAGACTCCAATGGGCATGACACCTCAGAAGACATTCTGACAAACGAACAGTAAGACTGGTGTGGGAGGAAGTCCCAACTGGAAGGACACCACGCGGACGCCCTCGTCTCCGGTGGCGAGATAATATAGCAGAAGATCTAAGCACTATGTGCGTGGAGAATTGGATGGAGGTTACTCAAGACAGAAAACAGTGGAGGCATGTTGCCGAGTCTGCTAAAACCCACGAAGGGTTGTAACACCACGGATCATCATCATCAAGTATTCTGAGTGTGCTTTAGAAACGAAAATAAAAAGGGTTCCTAAAGGACCCCTTGTCGGTTTATGTGAAGTTTCGTCTCACTTTGTTGATATTGTAGTAGTGTTGTTTCCCAATGTTTCATCAATTATTTGTATGTTTTGCTTCTATAAATGGTAGGCAATCTCAACTGGAGAAAAAAAAGTTTAATTTGTCGGTAATGACCGAAGATGAAATCCAAGAACTTATGGACTCTGTTGAAACGGATTCGTCAGAAGGTGATTATAGCAGTAATGATCCAGACATCGACCCAGATTACGAGCCAGATGACATGATTACAGAGTGTATCCGTGAAATGCAAGCAGGTGAAACAAGCGTCTACTTTATGCAAAACGTGAAAATTATTTACGAAAGCAATTCCATCTACTTCAGCCGCCGATGCCACACATGCTGTAAATTTTAAGCCAACGAAACGACCCCGTTCGCCATTATCTATAATGGAAAATCCTGGCCCTGTGATCACGCCTTCTATTGGTGGTTTTACTGGGAGAGGTAATAATTATATATCCATACTTCAGCAATAGTGTACTAAGTATTTTTATTCTTATTTCCAAGTGCCTTTCCAAGGAGATGCACGGTTGCCATCGTCAATAAATGAACTGAAAACACCAATAAAACTCTTCAATTATTTCTTCACAAAAAAGAGATTATTGATTTGGTGGCCAATGAAACGAATGCTGCAGCTCGTCAAGAAAATATTAATACAAAATTCGCCACGAGTGGTGAGGAGATTCTGAAATTTATCGGAGTGTTGATGATGTACATGTCGAATTTATCGATACCCTAATCTCGAGAGCTACTGGAGCAAAAACGCGTTCGCCCTAATTCAGAAGGCAGTGCCTGTAAAAAAGTTTATGGAAATGAAGAAACACTTATCGTTTCAATATGAAAGGCAGCACATTCGACAAGGTCAGCCAGGCTATGATCCACGTCTTTTCCTTTGTTAGTTTATTTACGTGCAAGAGGAATCTATAGCCTTGGTAAATACGAACAAATAGAATCCTAAACTGTAAGTTTCCGTTGTATAAGGATATCAAAGGTGAAGAAAGAGGATATTCTGTTGAATATGTTGGATATGCGTACGCTGTTGATTTCAGTACAATTTCAGGGAAAGATACCAAGAACGTGCTGGCATCGACTTACGTTGGCATTGAGCCGTTTTTGAGAGCAAATCCAAATCAACATTGCAAAAGTAACACGATATGATAAAAAGAAATATATCGAAGTCAACTGTCCGCAGATAATTCGCGAATACAACAGACGGGTATGGGATGAGTCGATCTGATGAATGAATTGATGGGTCGCTACCATAGGTATTAGAGCGAAAATACATAGTGCAATGGTTCGAATTTTCTATCACTTGATTGATATGGCTAAAATAGGTATAAGACAAACGGTTATAATATTTTGTAGCGTCGCATACATGCTGAAAAATGTAATGATTCAAGTAATATTTCAGCGGAACATGAAAAGTTGTTAGAACAAATTGCTGCTTCTCTCGTTGTATTCAGTGAAAAACATGTACTTGGCCGATCTTCAACATCAAAATAACAATCGAGCTCACCGCAACCATACCTACTGGCATTGGAAAAAAAGTAAAACATCCCATTGATAACATTCGCTTCGATGGTATTGATCAGTTTCCACTTTGGCTCAACAAAGAGAGTGGTAAAAAAATGTAAATTTTGCAAAATGTCGAAAACTCAATGTGTGTAGCAAATGTTTCTAATTTATGTTGTTCTAATGCCAAAAACTCTTTTTATAATTATCACCATAAAAAATAGTGTATGACTAAGTGCCAATTTTGATTTATTGCCATTGAGCTACCTAGTTCATTTGATATTTAGTTGTTGATTTTTTGCTAGAATATCTGCCTTTTAGGATAATTTTTGGTTAAGATGGAAACCCAAATATTTCGGTTTATTTTTTACTATAGTGGGTTGATTGTTGAATTGCATCGTGATAGAAGTTATAATCGTTGATATATTTCAATCAACGTTAGAATAGATTGTTAAATTCTGACTTGTAGATACAAGGTATCTTTGGTCACCACACAGCTACGAAAAGTATGCCCTCTCCAGGGTTGCCAGGTGAAAATTTTTGTCCTCCCTAAATTGAACATTTAAATATCCCTAGAAATCCCTAGATTGGAATAAATGTATATATGGTTGCCTATTTCTGAATAAAATTATGGGATGTATTGATAGTTGCCTAATATAATAACATTGATATAAAAAAATTGTTGTTTTATACCTTTATTTCATAAACAGTACAATAGCCGTCATTTGAATAAATTTAACAAAAACGGAATAACGTACGTATTCTTTACATATTTACTTAATAAAATTAATACAAAATACAACTTGAAGAGAAATGAAACGGTGAAGCATAGAATTTTATTTATTGATTTTCACGAATCCTGTAACTCACCCGATTCCTACTGTAAATCCCCTAATTATTTATTTTATAAAAGCTAGGACTTTTGTAAATCTATTTGACAGAAAACTATTTGGTAGTATAAAATAAAGATTCCAAGAACGTGGACAGTTAGCGACATCTGATAATAGAATCTTTAGTAGTTTACTGTTAGTTTAATTAGTTGTAATGAAAGATCGTGTATTTAATACTGTTAATACGAAGTGGTTTATACCTGAATTAAAGAAAATGTTATTATAATAGGCCTACGTGGGTAAATATTTGAGCCGGTCAAAAATCCCTAGATTTTACACTAAATATCAAAAAAATCCCTTTGTCCCTTTTATACTGAAATATCCCTAGATTCGGGATAAATCCCTAGACCTGGCAGCCTTGGCCCTCTCGACAAACATTAACAAACATGTACAATGTAATGTAATAGACTAATAGCTCCCTGCTCCCATCTCCATCTCGCTGTGTTTCACAACAACATAAATACATAGCCTCGTCTTTTTTAATTATTGGGATTTAGATTCATGCTATTAACACTAAAAAGAAGAAGGGTTTACAGAATGACAGTAATGACATTGTCTCCTTAACCATACTTTTATTCCAATTCCAAATTATGTTTTCATTACCAATATGAATATTTATGTTATATACTTTACATACAAATAAATAATACTAGATGTAACGATACGTAGAAGTGTGTATCTCTCAATAAGTCCTGTTGTATATATGAATCCTTTTAGAATTATAAATTTAAAAATCAGTCATGATTGAGGAAGAACTTAATGCTTTATCAGACTTGGCTTCAATTCATGCAGATCCTCCGATAATGAGAGATATATGCTCTAAGTGCCAGTAAGTTCAAAAATATTTACATGTTTGCACATAAATATTGAATATCACATTTTTTAGTCGTCCTTCCACAGTTTGCTATTGTAAATGGATACCAGTTCCACCTATGTGCCCAAAAAGTAGTATTATACTGTTACAACACCCAGCAGAAGAAAAGAGGTGCCTTAGAACTGCCACTATGTTACAATTAGGTTTAGATTCTTCAAAATGCCTTGTATTTAAGGGTAAACGCTTCCCAGGAAAGTATAATATTCTGGAAGATATATTAACTGCTTCAAATACACTATTGCTTTATCCAAGCAAAACGGCTGTAGACATTAGAGAAGTGCTGAAAGAAAATTCTCATAAGTTTTATAATATAGTACTTATAGATGGTACTTGGCCACAAGCAAAAGCAATATACACAGGTAGTTCAATTTTACATAATATTAAACAAATTAAGATTCTTAATAATGATACAAGTAATTATATAATTAGAACTCAGCCTACTGATGGTTGTTTGAGTACTATAGAAACAGCAGCTTTAACATTGAGTCTCTTAGAAAATGATCATAGCTACAGAGACAAGTTATTGGAGCCTCTTAAAGCGATGTGTGAGTTTCAGTTACAGAATGGGGCTGTTTCACACCAAAGCAAGGAATTTAGGATTAAAAACAATACATATCCTAAGCTGATTGGGAAAAGGTTAAATAGAGTATTGAGAGAAGCAGAAAATATGTCTAATAATTGTGATAAGGGTTCATGAAATTTTATTATAAAATTGAAAATTATCTTATAGACTTTTTTATTAAATATTTATGCAGTTTATCAAGTTTTATTTCAATTTGATTTCCAGCAAAATAATTGTAGATGAAAAGTAACTGGAGAAAATTAATAAATGTTGTTATATAATAAGTACCATTGATAGTACAGGACCATAATATTATTAAGGACAACACAGTTTTATTATAGAGTAGATGCTTTTAAAATAAAAAAATCAGTGTAAAAAAGGTTCAAACATTCATACACAAATGTTAATAAATTATATACAGTATTTCTCCCTACAGAGAATTACGTTATGTTTTGAGAACTGTGTAAGTTTTCTGAATTTTACCCTTATATGTAATTATTTATGTAAACGATGCATCATAGCCTGTAATATCAGTATGGAGTGAAGGACTAAAACTTCTTGTGTGTTTGTTTACACAGACACAGAACAGTTTTTTTTTTCGATTTCTTGGGACTCGGGATCCAAATTTAACAGGTTTATGCAGCTAATTCCCTGTCCGAATCTTCCTATTCGGACGAATATATTCTGAATCCGGTCTATTCCTTTTGACCAACTGTGTATATTATTTACTAGAGAAAATCACTAGATAGTCAGCATATATTGGGTATTTGACTAGTGGTTGAAGAAGTTTGCCAATATTGTTTATGCTCATCAAGAATAGAGTAGTACTTTAGACTGATCCTTGTAGTATGCTATTTTCTTTAAGATGTATTACTGAGAATTTTCCGTTGATAGAGACTCTGAAGGTTCTATTAGACAAAAAGTTCTCGAGAAAGTAATATACATTACCATAAAATTCGACTTTCTGAAGTGTCTCTAGGATTAGATTTCTGAACTGTATCTATATCGAGAGGTCTGCTGTTTGGACTCCCACATAGGACTATGGCAATTAAAGTCCCTGACTAGAATAAATGGAGTTGGACGCTGATTTATTAAATTTGTGACTTAAGTTTGAGAGAGATTGTAATTTGGAGGAATGTATAAGTTGCATATTACGATTTTATGTGGTCACCAAGCGGTTATTGTTATATGCTTCAAGACTGGTGTCTACCTTTGTAGAGGAACTGAAGATTGATATTCCATTTGCTCTCAGGTGAGAAGTTCTGATAAAATGGGAACCAATGAAGTTTTGTAGATGTGTATGAAATTGGGTGAAGTTTGTTTCTGGGAGACAGAAAAAGCCTTCTTCTTTTTATATAGACATGATTCTGTCTGTTTTTCTTACCTCCAGTAAGTTGTTGTTCCATTGTTTTCGTGGTATTCCTATTGGGGAACCATCTTTATACTTTATTTGTTGTCATTCAGCTTATTTGATCGTTCCATTCTAGTCTTCTATTTCTGACTCAGTTCTTGATGTTCTCCACCTTGCATCTGCGTCGTATTTCTGTGTACTTCTAGCTCTGTCCCATAGTGTCTTACAATCAATTTTTCTGTCCTTTCAACTCTGCTGTTTGTAGCATCCTTTTTGTCTTCTCTGTGTCAGGTCTTTTTGTAGTTCTTGATTTGTAAATTTGACGTTTTGTAAATTCTTGATTTGATATCTTTATTTCTCTGTATTGTTTCATTCAGGCAGCCTACTTTCATATGCCTAGATATTCAATATACAGAAAAAGTCAGAGGAGAATTCAGAGGTAAGATGTTGAAGGTATTCCAAGTGTGGATAAAATCCAACGCAGTTCCACTGGATTAAAATGCAGTATAAAGTTTATAAGTAAGTCTATTTAATAAAAGGATCTAAAACATAAAAGTGAGCTGTCCGATGCAGTCTTTGTTAGTTTGATCTTGCGAAGATTGAGTATTATTATCTATATAGGCGTGTCTTGCCTTATTTAGCGAATTTTTTGTAATTCTTGTGAACCTATTTTTGAGCGATCTGTTATCTAGATTTGGGTATATACTAATCAGATCAAATATAAGAGAATCGACATTGTTTGTGAAACGTTTAGCTTCGTCTAGTGTATTACTGCTTCCAAGTGCATTTTCTAGGAAGGTAACGAAATTTTGAAGTTACAAAGATGCTTTATATATATCTAGTATTATAGTCTTAAACTTTGCAGGTCTTATGGACACTTCAGTAATATCCTTCTTGATCTTATTTTAGTGGGTTTTATTTGGTCATTATGTTTGGGTGTGAGTGGTGTTCGAAGTATCCAATATGTTCATTCCAGAGGGTGAGAATATATCAGATTAAGGTGAAAAAGACAGCAAATATTTGATTTCACGCAAACAGCGCCTTTGTATCTGTTGATACGTATTTCGACCTAATAGGTCTCAACAGAACAGTTATTCAAAGGTGTTCTCAACGTGAAAGATCAATATTTTCTGTCTTTTAAGAAGCAACACTAAAATGGCTTCGATACAGATGCAATAGCGACATCTGATAATAAAACCGTAAAATAGTTTCGAAACACAATTCAGATTTCCGCTTTAATCTGTGCTTTCTAAAAATTGCAAAGCAAAACAGACATTGATGAAGATGTTAAAAGAGACGTGAGGAATCTAAAATTTGCATTCCACGACACGTCTTTTCAACTAAGCAGATTTACGGTTTTATATATCAGATTTTATATAACTCTTCCTCTATAATCACCTCTTTTATTCCCAATGATTCGTTGAGATAACGATTGGGCTGTGGTTGGCAGTGGAGTGTCTAATAGTTGATGCTATGCTAATATTGATCGTGTTTTGAGGACTAGGATGTAGGAGTTGAGACGTATTTTGTGTGTTAGTGCAATTAGATGCTATTTAACTGGTCTGTCTACAGAGAAAACATTGCATCTTCTCCGTAGAACTGGAATCACTGTCTAGAAGTATATGAGGTATGGTTGGACAGACATTGGATAGTATGACTCCATTTAGCAGGTGTTACCAGTCTTATGATGGGAAGTTCTAAATTACTTACTTTTACTGTGAGATTGTTCTCTGTTAAGTTTATCAATGTTTACATTATCATATTGTGTTATTTAAATAAATGCAGATTCTGTTGATGTTCTTCGGTCCAATGATGTCGCCTATTGAATTAACATAGTTAAATAGTTTTAAGTTATCAATTGAGTGAAACAAGATCGCTTGTTCTTTTTATTAAAACGTCGGTTTTGGAATTGATTTTGCAGCTGCTACATATGAAGTAAAAAATGGAGAGTTGGTGGCATTAAGATTAGACATGTTTTCTTTCATTATATGGGTACTGGTATTATTTTTGTCGCCCTCGTAGTCAAAGGGGACATCAGGATTAATACTACTAACTTGAAAAGTTTGTATTTATTTAATGGCAGTAACCAGTTATACCTCGTAAAGTGAAACTAGTTGCCTATTCTGGATTGACAATTAGCATAAATTTTAGACTGCTTTGAATTTTCTTATCGCCCTAATGGTACAAAAAAGAATATTAGTATATTTACTTACAGCTTCAATATACTGACTCATAGATGATAAGATGCACGAAGATAATATTACTAGTCGACGCACAGCTCTGTGATCTTCGGACAGTCCAAAAATTTTAAATATTTATTACTTACTATCTAAAATCGAAGAAATATATCACGACTTGCTATAAAGGATCTAACTCGTATTAGGTGAGTCTAGGAACTCCCAAACTCTTTTAAAATAGGTAATAATAAGAATAAAAACAAAAATTCAAATTTTACAAAATATTTTGTGTTTTAAATTTAATCAATAAAAACTGACATTTTTTTCTTATTAAAATAAAATCTTCTAAGACTAATTTATTGTCCCCTGAATATCTGTAAGATGATCAAATGTCCTTTTAGTAATGTTTAATTCACAGTACATTTCACTCAAACCGCAAAAATCCATTAGACTTAAACCCGCTAATCCAAGATATGTGTGCATGGGATCCGGTACTACATTAACCCACTTGGAAAAACCGCCATACCTATCCTGGGTCATTAGAACGAATTGATTGTTATTGCTATTATGAATAAAATCGTAGGCATTTAAAATTTTCAAGGCTCCACCAGTCCAAAAGGAATAACATGTGTCAATAGGTTTGTTGGGTCTACCACTAAATCCTCCATCAAATCTGAACAAAAGCCAACGTCTTAATGCATGAAATTGTGCTTTTGATAGTTTGTCTAGGTTGTTGCTTAAAGCTAAGGCTGCGACTGCGCAGAATGTTGAGCCAGAATGTGATTCCAGTTCTGGTCCCTGACCAATTCCTCCATCATATGACTGAAACCAATAAATATGTTAAAAACCTAATAATTCTAAATAAAATGTCATCTAAAAAACATTAGGGATTTTTAGTAAAGCTACTGTAATATTTTCAAAAATTGATTTTTGTTAAAATCCGTAAAATAGTTTTGAAACACAATTCAGATTTCTGCTTTAATCTGTGCTTTCTAAAAATTGCAAAGCAAAACAGACGTTGATGAAGGTGTTAAAAGAGACATGGGGAATCTAAAATTTGCATTCCACATGTCTTTTCAACTAAGCAGAAATCCTTAGCGAATTGGTTTCTTGTACTCGTACAGAGTAAATCCGAAAAAATGAAAAAGAGAGCAAATATTTGATTTCACGCAAACAGCGCCTATGTATCTGTTAATACGTATTTCGACCTAATAGGTCTCATCAGAACAGTTATTCATAGGTGTTCTCAATGTGAAAGATCAATATTTTCTGTCTTTTAAGAAGCAACACTAAAATGGCTTCGATATGGACGCAACAGCGACATCTGATAATAAATCTGTAAAATAGTTTCGAAACACAATTCAGATTTCTGCTTTAATCTGTGCTTTCTAAAAATTGCAAAGCAAAACACACGTTGATGAAGGTGTTAAAAGAGACATGGGGAATCTAAAATTTGCATTCCACATGTTATTTCAACTAAGCAGAAATCCTTAGCGAATTGGTTTCTTGTACTCGTACAGAGTAAATCCGAAAAAATGAAAAAGAGAGCAAATATTTGATTTCACGCAAACAGCGCCTATGTATCTGTTAATACGTATTTCGACCTAATAGGTCTCATCAGAACAGTTATTCATAGGTGTTCTCAACGTGAAAGATCAATATTTTCTGTCTTTTAAGAAGCAACGCTAAAATGGCTTCGATATGGACGCAATAGCGACATCTGATAATAAATCCGTAAAATAGTTTCGAAACACATTCAGATTTCTTCTTTAATATGTGCTTTCTAAAAATTGCAAAGCAAAACAGACGTTGATGAATTTAAAATATTTCTCGACTCTATAACTCGAAAACTATTGACTTTAGAGAAAAATTACAACAGAACTTTTTGTGCAAAATGACCCAAAAAAACTTTAAAAAAAATTGGACCGGGCAGAAAAAATTGACTTATTATCGCAATTTGTTAAAAAAAAATGTTTAAACAAATTAGGACCACTTTTTTAATGGTTTGCTTTTACCTTCCTTAGTTACCCTCTTGACCGTACTTTCTGAAGCACCAATTGATTGCGCTACTCGCCCTATTAGAGATAAAAGAGTTGTGTATTAATAAAAACCTTTTTCCCGATTTTTAACTAAATAAATGTTACAAGATCATTTGCCTCACTTGGCTATGTACCACTTTTATATTGTTACTTTCCCTGTAAAACCACGTGATTTTAGATAATAGATAAGATATTAAATGCCATTTTAATATCACATTTAAAAAAATTACAAAAAATGTTAAATGAATGAATTGAACAGAGTACTTTAAAAGTGTGTAAAGCATTTAATTTCTAACTAAGTGCTTTCGGCTTTAAACGCTCTGGGAATTATATGCTTTATACAGTTTTAAAAAACTTTTCTTTTCAATTCATTCATTTATCATAAGTTTGTACAAAACACTACAAAAGCTCTGCGGTACCACCTGGGGAGCATCGGCATCCACTCTCTGCTCTACTGCTTTAGCCCTTGTTTTCTCGACCGCTGAATATTGTGCCCCAGTTTGGCTACACAGTCCACACGTAAAAAAGGTCGACACTCAGCTGCACAGCACTATGAGGATGATAGCTGGTACAATTAAATCAACTCCCACCCAATGGCTTCTTGTATTAAGTCACATTCTACCTCCACATTTACGACGAGTTGACGCACTTACACGTGAATACAAAAAGATCATGAACAATATAAACCTGCCGATCCACCAAGATACCGAGGATGCACGAAATACCCGTCTACATTCTAGAAAACCACCAATGAAAACGGCAAGAATGATATATGAGGAGTTCAACATCACAAATGCATGGTCCCAAGAATAGAATGCATGGCAAAATAACATGCCCTGTATTACCCACAAGCCACCAGGTTTTGATCTTCCACATAAAACATGGTCCACTCTAAACAGGATCCGAACCAGACATGGCAGATGTGCATACATGCTACATAAATGGGGAAAGAATCCGTCTCCTCAATGTGACTGTGGGAAGGACCAAACGATCGACCACATTATTGAAGAGTGTCCCTCAAGATCCTATAACGGTAGTCCTGAAGACTTCCTGTTTGCAACTTCAGAGTCAATTGATTATGTTAATACACTTGATGTTTGTTTGTAATTATTTAAAGTTTGTCATATACCTATATTACTAGTGTTTGTAATTTTGTTCTAAATGTGTTGTAATTGCCATACGATAAATAAATAAATGTACAAAACATATCAGTTATTTGCAAAAAGTATTAAAATAAACATAATTTAATTTACATTTTTAGTATCTCAGTAAAGTATTAAAAACGACTGGTAGCAGAGAAACAATAAAAATACTCCAACTATTTTACTTATGCAAAAACTAGTTCAACTCCTTTTTGCTATGAAAATGCTCTTAACAAAATTAAATGTTTTCAATGCCTGATTTCATCGTTTCATTCGTAGATTGACATAAAATGAATACATTGGGTCCATGAGATTGTGAACTCACTCTAAATACCTGTTGGAAGACTAAAGCTCAATAACTTTCATGTTGATTTCTGTAACATACTTTAACTCTACAGCTTTTTCCAATGGGCTCAGTATTCCTTGAATCTATAGTCAAGTGAAATGTTCATCTCTCAGAGATTTGATTGTATGTTGTCTTTCCATTGCATTCTGGAACATCCAAGTGATCTTTTTCCTGTGGGAACCTCATCCCTAACTAGTTTTACAAGTTTAGTTTATTTGTGTATATGTTTTTATTCTTTTTCTTCAATTGCGTTGGTCATTGTAGAACAGACAGCAGTTTGCATCCTCAATTCTGCTTATTATTTCTTCAGTGATATCATGTTCAGCCATAATTATTGCTCAAAGATATTTGAAATGCTCAACTTCAAATTATGTGTGTTGAGTGTGGATGGTTTGTTTTGTTACACTCATTCACATTTACTTGGCTTTTTCTTCATTGACTTTCAGTCCAACTTTTTCCCATTGCTCCCTAAATCTTGAGAAGTTAGTAGTGTTGTTGTTATTTTAGTTGATCTCACAGCTTTTTCTAATATGAGATCAAAAATAGCAGTGATAAAGCATCACCACGCTTCAGTCCAAAGTTGCTGTATAATCTATTATTCCCATATATTTATGATACTCCACCTTAGAGCTCTTTGCTATTGAGAGCTCCACTAGTGCATTCCAAACTTGATTTCTGTATATAAGTACACTTAATGAATTTTATTTTATCCTCCTATCTATCCACAGTGCTTTTTCGCCATATTTTAGAAATTCTGCTAGTATTTCAGTCCCACAAGCTTTGTGGGTTTTTAGTCTGTTTAAGGCTTTCTGGACTTCTTCAAATGAGAGTTCTTTGATTGGCATATCCTCTGTACTGTAGAGTTCTTCTTTGTGTGATTCGGTTGGTATTATATTAAGAAGGTGCTTGAAATATATCCATTTATACCCACATATATCCTTTCATGAGTTTTATCTCTTTGTGTATTAAATATATTGAGATACTAAGAACAGCTCAAGAAAGAGAGCAATTTGCTGTAGTTATAGCCAACCTTCAGTAATGGAGAAGGCACCTTAAGAAGAAGTGTATCAAATGGCCTTCGTTATTCCTTAGTATTGGTTCTGCAATTTCCTTTCTCTGAGACAATTGTTCTCTTTCTATTGCTTCAATTTTTTTATTATGATTTCTTTCTTTTTTCTTATTAATTCTCTTATTTCTTTTCAGCAGTCATCATATTTCCTTCTACTTTTTTGTTTGTTTATGTAACCATCTCTTTCTTATTATTTTCTTTTTGTTTTTAGTAGATTTCAACATTCTTCATCATATCTATCAACATTTTGTCTTCTTTATTTTTCATTCATAACCATATTTTTTATCTGTATTCTATTGTGGGCTTCAATTTATTATATTTGGGTGTAAATATTCTGGATTTGACTTTTGTTCTAAGGAATAATCTGTGTCTATCTATTATATTCTATTATATTTGTAGTAATATAATAACCTATTCCTAAAATTTTCAATTTTAGCTATATGCAAGAATTTTTAACATCTAAATTTCTTATGCATGAGAAATCTCACTGCAAAAACGGAGTGATGTTAGCATGTGGTATCCTCCCTTTCTTAGTTCTAACTTATAACATCTTACAAGGAAAAGAGAGGCTGCAACTAAACCAGAATCAGTACTGAATTAAGAAAGCATCACAAACAATTTTACATCATTACATTTTTAATTTGTAAATATCATATTTACTTTTACTATTTTTTTTAGTAGTTTTGAATAACGGTAATATTACAGTCAGTATAAAATAAATGGAGCATTTTTACATTATTTATTTTTAAATTATTTTTATTTTTGATTAAGTATTTTGATTATTGATAAATATACTAGTTATTAATTTAACCTCCTACAAAATACTTACAATACTGCTCAATATAAAATCTACCATAGCATCTATGTCTATACAACTCCAATCATCCAATATGTAACAAATGCATGCTGCACAATATGAAAACCTCATATCACTTTCTACTCCATCTTTAGCACCTTTAAATGATCCATCTGGTAACTGTAATGTTTTAAGACCTACAATTAAAATAATAAATGTT
The DNA here is from genome assembly GCA_918026665.1 of Diabrotica balteata. Taxonomy (NCBI): domain Eukaryota; kingdom Metazoa; phylum Arthropoda; class Insecta; order Coleoptera; family Chrysomelidae; genus Diabrotica; species Diabrotica balteata. The sequence continues at coordinate 176,213,859 of OU898276.1, forward strand.
TAAGGGCATCTTAATTTTTATTATAGTTATTGAAAATAATTGTAAATTATATAAGAAATCTTATATAATTATTTTATTTTTTATTATATTTATTGAAAATAATTGTAAATTATATAAGAAATCTCTATTTGACAACTTCACACATTGAGCTTCTCTATTCACAACAACCCAAACAATTCTAGTTGATTCCAGAACAAGGAAATTATTCAGAAAACCTTTGACCCAATTATGATGTATCTCATATTTTGGAATACATGAAAAAAAGCCTCTGAACTGCCACAGCTATAAACAAAATATCAGGAAGAAATAATTTTAGACCAATATGTAGAAACACGAAAAACAATGTATTATTACAAAACCATCCATCTATCCATTCAAGCACTGGCCTTCCTCATCAAACCTCTCCATTTTTTACAATCTATAGCCATTCTCCTCAATGATCAACTGCCAAGAAGATTTCTGACTTCCAATAGGTCTCTTCTCCTGTATTGCATTCAACAGTTTTTTAGAAGCCTGTTTTCTTTCATCCTAAATACATGGCTTGCCCTTTGAAGAAGCTGTAGGCAAACATACCAAGATAAAGGTAGTTCTTTATACATATGATATATTTCATAACTGTATCTGATTCACCACCTGTTCTAAGGACTCAGGTACTAGGACAAAATGAAAGAACTAGCAGAACCTGCAATTAGCTATAATAAAAAATACAAAGACCTTCTATGTAAAATGTAGTCAAGATATAACCTATTTTTCAAAATGTTTTCACCATCACACAGTTATCAATGACTATATTGTAAAAAATATATGTAATAGAAAAGAAACTAAAACTTTACTTACTATTTAAAATAGCCTGCCTATTGACTTTTTTCAAATCATCTCCAAGTATTAATAAAGTTGTTAAACATACATATGTATTGGCTATATGGGACCATTTATAAATACCATGTGTTTCTTTATTGTTAACTGTATTTAGAGTTGTTGATCCTTGAAAACCACTTACTAGTTCTAAAAATAAACACTTTTAAAAGATTCCTAAAAGACTGATACCAAAAATATATTGGAAGGTCTATAGAAAAACACAAAACAGCTGTGTTTATAGGCAACCAAATGTTTTGTTAATCATACAATAATTAAGATTGATTTATATACATAAATTGCCCAAAAATCTTAAATTTATACGAACACAATACTAATACTACAGAAGATAAGATCAATGAATCTATTAAGTCAGCTTTTTAATTGTAGCTTACCATCTTCATTAACAACCTGTAAGGAATATATCCACTCTATAATTGACTGTCTTCTTTCTTTTGGAATATTCTCAATTTCTCCTAATATATCCAAGCCTGATACAGCAAAGTACATAAGCACCGATCTATAAAAAATTGATACATTTGTGGTTGCTAAGGATATATTAGGATAATTGTAATTTACCTATTTGTGTCCATTGAGCTGTTAGAAGATGGCAATTTACCATTTAATATGAATAATAAGTACTTTTTGTGCAGTTTTGGGGCAAATTTATGAATATTTTCTGTTTCCATTATAATTTTTTTATAAACAAAATAGTAAAGAAGTTTAATTTAGTCTTAGTCCACGCCCCCCATTACCTTGATTTTGACGATTTTGACAACTTCAGACAACTTAAATCTGACTTAAATTCTAATTATCTTGTCATTTTCAGTACCTGGTAGACTATCCAACCAGGATAGGTAACCTCAAAGTAGGCAACACACAAATACACTAAAATAATTACCGTTTCAAATCACGTAGACAAAGTATATTGCTTAAATCTTAAAAAGAATTAACCGTTTCAAGCATTAAACTGTGTCGTAGATATTTACAGATATTCTACTTCTACCTATATCTCATAATAATCATAATTGTTTGTGTCTATATATGTGATATAATTATCTCTATATTCGTAAAGTATGAAATAATTGTCAGATATGCCCATAGAATATTATTAGGGAATGGTATTTAAAATTTAAAAATATTTTTCGTGTGCGATTTTCAATATGCTTGAAATTTTTAAGGTAAAATTTTTATAGTTCACTGTCTATGGGATGAGTCATAAGAGATAATGCAATATGCAATCAACACGGACTATAAGTTGCCGAGTTTTCTGCAAATATCTCCAAATCATACTTTGTTTTGTTCTTCTTCTTCTTTCAGTGCCCTGTCCGATTATCGAACGTTGGCGATCATATTGGCAATAATAACCTTATTCACGGCGGCTCTAAATAAATTAAAGGTGGTTTCTTGATACCATTCTCGGAGATTTCGTAGCCAGGATGTTCTTTGTCGGCCCGGGCCTCTCCTTCCGTCGATCTTACCCTGTATTATGAGGTGTAGAAGGTTATACCTCTCTCGATGTCTCATTACATGACCGAAATATTGTAACTTCCGAATTTTTATCGTTTTTGTTATTTCCGTGCTCTTTTTCATTCGATGTAAAACTATTTCATTTCTTATTCGATCAACCCAACTTATCCGCAATACTCGTCGATAAATCCACATCTCAAAGGCCTCTAATCTTTTCATTAATGTCTCTGTAAGGGTCCAGCTCTCCATACCATACAGCAATGTGGAGAATATGTAGCAGGGTATTAATCTGATTTTAAGATTTAACGTAATATCTCTATTAATTAGAATTTTCTTTAATTTATAGAAGGCGGCTCTGGCTTTTTCAATGCGTATTCTTATTTCTTTATTTATATCCCAGTTATCGTTAACGTTTGCACCCAAGTAGGTAATATTGTGGACTCTTTCTAACTCTATTCTATACGCTCTGATGTTCGTTGGTTGTAACTCCGTTTTGCTGACAACCATAAACAACCATTTGTTTTGTTGCAGGGGCCTTTATTAATATGGCGTCTACCAAGAAACATAGGCAGGAGTAGTCAGAAGAGAACAAGAATATGGTAATTAAACACATCCAAGAAAAAAAGATGAGATGGCTGTTGGCTTCCAAAACTTTTAATGTTCCGGCTACGACACTCCGTAGACGTTTTGCAAACACCTCCGGTGGAAGAAAAGGAGATTTGTGAGGCCGAAGAATTACACTACCTCCTCATTTTGAACAAGAGTTAGCTACTCATGTGATTGATATGAAAACAAGATTTTTTGGTCTCACAATGCTAAATTTGAGACGATTAGTTTTCGAAATTGCTGAGAGAAATAACATCAAACACAAATTCAACAAAACGAGTCGTCTTGCTAGATGAAAGTGGGTAAGTGGTTTTTAAAAATAAATAGTACTATTTCACTCAGAAGACCAGAAAATACATCTCTCGCACGATCACAAGCATTTAATAAGAACAATATTAAAGCATATTTTATCTCTTTAGCAAAAGTTTTAGATATTCGAGGATTATTATGAGAGAGATTTGGGCTATTGTGCGTTTGTTTTGTGTTTTGCCTATGTTTATATGCATTGTCTCATTTTCTAGATCAATTTTTAGGTCGTTTGTTGTTTGTAAATTTTCTTTCGTTATATGTATGTATAGTTTTTGCTGTTGGGTAGTTAATGGTTGGGTTTTTTGTTGTATGCTATCTTCTTTTCTCCTTTCTATGCTTCTTCCTTCCTGGGACATTGGCAGTTTTTTGTTAAGTGGTTTGCTTACATGCTTGACAAGTTTATATCTAATGATAAGTAAATCCTGTATGTTATTTCCTCATGTCTAATAAAGAATGAATCAGGTGGGGTTTGGTTACTTAGTGGAGAATGTATGTAGGTTTGGCGTCTGAAGCTCAAAATATGTTGGAATTGTGTTGTTGACGTGCCTATCCTTAGAAATACGAAAGACGAGAGAAGATTTAATCCATGTGATTTTAGTGCAGGACTGAGTGTAGGATTGAGGGACAAACATTGGGCAATACCAATCGCTGACTGAGACTAATTAGTCTACGACACTGAAGTCTTGTTGGTTTATTTTAATTTTTTCATTTTTGTATAAAATTTTTAACTAGTTCTCGTTTGCTAAATATATACATACTCTGTAATTTTATAAATCTTGAACAGAAAATAATGTGGATTGGTTGTATCAGAAGACTCAGATCGGATAGGTCATCTTCTTGATTTTCAATTGCATCGAACATAATTGCTTGTTTTCTTGATGCAAAGATATTGGTGTGTGGTGATTGATTGGTTACGGAAGAATATGTAGGTTCTAATTGATTTGAAGAAGAGGTATTTGGTGTATTAATAGTAGTAGAAATTTCATATTGAATAGAACTATTCATTTGGAGTTACCATTTGATTCATTGAAGCAAACAACCTATGTCGTAGTCCGTAGTAGAACGAGTTTACCTGTTCGAATTTTTGTACGTTATCTGCTTATATTCCGATATTTAATAATAATAAAAACTGTTATGATTAAAGTAACTTAAGTCTCTGAGGTGTTTATTGTTTGATATTACACTACTGGATCACTAATTAATGAAATATTTTTTAGTATTACTTTAGTTTTTTTTTTAATTAATTTGCGGAGCTCGATTTTAAATACTGTTACGAACATGTATTCGTCGTGGCCCATGTAACGGTTGCATCTCGAAAGCGACTAGAAGTTTCCAGCGATGTATGGAGCGCGAGAGAGATCGACCCGTCAAATAGTCGAATTAGAGGTGGGCTACTCCAGAACATTCTAGTACATAATAACTTTTATATATAAGCATACCTTCTATGAGTTAAGTTTAGTTGATAAGATATTTTCGTGCTGTAAACTTATGAATACATATATTTATATAAATTCGAACCGCTCGTTTTATTTAATCTCGCTACAATACGTATTTGATGAACTTAACAGTAAGATTCTAATATTTTTTCTGTTAAGGTCCATTTTCTTAACTCATATACTTTTTTTGAAGCTTGAATTATATATTTATGCCCACAACTCGTTTATATTTTCTGGTTTTCTATATTCTGTACATTTAGTATGGGTAACGGGTAGGAACTCCTTTCGGATAGTCCTATCAGGGAAGTGAATCAATCCCTGCCTTCACAACGGTCTGGAGAGCGGAGGTGGCAGCCCTATGGTTTTAGGGATTGTATAAAACTAGCACTGGAAAGTGGCAACTGGCTGATCCAACACTAACCACAGGCAGACTGAAATGGCTGTGAATTAGATAGCATGTGGCGTGGTGACATTCACAGAAGCGGCACATGTACAGCGGTGTAGAAGGCAACGGGAAACCACTACACTAATATTTCCCCAGCAAAATTACATAATGCTCATGGAACCTAAAACAACGGCCCTCAGTCCCGGGCACCTCTTAAATGAGGAGAGGATGCTAAGAATCCCCCGGAGGAAAACAAAAAGAATAGGCACATGGAATGTTAGAAGTCTATATGAAGCGGGAAAGGCCGCAAATTTAATTCAAGAAATGGAAAGACTTGATATCGATATACTGGGATGCAGTGAGGTAAGATGGCCAAATACAGGTACCTGTGTGATGGGCAACTATACAGTATTCTATTCTGGAGATGAAGGCACTCAAAATAAAAACGGTGTAGCAATAATTACATCTAATGAAATTGCAAAATTAGTTTCTGGATTACTACCAACATCAAATAGAATAATGCTAATAAAAATAGACAGCAAACCAGTCAATATGAATATTATCCAGGTATATGCCCCAACTAGTCAAAGCACAGAAGAAGAAATAGAACAATTCTACGAAGACCTAAACAAAACTCTACTGCAGACAAAGAAGCATGAAACCAACATAATATTAGGAGATTTTAACGCCAAGATTGGAAAAGGAAGAGAAGATGACACGGTGGGGGAGTTCGGCCTCGGAATAAGAAATGAGAGAGGAGATAGACTGCTTCAGTTCTGTAAAGAAAATCAGTACAGTATAATGAACAGCTTTTTCAAGTTACCACCCAGACGTCTGTACACGTGGAAATCTCCAGCAGATGGAATAGAAGGACGAATCAGAAGAAATCAAATCAATTACATAATGGTCAACAAAAGTTACAAAAACGCCGTAAAAGCATGCAAGACATACCCCGGAGATGACATCCCCACCGACCACAATCTTCTTGCAACAATTAGGATAGAATTTAAAAGAACAAAAAGAAATAAGCAAATAATAGCTATTAACCTAGATAAGCTTAAAGAAGAATCCACTAGTAATAAAATACGGGAACAAATACATAGACACTTTAGTAACAGAACAGTACAATCGACATAAACTCCCGAGGAAGAATGGCACTATATTGAGAAAACACTTACAAGAGTAACAGAAGACTACCTCAAACAAGATACACGAAAAAAGAACAAACCATGGATGACAGAAGAAATTCTAAACATGATGGACGAAAGAAGAAAATACAGAGGTAAAAATGAAACAACATACCGTAAGAAGAAGAAGTACATTTAGTTTTTCAGAGTATTTGGGTAGTTTTTGTTTGATAGCGTGTGATTATCAATTCAAGATTTTTTGGAAATATTGCTAATATATTTCTCTTCGTTCCTTACCTATTTCTATGGTAATTTAAAAGTAATGAACATAATAAAATAGGCATATTAACTAATACAAAAAACAATATATATTTATTAAAAAAATTTAACAATTTATAAAGATATTTAAAAAGAGTTACAATTAAAGCTTGTAATAACGCCAATAGCGTCACCAAGCTGTCATTTTGAGGTTATCTTGACTTTTAAACAAACTGGATCCTTTATGGTATTCCCAGAATAGTTTATTTTAAACTCTTAATTATTTTTTCCATAATTTAAAAAATGGAAGATATATACTCCTTTTAGAAAAAAATCTTTTCTAGCTCGAATAATCTTGAAAAATTTTTTGAACCTGCTGTATATATGCTGTATATAAAGTATGCCAAACCAATTCAAACAAACAGATTTAAAGGAAATATTTTGAAAATACCATCAGCAATTTGTATTTTTATGAATCAAGGGTTTCTCAAAACAAACTGCGTTGACTTCACCGCTTATATGGCGTAGCCTACTCTCAAATACACTTAATATTGCTTTATTGCTAACAAAACATACAATATTTTATAGTTATTACAATATGAAAATCAGACATATAAATTTGTAAATATAAAACCAGTCTTACAAATATGTAATCATTATTCGAGAAAAATAACAAGTTTCAAATAAACCTACAGCCAGGCACGTAGCCAGGGAGGGGGCTTGAGGGGCTTCAGCCCCCCCCGAAATTTTCAGAGAATGGACCAAAATTTTTTTAGATTTACAAAACATATTGGCATTAAGCATTAAAGGATAACTATACAGAGTTATTCTATATTTTAGTACAATATCAATAAATGAACAAGCAATGTAAGCTCGATCAAAATTATGTTATCAAATTTTGAAATAGAGGGTTTTACAACTTGTTATAACAACACAATTGGCAGCATTGTGCAGTTCGTGGGAGAAATGGTGCATCATGAGTGACGCAGGCCTGGCCGCGGGCCGCCCACCTCGCTAGTGTCGCTAGGCTAGCAGTAGCATTCAGACAGTGTCAGACGACAGACGATCTGGCTGTATTTTTCATTTTTGAATCTGTGTTGTTGTTTGACGTTATGGTCAGTTTGTGTCGGACGGGATAAAAGATGAAACGAACAACTCAAGCCAGCATCACATCATTCATCAAAAAACTGAAACAGGAAACTAATTTGTCAATAGGTAAGCGTGTCTATCAATAAATTAAGAAGCTATACTATATTCACTTTAAAGAAAAGTAAACTGTAAACCAAAGAAACGCGTGACCAATTCATACACAGTCTTTAGAGGTGCTGAAGACTTATAGACTTATATAATCTTAATAAAACCCTGTACAATTATATAAACATCAGGTTTCACGTGTTATGTGCATGCATTTGTTGACATGCTACTTTTCTTTAAAGTGAATATAGTATAGTTGAAACCTCGGCCATTATGTAACTGAAGTTAATTAATTCTTTCTATAAAATGGTGAATGCCCGAATCACTTTTTGTTAGTAGTGATAAAAATTACGATTATTTGTGTTTTCTTTCAGATGCTGATGCGTGCAGTTCCAGTTCCATGTCCTGTACAACCAGTGCATTGACACAAGTACAAGTTATCCCCTGTTCAAGCCAAGAGGAAGTTGATGAGGAACTAGTTTCGGGACATGTTCCAAAAACTTGTGAACAATCAATATGGCTTCCAGATTTTTTTGATATAGGTAACATTAAACAAGATATTGATGACAACTTAAAAAAAAATATTCTTAAGTTAGGATTGCTTCCAAAACAGCCGTACGTGTATCCTTCAAGTGAAGGCAAAAAGCAAAAAAGGAAATTCCAAGAAAACTGGGTGACAGACCCAACTTTAGGATTTGCTTTTTTAGGATATTCGAAAAAAGAAGATGCAGTTTATTGCAAACCGTGCTTTTTATTCTTTAATACGGGCGTGGGCAAAGGAGGTCATGAGGCTCCTGGAAAATTGGTCAGTAGTGGATTTAGAGATTGGAAAAAAGCTAAGGAAACCTTCATGAAACATTCCATGACAGATTATCATAAGGCGTGTGTAGTATCTGCAGAACAATTCATGATGGTCATGTCAGGAAAACAAAAGGATGTACATTCACAGCTACACACTCAACACGCGAGAGAAAGAGAGGAGAATAGGTCGGCACTAAGGCCTATAATTGAAACAAAATTTTTTTTTGCCGAGCAAGAGCTGCCGTTAAGAGGAGATGAAGACAGTGGGCCACTCACGTTAGAAAAACCAGATAAAAAAGATGGTAAATTTCGTGCTTTACTTCGGTTTAGAGCATGTGCTGGAGACGAAAATTTAAAGAGGCATATTATTAACTGTGGTAAGAACGCTACATATGTAAGTCCTGAGATTCAGAACGAGATTATTCAAACCTGCTCAAATTTAGTGACACAAGAGATTGTTTCTAGAATCCAAAAATCAGATTGCTTCGCTATCCTGGCCGATGAAACAATGGATATCTCAGCAACTGAACAACTCTCAATATGTATCCGTTACGTAGATTATAAGAATGAAACACCCGTAATACGAGAAGATTTTGTTGGATTTGTACCAATATACAGTCAAAGTGCAGAGCATATTACGAAAGTAATTTTGGAAAAATGTAACAATTTGAATTTAAATTTGAACAAGTGTGTAGGACAAGGGTATGATGGAGTTGCCACCATGTCTGGCCATCTTACTGGAGTTCAAACCAGGATCAGAGAGAAATACCCAAAAGCAAGGTACTTCCATTGTGCCAGTCATAGATTAAACCTTGTATTGGGTGATACATTTTCAAATTCTTGTGTTAGAAACTGCTTAGGAGCAATAAAAGAGATTACAAATTTCTTCAGAAACAGTAAACACGCTAACAATATTTTACAACACAATATTAACATTCATGCCGCTGATTCAAAGAAAAAAAGGCTAACACGTCTATGCGAAACACGTTTCGTTGAAAGACACAACAGTGTGTTAACATTTGCGGAGCTATTGCATCCTATTGTTGTAAGCTTAGAAGAAATATCACAGACACCCCAGAAAATATCTTCTTCAGCAGCAAGCTTCTTGGCTACAGTTGGAAAAAGTGACTTCATCGTGAGCCTGTTTGTGTGTGAAAAACTCTTTAGGCTTACTTTGCCCCTGTCTGTATCACTTCAGGAAAAAAATCTAGATATGGTGTCTACTATTAACCATGCAGAAACATTATTGGAGTCTTTGAAATCTATGAGAAATAATGCAATGAATGATTTTAGAGACATGTTTACTTCAGCTGAAACACTAAGTCGGGAAATATTTGAGTGTCCATTGGCAATTCCCAGACTGATTTCACGTCAGCCACATCGTTCAAATCCAGAGACTAATTCAATTGAAGATTATTTCAGAGTAACAATGTACATACCATGTGTTGACTCACTTATTCAAAATTTAACAGAAAGGTTTTTAGCGAATGAAGACATTTTATCTAGTTTTCAAATCCTCCTTCCGGGATTTACAAGTCCTGAAAAAGTAAATCTGTTGGAAAATCTAACTCAATATTTTGAGGGGAATCTATCTCTAGCTGCTGTAAAAGCTGAGTATATACTGTGGTGTAACAGTACAAAAGGAGAACTGAAAAAGGAGACTGAAGTTTTGAAAGTTCTTGAACTATGTGACAAAACGTACTACCGGACAATACATTACCTCCTGACGGTGTTAGCTACTATGCCAGTGACCACTTGCAGTGTGGAAAGGACTTTTTCAACAATGAAAAGGGTGAAAAGTGTTCACAGAAGTTTAATGTCAGATAAAAAGTTGAGCGCACTAGTTATGGTAGCCACTCATCGAGATATAAATATAAAACCCGATCATATAATTGACAAAATGGCAGGCGCGAAGAAAAGGAGACTGCTACTATAATTTAATTGAATTGAACCACAATACTGTAAATTAAGCAGGAGTTAAATAAACTATCTGTAAATTGTATGTTTAATTTGTAAATAAGTACACTTTTATATATATGTTGTTCAATTATACATATTTTAAAAGTTAAAGTCTTTCATGTTATTTATTTCTTCCCGTCATCGTCATTATTTTTTATTATAAGTATACACTATTTATTCTTGGAATAGTCTACATTTAAGTTTACATATGAGGCAGACCCGAAATCAACCCATCAAATTAGCCCCCCCCCCCCCCCCAAAACCAAATCCTGGCTACGTGCCTGCCTACAGCTGCCGTATACTATAATACTCCGATCGTCAGAGACGGAAATGCCACTGAACTTCTATAAAGCATATAAACAAGCTGAAATTTACTAAGAATGTCAATTTTGGGAACACAATAAAATGCAAAAAGTTTACTACTCGTACCCCTTGGCTTTTCAATAAAGCCCCCATCGTAGGGGGAGCACGGAAAAATCAATTTACCAAGAATCTGTACACCGTAGAAAAAAAATGTAGCTGAGATCATTTTAAATAAAAATGTCTACAGCACTTTTTGTGTAGAATGAATTGTTTGAGAAACGTTTGAAGCGACTTGCGATTTCGTATTACAGTTACGCGCGCGATATAAATTTTAAATAAAATTTGTATCAACTTGACAGTAAAAATTTTAAAGATGAAGAGTGCAGCTTTCATATGCAAATTTTTGTATTTTGCCGCAAATGAAGTCAGATTTTATAATAGCATTAAATAAATAACCGTTGCGCGATTATTGTCATTTTTTATTTATAATTTTTTTTATAATTCTGATGAGATCAATAAAATTTTTAAATTTCATTGGCCAGTTTCTACAAATTTTCCATTGTTAGAGCCTAATCTTCAAAATATATAGCATGGAATTTCGGTTTTGAGTTTTCCAAAGTGAGGCGTTTGAAATATGCCTAAAAACGTTGGATTTAAACTTTTGCATTAAAAACGATGTAAAACGTTTAAAACTGACCTAAAAAACTAAAAATTTTTCGTTTTTTAGGCTGCCTCATAATTATTGTCAAAACTGAAAATCGAAATTTTATGTTAAAAGTTTTGAACATTAAGCTCTATAGTGTATTTTTATGTATGAGAGTAATAAAACAATAAATTATGTATGCAAATCCCTAAACTGTTGATACGGGTGACTCAATGGAAAACAGATATTTGTCAACAAGTTTACAGAAGTATATAGGAAAACAATTTTAAATTTAGTATGACCACCAGGTATAAAGGTTGGAGCAGAATAGAATACAATAGTTGTGAGGGTTACTAATCCCTAAATAAGGTTGCCAGTGTCGGAGTGATGGAGGTTAACAGGTACTAATGAATTTGCAAGCAATGTAAGATGTTTATTTTATTGGTTATATATAACCAATAAAAGTTTAATAAGTACCTACCTATTTGCAAAATAAAGTTTAATTCTTTAGATAAAATAAAACGTTTTATTTTATCTGAAATGAGTGCATTCCACGAAGTAAGGGTTTCAACAATCAAACATTTAATTCTTTAGTTCCAGGAATCTACGACAGTAATTGACTAGATAATTACCTTCTAAACTTATTCCACAGAAAATGTGATAGTGGGTTTTTCCATTTTGTAGGAAGGTCCAAGTGGCGCATTCAAAATTCTTAATAGTTCACTAAAAGTAGGTACTTCAGTTGCAAGGTGCAGTTTATTGTGTATACTAGTGTTATGGAAAATTTGGAAGTGCCGTATAAACGCCGAAAAATTGGTCCTTTAACAGTTAATGTAAAAACATTAATATTTAATTGTTTTAAATCATTTACAGACAAACGTTTATGTGAAAGTGTTGATGAGACCGTTGAGTTAGTTAGCAGTAAACTTGGTGTTGGGAAATCTACGATTTACAGAGTTATTAAAGAAGAGAAATGTGGTAGTTTTCAAATGCCACGTAATGCTCCAGGGAAACCAAAATTTCAAATAGAATATCATTTTAAAGAAGGACTTCGACGGAAAGTGCATGAATTCTTCTTTAGACAAGAATTTCCAACATTGGATAAAGTTCTTGTCTCAGTTCGAGATGATAAGGATTACCCAGAAATAAGTCGAAGTACGTTATGGAAACTTTTAAAAGAAATAGGCTTCCGCTGGAAAAAGAATCCCAGAAAGTCTATTTTATTAGAAAGAAGCGATATTGTCATATGGAAAAGACATTTTCTAAGAACCATAAAGGAAATGAGAAACCAAAAAAGAAAAATATTTTATCTTGATGAAACATGGATCAACGAGGGTCATACACCAAATAAATTTTGGCAGGATGAAACTGTTACAAGTCAAAGGCACGCTTTTGTAAATATCTTATCTACTGGTTTAAACCCACCATCAGGAAAGGGACGCAGGCTGATAATAGTACACATTGGCAGTTCAGACGGTTTTGTTGAAGGTGGTTTATTAACTTTTGAATCAACTCGTACCGGTGACTACCATAAAGACATGAACGCTGATGTCTTTCAAGAATGGTTCGAACAAATGATAGATCTTCTTCCTAAGAACTGTGTAATAGTAATGGATAATGCAAGTTATCACTCCAGACTTATAGAAGGACTGCCCACAACCAAGTGGTTAAAAAAAGACTTGCAGAATTGGCTGAGTTCAAAAAATATTACATACCATCCCGGATCTATAAGTAAGGAACTTTATTCGTTGTGTGCCCTTCATAAAGAAAAATTTTAAAAATACGAAATTGATCAAATTGCCAAAAATCGTGGAATGACAGTACTTAGATCCCCACCATATCATTGTGAATTAAACCCGATTGAACTGGTATGGGCACAGATAAAGAGTGAAGTTTCAAGAAAAAATACCACTTTTAAAATTCATGATGTTAAACAGTTGTTTTTGGAGGCCGTAAATAATGTAAAACCTGAAAACTGGGAAAAGGCAGTAAATCACACTTTTAAAGAAGAGGAAAAAATGTGGAAGCTGGACAATATTACTGATAAAATGATCGAGCCAGTTATTATAAATCTTGGTTCTGAAAGTTCATCTTCTGAATCTGATTTGGATTTGTAACAAATAGCTGTAAGTTTTATATTAATATTTTTATTCATCTATTTAACATACCTTAGACGGTTTTAAAAACTCTTTTTCTCTTTTGTAATTTTTAAAAATTAAAAAAAATGTGAATTTTTAAAACCTTTTTTAATGTAGGCCAGTCAGTTCTAATATAGTGTGTGGTAAAAGAGGTCACTTTTGTTTACATACACATAACACTTTATAACACTGAAATAATTCATTTATTTTTTACAATTATTCAAAGTAATTTTTCAATTAATCTTGAGCACGCCCATGGAGTGGTCGAAGGTATTAGTTAAAATTATGCTAATTACTCTCTCGTTCATAAAAATAAACTATAACAATGGAAATTCCACAACGACCGGTCAATGAAAGTAATACATTTGATTGATCTCATGAGAATCGTAAAAAAATGGCAAAAATCGCGCAACTTTTATTTATTTAACATATTTATAGAAACTGACTTTGTTTGCGACAAAATACAAAAGCTGCACTCTTTATCTTTAAAACGCATTTTGATTTTCATCGCTAGGGCACTGATCCAAAGATATCGAATTGTTACCGCCGAGTTGATACAAATGTTATTTAAAATTAATTTCGCGCGCGTAACTGACATTCAAAATCGCCGGTCGCTTCAAGCGATGTTTCTGAAAAAAAAAACGGTTTATTCTACATAAAAAGTGCTAATAAACATTTTTGTTTAAAATGATCTTAGCTAGCGGTGGTTCTCCTCCACCCGTACGACTGGGTGTTTTAGAGGGAAGCCAGGAGTGGTAATATTTTTGGGGTCTCAAAATTAACATTCTCAGCAAAATTCAGCTTATTCGTATGATTTTTAGAGGTCAAAGCTCGGACGACTAGATTATAAATATATAATTTTTTATATAAAAAAAGAAATGCGTGTTTTTGAGGCAACATTTTTTACATCGCTGCAAAGAGCAAATACTAAGATACCAAAAACTTACACCTTAATTGGCCAAAATTGATTTTTGATAGCCAAGTTGCCCTGAAGACTTTGAATTTTATGGTAGCTTGGAACAGCAAACATCTGTAAACAATTAACGAAGCACCACAAAATAACTTTATTATAGGTGCCACAGTACAATGAAATTACTGACAACGGTATCACTGATAGTTAAAGAAGGAGCTAGGCTTTTAATGAACCAGAATCATTATGTGATATATCACACAAACGCATAGTAAAAGAAGCTCGGAAAATGAACAATCCAATACACAAACAATAAACGTCTATTGATAATATTGCTTAGAAAACTAAAAGGAAACATGAAGAGAGACAAGAAATATAAAGTAAACGAATAACTCACGACATAGTAAACTCACATTTGTACATACCTTTAAATTAGCAGAACACATAATAGGAAAATACATAATAGGATACAGTCAAGAAGTGGGCGCAATAATTTCATATAAAAAACATGAATATACGTCATGAGCAGCTTATTTTATTTAAAATATTAATGAACGAAATAAAATATTTGTCAAAATCATGAATGTGTTGCCTGTGTGACTCCATTTCAAATAGGTAAAAAGAAGTGGCGTGGTGTTTCAAGGCTACTCATCCTTCCAAATACAGAAATGGCGAATACTAAAACGAAACGGAACGGTCCCCAGGTGGGTGGAGTATGTTATGCCAAATCCCACACCCAGAAAAGGGTCTGCCTCGTGGAATATGGGGGAGGCAAGAATTCGTTTAGTACACACAGAATGCACATCGGAACATATAATATCAGAACGATGAGGACAGAAGATAACCTAGAAGAGTTGCAAGAAGAACTTAAGACCATCAAATGGGACATAGTAGGCCTATGCGAGACAAGGCTTAAAGGCGAAGGATCGACTCTACTAAAGTCAGGGCACACTTTGTACCAATACAATTCAGGAAATAACCAAGGTATAGGAGGCGTAGGCTTTTTAGTACATAAGAGAATTGAAAACATGGTAACCAAATTCCAAGCAATTTCTAATAGAGTTATCTATATGGTAATAAAACTAAATCGTAGATACAGCATTCAAATAATCCACTGTTATGCACCAACTTCTTCTGCAGATGATGAAGAGGTAGAACAACTTTATGAAGACATTACAAGAGCCAGAAACCTAGAGAAAACATATTACGTAATAATTACGGGAGATTTCAACGCTAAAATAGGAAAGAACGAAAATAACAACGACAACGAATATATTGGAAATTTTGGACTGGGAAGTAGAAATCACAGGGGAGATATGCTCGTAAATTTCCTCAGCAAAGAAAAACTATTCTGCTTAAATACCTTCTACAAGAAAAAGATGCAGAGAAAATGGACGTGGTTAAGCCCAGATGACAAAGTAAAAAATGAAATTGACTTTATACTCTCTAACTTCAAAAACATTGCTAAAGATCTTACTGTACTAAATTCTTTCAACACTGGTAGTGATCATCGATTAGTTAGGACGCGAATAGAAATAAATACGAAATTAGATAGAAGCAAATTATTAACACAGGATAAATTGCCAAACATAGAAGCACTCGAAATGAATCAAGAGGAATATCAAAGTGAACTAAAAAAGAAACTAGGACCTCTACCAGTATTCAACACGAAAGATATAAATGAAATAACACAAAAATTAACGAACGACATAACATCAACTGCAAAAAAGATCTGTGATAAAAATAAAAATCCCAGAAAAACGAAACTGAAACAAACAACACTTAATTTAATGGAAGAAAGAAGAAGAACATCGAAAGAATTACCAGAGTATAAAGCTATCAACAATAAAGTTAAAAAGAGCATAAGGTCAGACGTGCGGGCTTATAAAACAAAACAAATATTGCAAACCATCGAAAACAATAGAAACATGAGAGTATTGAAATCAAATTTAACTAAAGGAAAATCAAATATAACTAAAATCAAAAATCAACAGGGGAATACGGTGACCGAAAAAACTCAAATAATCAAGAAAATACAAACGTTCTATAAGAATCTTTATACATCTACTATACAGAACCCCGAAACAGACCACAGAACAATTCTAAACGTCGGCTCGGAAACCCTCCCTAAAATAACCTCTTCGGAAATTAGACATGCCTTACAGCAAATGAAAAACAAAAAAGCTCCCGGCGAGGATCGTATAACGTCTGAAATGTTAAAAATGGGCGGCAACATCGTTGTAGAAGTTGTGGAAGTCGTACTGAATAAGTGTCTAAGAGAAAAAAGAATACCCAGCCTATGGGAAAACGCCGAAATAATACTTTTACACAAGAAAGGAGACACTACTAATATTGAAAACTACAGACCTATAAGTTTGTTGTCACACTTATACAAATTGTTAACAAGAATAATAACCAACCGCATAACACAAAAACTTGATTTATATCAACCGGTTGAACAGGCGGGATTTAGAAAAGGGTTTGGCGTTAATGATCACTTACAAACCATCAGAACACTAGTAGAAAAAACCACAGAATATAATGTACCTTTACATATGGCATTTATCGACTTTCACAAGGCTTTCGATAGTATTGAGACTTGGTCCTTTTTGTCAGCCCTGAAGGATGCTCGAATAGACTCACGGTACACTACACTCATTAAAAACATTTATGAACAGGCCACATTCCACATCAAAATCAATGAAGACGAAAAAACTGAAAAAATGCGCCTTGATAAAGGTATTAGACAAGGTGATACTATTTCACCAAAGCTTTTTACCTTAGCATTGGAAAATGTATTCAAACAGCTTGACTGGGAGGAAAAAGGTCTAAACATTGATGGTGTACGTTTAAGTCATTTGAGGTTTGCGGATGACATAGTATTATTTAGTACAGATATCAAGGAACTGGAGCAAATGTTGAAGGAATTAAACCAGTAGTCAAATAAAATAGGTCTCAAAATGAACCTTCAGAAAACAAAAATAATGAGTAATTTACAAACTAATCTTGTTATTGACAACGTCAGTCTTGAAAATGTAGACCACTATATATATATATATATATATATATATATATTATATATATATATATATATATATATATATATATATATAAATCCCGAAAAATGGACACAAAGATTAACAAACTGGAGACCAAGAGAGAACAGGCGAGGAGTAGGCAGACCGCAGAAGAGGTGGACAGACGATATCAAACAAGTCGCGGGCAAGCAGTGGATGAGAATTGCCAAAAGTAGAAATCGATGGAAGCAAATGGAAGAGGCCTATGTCCAGCAGTGGACGAACACAGGCTGAAGAAGAAGAAGAAAAAGAAATAAAATAAGACTTACAAACATACAAAAACATAGTTCAAACTATTCTGGATTGCTGGTTATGGGTGATCATCTGTTTTATTGTAACTATTTGACAATTAGCGGGGAAGTTCTTGAGGGGAGAAAGATATATTTTAGAAATATGTGTTAATTTATTGAAGTTTTATTTAAAGGATAGTTATATGACAATGAATGAAGTTTGATGTATAATTATGTGGGTGTGCAATTACTTTAACTTGTAATTATCAAATTTTTATAAATTGAATTTGGTTTCTGTTTTGGCCGAAAATTGTGACCTGAAGATGCTTAGCAAATTGTAGTAAGCAAAACCGGTCATTTTGGTGGTAAAATTAAATTTATTGTGAGTCAAACTTATTTTATTTCTTTTTACATATTTGTCAAAAATGAATTAGTCGTAATGAAATTAAAAATATTTGCGACAACTTTTTGACTGGCAACCTATCAATGTATTCTCCTAATTTTAAATATATGTTTAAATTTGTGTTTGATTAAGTACGTTATGAACGTAGTGATCTTGCAGTGCGATCTTGTACAATAAACAAGAACCAACGGTTGGAATGAAATGAAACATCGACACAAGATTATCGGTAGGAAATATTTCGATTAGTTAATTCTTCTTACAGCCAGATACCGAAAGATAAATGATAAACATTGGTAGTTTGTAATCGTAAAGAAGATTTGTGCTACATGCTCCGAAAATTAGAAAAGGAATACACAAAAAATTGACAGGAAATAAATCTAGAAAAGACCGAATATTTAACAACAAAGCAAAAACCAGTGAGAAACTTGTAAATGGACGATGATAGGGAAATTAATGGCACTGAAAAATTTGAATATTTAGGATTCATACTCTCAAAAAATGGAACCACCGAGCAAGACATAACCAGCAGATTAGCACAGACAAGAACATGTATCAAACAAATGAACGAGGTACTGTGGGATAGACAGATTACCAGAAATACAAAGAAGAGAATTTATAACACCTTGGTACGCAGTATAATGACCTATGGAGCAGAGAATTGGGTAATAAACGAAACAGGTCCAAAATCACAGCAACTGAAATGGAGTTCATGAGAAGAAGCTGCAGAATGACAAAAATAGATCGCATCAGTCTAAGAATGGCAGTAGAACAAGACATACTCAGCTACATCGAAGGAAAGTAGGTAGAAGGAGGAAAAGAGGTAGACCCCGAAGATCATGGAGGGATGAAGTGGACGAGGCCATGGAAAAACGAGATCTTAGAGATGGAGAATGGCAGAACAGCAAGGGCTGGAGACGTTGGCTGAAAGAAGGAAGGCGGCGACAGCTGTAAAAATCCTTATATAGATAGATAGATAGTTTGTAATCGAACAGTTTTTTCTTAAAAACAAACCCTGATATATCCACTTTCTTTCTTTGTATATTTTGAAATGTAGAAAAATAAATTAAAAAAACGCTTTCGGGATAACATCACTAAAAATAACAAAAAAATATATTTAAATTCTTTGGTTCGATCAACTTAGTGGAAAAATCTTAAGAACCAATGGGTGCTTAATAGAAATTTGTTGTTTATATGCCTCATACAATTGAAATATATATTATTCTTAATTCAATAACTGGAAGACATAGATAATTAAAATATCGTGACTGAGGTTGCAAAACCCGACAGACATTTGCTGAGCAAATTGTGATTAAAAACATTTTATTTGTCGGCTTTTGCAGGCTCAACATTTGACAAAAAATATAATTTACACAAATCTTCATGAGGTCGAAGCGACATTAAGAAGTCACTTCAATTTTAATTTTTAAGACATTTATTATAATTGTCTGATAAGATTGTAAACGCACTAAACTAGAACGTTTTTCATTTCACTGTAAGTTTTTTAAACTACTGGGATTTTTCCTTTTATTAGTAAATTAGAGATTAGGGAAAGAAATAAATAAGAAAACTAAGTTAACGATGTACAAGACCGTCATGAGACTTGTAATCCCGAGAAACCAAGGGTTTGGAAAAATATGATTAATACAAAAATATAAACAGAGGCTAGAACTCCTACAAAAAAGATAATTAGCTAAATAATCGAAGCGTGTAAATAGCACTAGATAAAAAAAGAAAGCTAATAAATGAAAAACTAAATCAAACCATTTAAGCATAATATATTGCGAAGTTTGTTATATGTAAAGATTTAAGTGACTTACGACATATAAAAACAGCTAATATATAATTCATCCAAAGAGAATAACCAACTAGAAACTAACAACAAAGGGTTCAAGATACTAGTTTCGGGAAAATAAAAAAGAGAAAAAAATTACGGATTAATGTTCAGCAGCAACAACAATAATTATAACAAATCTATATTATAAACTGCAGGCACACATACGCATTAATGAACACACATGAGAAGAATATGAAATTAAAAGTGGAGGACGACAGGGGTGTGTATTGTCACCACTACTTTTCAATGCATACTCTAAAGAAATTATGAAATGAGCTCTTGATCTGTGAAATAAAAATCAATGGAACACAAATTAACAACATTAGATATGCGGACCATACTATCATAATAGCAGACAAACTCCAAGATGTCCAAAAGCTAATGAACAAGATAGTTGAGTATGTAGAAGAATATGGATTATCAATAAACATCAAGAAAACTAAATTTATGAGGATATCAAAAACCCAAAATAATGATGAAAGTCTGACGAAGCCTGATGAAAGAGTCAACAAAAGAATGGAAATATTGGAAACCATCAAGACACAAAAGCTGCAATACTTAGGGCAATGTTATGCGCAATGAAAGATACAACATATTTCAATTAATTATACAAGGGAAAATTGTTCCAGAAGAATGGAGACAATCGTATATATCTCCAATACACAAGAAAGGCACAAAAACGGATCCTAAAAACTATAGAGGGATCGCAGTGATTGCTATTATAGGCCGATTATATTCAAAAGCACTGAGAAACCTGATAGAAAATGATATTAAAGATACCCGATAAGATATTAAAACAACCCGAAGAACAAGCGGGATTTAGGGACGGACGCTCCACTATGGATAATATTTTCACATTAAAAATTGCAATGGAAAAACGAGTGCAGAGAAATAGAGAAACCCATATAGCTTTAATAGACCTAGAAAAAGCATATGATAGTGTACCGATCTCCCAACTATGGATAGAAATGGATAACTTGAAAATAAACCCAATTCTTATTAACGCCACTCAAAAATACTACGAACAAAACTTTGCAAGAATTAAAATGGGACAAGAAATCACCTCTCCTTTTCAAACAACAAAGGGAGTAAGACAAGGCTGCTGTCTGTCACCCACCTTATTTAAAATCTATTTGGACAGATCCTTAGTGAATTGGTTAAAAAAATGTAGAAACATAGGAATAACGGTGGAAGAAAACACGCTATATACACTTTTCTTTGCGGATGACCAGGTAGTAATTGCCGAAGATAGCTACGATCTTAGCTATATGGTAAGAAAACTGCAAGAAGAATATGAGGTGGCAGGTCTAAACATGAATATGACAAAATGTGAATATCTATCAGTGGGAACAGATGAAATATGTGACCCAGTCTTGGAAGACGACAAAATCAAAGGCGTACAATCCTGCAAATATTTGGGGGTCATTTTCAATAAGAAGGGAAATAGCGCAGATAAAATCAGGGAAAGGGTAGAGCAGCGACCCGTGCCTTAAACTCTCTTCTCTGGCAAAAAACAAGTAGACGAGAAACCAAAAAACACATTTACGGTAGTATAGTCCAAAGTATTACACTTTACGGTTCGAAAGTATGGGGACGTCACCAAAGCTAATAAAAACAAACTTATGACGACAGAAATGGATTATCTGAGACGAAGCTGCGGTAGATCGAAAGAGTTAGGAACGAACAAATAAGAAACGAAATGAAAATGGAGCGAAATATCAATGATGACATAGAAAGGAAACAATTAATCTGGTTCGGACATGTTAAAAGAATGCCAGAGTACAAATGGCCTAAAAGAGTACTGGAATGGATCCCTCCTGAAAGAAGAAAGAGAGGACGACCACGGAGAAGTTGGCGCAACGATATTGATGAAGTAATGGCGGCAAGAGCCTTAGAAGAGGCAACTGCGTAGCGGCGACAGCCGTAATCAATCCGTTATTTTATATATATATATATATATATATATATATATATATATATATATATATAATATATATATATATATATATATATATATATATATATATATATATATATATATATATATATATATATATATAATTGAGGGCATTGTAAAAGTGTAGGAAGCAGAAGAATCTCATGGTTGCGTAACTTGAGGGAATGGATGCACATCAATCGACCTAATCAGATCAGCAGCATCTAAGATCAGAATAGCCATGATGATTGCCAACCTCTGTCGCGGAGATGACACGTAAAGAAGAAGAAGAAGAAGCAACTGAATCAATGGAGCCCAAAACAGAGGTCAATAAGGATTAGAGAAGCACTGATGATAATGATGGCAATAAATACTAAGCAAATATTATAAAGTAAATTATGATATTTAGTGGACATTGCTTGAATAAAAATGGTCATATAATTTAGGTGTGACTATGACTAATGCCAATTTATATGGCACCAATTAAAATCTGATGTAATATACCACGTGATAAGGAAATTGATTTTTGTGAATTCAATATCCAATACTATGATGTATGACACAACTATTTAAAAAAGGGTAAGTAATAAGTCTGCAGACCATCTTTGGATAATTTACCAGTGGAAAAGATTATCTTCTGAACGTACACTTCTAAAAAAATCCTGCCAAGACTGAGGTAGTTAAGGTCTACATGGCTACAGGCTCTAATGAAAAATTATTAGAAGACATGAAAGCGTTCAGTAAACAATTCAGGAGTGCAACAACGTCTTCAAATAGAATAGGAACTTCTATTGTGAAGATGCAGTTTTTGCAACAAATTCTTCAGCAAAAATTTGAGTAATTGAACCAATATGTAATAGTCTGATAGGACAAGTATTATGTAATTTTGAGCATACGCAGCTCTCCTGCATATGTTGTGTATAATTAGATGTAAATCGACTCCAAAATACTAAGTGTAATGTATCTATAGGTACTAGATAGACCTGGGCATTATTATCTTTGGTAAAAAGGTAATACACCTTATTAATAGTAACCTTGACCGTTACAAATAGAAACGCATATGTTTATAAGCAAGACAGTTAATTAAAATATTAATAATTGCAATTAAATCTCAAAAATACAAAGCATACAAACAAAAATCACTCTATAATCGTTTTGGCGTTTGATAAAAATCAAATATCACTTTTTATATAATAAAGGAACACCTTTGGAATAAACTTTTTGTTTTTATAAATCCATCACATTGAAAGTCCCGTTTCTTATTGACTGTCTAATTTTTATTGATTTAATCAGAAAGTCTACGTCCAATTCGTATGTCATTAAAAGGGTGCTATTTGAAAACGGTACTCCGTTATCTTCAAAAAGTAAAACGTTCCTGGAATAAAAAGATAAATATAAATTATTACTGTACATAGTTTTCTCAATTTGATGATTACCATTTATCATAAATCAACTTACGATGAATTTTTTGTTAAATGACGAAGTGATAGTTTAAAATCTTATTATCGAAAAAGTGAGAATAGAGATTTTCCATTTGCAATATTTTTATAAGTCTAATAGCTGTTGTATAACGTTTTCTGAAAACATACAATTAGAGTATCAAGCTATCATCAAGTACCTGTATTTGAAGGGTTTAAGAGATTAATAGATGTACGTAAGAATCCTTAATAACATTGGCGATCAATGTTCTTCGTATTCGACCATCAAAAATTGAATTGCAAGCTTTAAAAGAGATAAATTTTTTATTACAGATGAATACCGGAACGGAGAGTTTCTCTGTAGACCTCAGTAAATAGTGATGGTGTTCATGACACGATTTTATCACACTCTCGAATTGGACCAAAACGAATATCAGGGCCACAGACTATTTTATATGAATGCGTCTATTATATAGTTTCTGTCAATTTAAACAAGAGAACAATTTCTGTATTGTTTCTATGGATTTAATATTTTTTATGGATTTTCTCAGATCCTTCTTTCAGTGCTCCATTTGTTTTTAATAAGTGTACATGTACTAGATGGTAACAAAACATTGTTTTCTATGATTATTTCTCAAAGAAAATAAACCAAGGATGTATGTATTCAAAATAAACAACACCTCCAACATCAAACATTCTCAAATTTAAAATAATGCACGCATTGAAATTAGTAAAAACAGAAAGGCTGTTGTCCAACGGTACACCAATTGCATTACTGAAGCGTAATTGCGAACAGGATTTAGACAATTCATAATTTAACTTTAAGAAATAAGGCTATTATCGAGCACAAGTTAATTAAATCTAGCCCAAGTACTTTCGCTTAAAATAGTATCTTCAGGGGCATTTCGTCAAATATAAACTCTCCGGCAAGCGTAGAATGTGGAAACATTAATAATGACATAAAATTGTACAAAACACTACACTAAAACGAGGACAAACAGTTTAAAATTACTTAAAAGATTCTACGCTACATTCTTTGTCGGTATCTGGAGGGATCCGGATAGTTTATATTTGACGAAATGCCCCTGAAGATGCTATTTTAAGCGAAAGTACTTGGGCTAGACTTAATTAACTTGTGCTCGATAATAGCCTTATTTTTCAAAGTTCATTTATTCGAGCATTCAACCTCATTTCAATCAATTCATAATTTGGCTCCAGGAATGCTTTTGAAACACACGAAGCATTATTTAGTATAAACTTGCTGCCGAAATCAAAGAAAGGACGTATTTTGTAGCGTTTACGCTACTGACTAGTCCAATTTAAACCCCTCAAGAAATTTTTATTACCCGCCTACGATCGATTTTGAATCGACATTTTCCCCCACACGCGCTGTTATCGCTTTGAAAGGAAGACCGATTTTGTGCGGAAGCGAAGCGGTTAGTTTTGGTCTGAACTCGTCAACGCAGCCACGCCAACCGGTGAAATTGTTCACCTTTAAAGTGACGGAATTGGAGCAAGGAAAATAATTTGGGGAAGAATATAATTCATTAATAAAAATAATAATAAGTAAATTTTGTATAATAAAATCAATATTCATTTATAAGAGTTCCATATAAAAAGGAAGAGTTGGCGTGCTGCGAGCTCCATATTCCGTCACGTGAAAATATTAATTTCACTTTACTTGAGGATATTCTCTTGAGAATATTCCCTCAAGGATACTAGTAACAGAATCCTTAGATACATAGTTAGCAAACCCGTGGATTTTGCTGTCACCCAGAGACCAGTGACTGGTTGTGGCTTTTGTGACCAGGATTCGTCTTTACAGCCACAAACTGATGTAGCCGTGCCAAGAGGAGTTTTTCCTATGGACTTATAGTGCTGTAAAGATAAGTCGTTTAACTATTTGACCTTTTGTATTACGTATTACTTTATATTTACTGTTAACTGATCATATGCATATGATAAGGTGAATACCTTTATGATAATTTTTTTTTTGGATAATTTAATTATAAAATATTCGGGAGGAAAAAGGGACACTTCATGTGTTATTAGGTTTTAACTAGGATTTAGAGAGTCTGACCAAACTCACTTTTTTTTGGATATAATATTTTTGTTAATATAATACAATTTGATATTAAGAGGGACATAAATTTAATGTGGTTTGTTTTTAAATATTATATAATGAGTATGGAACAACTCATTTTTTGGATGTAATATATATATTTAATATAATTGTAATAGAGATTTATCAAGTTTGATATCTTTACAATATTGTCATTAGTACCTCATTTTAGTAGAACTAATTTAAATTTAAATGACTACCTTTTTGTTTTAAGACTTTGGCTACCCTACGGACTATTCTTGTTGTATACTAATATTTCATATTTTATTTGGCCAGTGGTAGTGACTATTCATTTGTTGAGGGGCTATTAGGTCCTATTGTATCTGTGCACCATCCACTACCACTGTTATTTGGCTTTGCATTATATGTAAATTGTTTATACACATATACCTATATACATTTGTTTATAAATATATTTATTGTTGCTATTTTGAGTTTTATTTCAGTTCTACTAACCAGTATATAACATAGCAAAACAAGATTAATATTTAGTATTTTTGTATTTCAGAGTATTACCTCCAGATTCATTTGTTACTTCAAAATCTCAACTATCGTTGAGTTGGCGCCCTTCTTTTCTCTTCTTATTGTTCTCTTTCTATAAATTTATTCCCAGTGACCTTCTTTAGTTGTATCACGTTTGATATTACCAGGTCTCATTTCGTTTCTTGTCTCATTAGCTCAGTATCCTTGCTATCTGTTTAAATCTTTAAAGCCACAATCCAGTGCATTGAAGCTAGCCCGAACACTCACTTGAGATTTAGTGTCTCTTTGGCCATTTAAATTTGTTCCTCTGAGCTTAGCCCTATTTTTAGTATTTTTTTTTTCCATCACTTCTCTTTCAGTTCTTCTGAACTTTGTCAATTCACACATTTTATTCGTTTCAATTGGCTAGACCCAACGTGTGGCTTCTTTTCCACTTCTGCCTTAAAAAAAATATATATATATATATATATATATATCTCCTTTAACTTTTGGTTTTGATCTTGGGTTGTTGTGGTTTTCACTGGTTGTGCTTTTAGATTTTCATTTTAACTTTTAGTTTTGTTTTTCAATTTTTTTTTGGACATTACCTTATATCTATATCTATATCTTAAATTGACTTGTTTTTGCTATATACTGTGTAGACTGAATAAATTGCTTTGTTTTTGATTGATTAAATAACAATTTAAATTAATAATAAATTAATTAAAAATTTAAATAACTAAAGTTAACTATTTCACATATTTTTACAAGTCCGGAGTAGCCAATAAGTTGAGTCACTACCTCGAAATAACAGTTTTGAAATTTTAGGTTCCTTAGGGTGTTGTAGCAGTATATGTCATTGGATTTCATAACTGGACCAAAACAATTAAACATTACTGGTATAGGTATCCCTTCAGAATATTAATTTGAGGACAGAGAGTAAGTTAAACTTTACCTACTTTTACTCATTCTCTTGTATATCGATCAGTTGTGTAATATGTCTGCTTTCAAGGTAGAGCATCTGTTAGCTCCTGAATTAGAGTATGAGTTGAGAGTCCGTTATCTAACCAGTCAATTGTTAAAAAAATGTTGTATAATGTACAGAATGTACTAGGTAAATTTCCTGATTTTAAAGTTGAACATGGTGTTTTGTATAAACATGTCTTAAGTTCCATGGATGCCCTTACTGGAATGTCGGATTGGAAGATAGTCGTTCCAACTCCTAATAGAGCAGAGGTTTTGGCCACTTGTCATGACCATTCTACTGCAGCTCATTTTGGTTTCTACAAAACTTTCCGTCGAATATCTGAACTTTATTACTGGCCGAAGATGCGTTAAACTGTACGTAGCTATATCGCTAAATGCAAAATCTGTGCTACATGCAAACCGACAAATCTTCCCCAACCAGGTTAAATGTTAGTTATCGATAGATTGATTTTCCATTTCAACTTCATATCATTAGATCTCATTAATCCCTTATCACTTCTGTAACAGTTTGGTTGTTTAAGATATGTTTATCAATTTTGTTTACCTGGCAAAAAACCATAAGATGTACTATTTTGCCTTCTATTTTTTTTTTATCTTATCTTAATGTTGGTTATTATCTTAGTTTATGGACTTGTTAATTTTGTTGTTTGTTTTCTCTTAAAAGTCCAACTGCATATCATAGGAGTACAGGATGGATATATGGGAATTTCCCCATCTTGAGTTCTGAGTTGAATAGATATTTACAGGGATAATTAGGAAAACATTCCAAATATTTTCTTTATTAGTGTTGTATAGTTTTGTGGATCATGACCATAAAGCTTATGCATTCACATTCACTTACTGTGTCGGTGTTTTAGCGTGGGTTCAGGATTGATCACCCTGGATGTGTGCCCTCACTTGGCTCAGAAATATATCAATACATATTAATTGTTCCTTGAGTGTCTCTTAGGTTGAAATTAGAATGTGTCACTTAGAATTGGATCAGTCTGATATTCAGCAGTAAGTCTGTTTAACTTAGTTTGTTATCTCCTATGTTATTACCTTCTTAACGTATTTGAGTTTTAACATATATTATTGTATACTGTTTGTTTACCTGTCTCTCTACTAGTGATATGGATTGGTAGATGTGAGTTATCTTTATCTGTATGTATCTTAATTGAGTTTATCTTTACCTTTATGGAGTTTATCTCATACCTGTAATGGAGTTTATTTCGTATCTTTACCTTCAGTTTGTCTCGTACCTTGACTGAGTTTATCTCGTACCTTTACCTTGAGCGTATCTGTATCTTTACCTTAATTGAGTTTATCTCGTACCTTTACCTGAAGTTAATTATCTTTACCTTTACCTGGATAAGTTTCTTTCTTATCTATATCTTATGAATATATACCTTATCTTTATCTTGATTATAGAGTCCTAAAAATCTGTCCTTTACTGTTCTTGTCGTGAGTATAGAATTGGAACACGTCAATAGTACAGTTTAGGTATTACAGTTAGGATCTCTTTTATCTTTCCTTCTACCAAGTGTATAGCTGGTAGAAGTGAGTTTTGTGCATATCCTCTACCATGAGTAGATCTGGACGTGCAATTATCTTTTACCTTTTGTGCATATCCTTTACTATGAGTGAACAGTGTAGCAAGGCCGACTCTGTGCGCGGCATCCACGCGCCGACTCGTGAGCAAGTGTCAACGAGGAGAGAGAGATCCACGATGGCGACGTAAACAGACAGTTTAGATTTTAGAGTTCTTTTTGATTTGTTAGTTAGGATACAGTATTATTTGTAAATTAGAAAAATATACAGTCCACAAAAATCGAACGGATTTAATTTATATCAAAACTACGGCAATCCAATACAAAACATGGTCCTTCGAGCCGGATTAATGGATTATTAGACATAAAACAATGGGCGCCATTTTCCGGCAAAACACATTTTATAAGTTATAAAGGGAATATATTATCACACATTGGGAATCGAAGAAGTCGATATTCACACATACACAATTATAGAAGTACAATTTATGGTAAAGAGGCAAAGGTAACCAGAAACCAATATACATACATACATAAAAACACCACGTGAGTACACAGTATCCTTTTTAAACAAATCATTTCCATACCTATTATTTAAACAAATTTACATGATCAGTCTGTGTCAATTTTTTGTTCCTTTATTATTAAGTTATTAAAACATCTCTGGGTCATATATTACTTATAATAGATAGTATAAAAAGGTAATAAATTCAATAAAAATTATGGCAGAACTCACAAATTTGAAAAAAAAGAGGAGCACAATTAAGGCTCAAATGACACGATTTCAAACATTTTTAAATAATTATTCAGATGCTAATGCATCACAGCTACCAGGTAGAATTGAAAAATGTAGAGAGTGGTGGAGAGATTTTGATACTGTACAAGAAAGCATTGAAAAGTTTGCATCTAGCGAGGGCATTGATAGTGACTTAGATTTTGATTCACAGCTAAATGAAAGATTAGATTTTCAAGATTTATATTTTGAATTAATTGGCATAGCAGAAGGGTTTTTGAATAAAATTGACTCTGTTTCAAATCAATCAGATACACAATTTGACATAGGGAAAGCTTCATCAAAAAATGTAAAACTACCTCCTTTAGAGGTACCAACATTTAACGGTTCATTTCATGGCTGGTTAGAGTTTAGGGATGGGTTTACAAGTTTAATAATCAATAATTCAGAATTAACTGATGTAGACAAACTACACTATTTGAAAAAATCATTAGTTGATAGGGCAGTTGGGGCATTGGATGAGTTACCAACTACAAACACAAATTTTAATTTTGCATGGCATTTATTAGGTGAAACATATGAACGCAAAAAGTTAATAGCACGCAGTCACATTGATAAGTTAAATGAATATCCACATATAAATAATGAAACCTCATACGAATTAAAAAAATTCTCTACTTCAATTAAAAAAGATTTAAAGGCATTAAAGACATTGGGTTATTCAGTAGAACAATGGGATGTTATTTTAATTTGTATATTAGAGAAAAAATTGGATAAAAACACAAAAAGGGAATGGCAAAAAATAGGGCCACTTAATGAGTTTCTTAAAATCACAGATTTTTTATCATTCTTAGATCAAAAGGTACACAGCCTAGAAAACTCAGAAGAAGATAAAGACAAACCCAAGTCATCCTCTGAAACAAAACGTAAGTATGAAAGGGCTCCTTTTTCAAAAACATTTTTAACATCACACAAACAGTGTCATCTTTGTGGGCAATCACATTATCTTTATGGGTGCAAATCATTTCACAAATTATCCATCTCAGTAAGACGATCAGAAGTTGATAAAGTCAAGGGTTGTTGGAATTGTTTACGGGAAGGTCATACAGCTCAAAATTGTACAATGAGGGGTTGCAAAATTTGTGGTAGGAAACATAGTACACTCCTACATTTAGATTCACATTCATCAGGGCACAATGAACACAACTGGGAACGAAATACACAAGGCAAAGATAGAATACATCCACAGGGTCAAAATGCATCACATTCATCAGGGCACAATGAACACAATTGGGAACGAAATACACAAGGCAAGGATAGAACACATCCACAGGGTCAAAATTCACATTACATTCAAGGTTCACAACCACCAATACCATGGACACATAATCAAACTCAGGGTATACATTCACAGGGACAATTTACACATTCTCAAACACTAGAACCAAATAAGCAAGGGCAAGTTACACATATTCAGGCACATGAGGTACACTTACAGGGACAAAACACAAATTTTAAGGGGCAACATGATTCAGGTGATGGGGTACCTCACTCAGTGTATTTGGGACAGGTTAAGACTAAGGACTATAGAACTATAGAAGATAGGGTACAAGTTAGCAAGTGCAATCATACCAACTCAATTCATACAAAAACAGAGATTCTGCTTTCAACAGCATTAGTTTACATGCAAGACAACTTTGGGAACTTTCATGAATGCAGAGCCTTGTTAGATTCTGGGTCTCAATCAAACTTCATTTGTAAATCATTGTTAGAAAAACTCAATATCCCAACGGAAAAGGTAGACATTCCAGTGGCAGGTATCAATCAGGGTATTACAAAAATTACACGGGCCATGAAAGGTATAATACAATCGAAAACATGTAGTTATAAAGTAAGTGCATTTATGTTAGTTATAGATAAGATATCTGATAATTTACCAGCTTTTAATCTTAATTTAGATATGATTGACATACCAAAAAACATTATGTTGGCTGATAGTTCTTTTGGAGTTTCAAAACCTGTTGAATTATTGTTAGGTTCATCTATATTTTGGCAATTACTATGTGTAGGGCAAATAAGACTGGGAAAAGACAAACCTATACTTCAGAAAACCAAATTGGGATGGGTGGTATCAGGGCCTGTGAGAACAATTGACAAAGGGGTACATTTTTCGGGTATGGTTTCATGCGACTTTTCTGCACTCAGCTTGAATGAACAAATGGAACAGTTTTGGAAGATTGAAGAATTGGACATACATAAAAGGGCCTTATCAGTAGAGGATAAATATTGCCAGGAACTGTTCAACTCAACCACAACTAAGGATTTACATGGGCGTTATATAGTACAATTACCAGTTAGGGAAGATATTACAAAACTGGGGGATTCTTACAGCACAGCAATGAAGAGATTTCATAACTTGGAGAAGAAACTGGACAACAATTCTAGTTTGCGAGGGCAGTATCACAAATTCATGGAAGAATATTTAGCATTAGGACACATGACAAAAATAGATGACAGGGAGCTACAGATACAAGGAGATACACCAAAATATTATATACCACATCATGGGATACTAAAAACATCATCCACTACTACCAAGCTTAGGGTAGTCTTCGATGGGTCAGCTAAAACAGACAATAATTTGTCATTGAATGATGTATTAATGGTGGGACCAAGGCTTCAGGAGGATTTATTACACATCTTGCTACGGTTTAGAAAACATAAAGTTGTCATTGCTTCTGATATTGAAAAGATGTATCGGCAAGTTCTCATTTCTTCAGAACAAAGGGATTTACAAAGAATTTTTTGGAGATTTTCATCGGACCAACCTATAAACACATACAAATTAAACACAATAACATATGGTTTAGCACCATCAGCCTTTCTCGCAATAAGATGTATACAACAAGCAGCATATGAACAAATGTCAAATTTACAAGAAGCTTGCCAAACTATTTTGAGGGATTTTTATGCAGATGATCTATTATCAGGGGGGGACACAATTGAAGAGGTTAGGAAGTTAAAACAGGACATCAGTTCCATCTTGAGCTCAGCAGGATTTCAGCTCAGAAAATGGGTTTCAAATAAACCAGAAGTATTTGAAGGGGACTTACAAAATAATCAACAAGTTAAGCATTATTTATCTGAAGACATCACTAGTAAAACTTTGGGGTTGTACTGGAATACTCAATCGGACATCTTGCAGTACAATATTAATTTCAATATAAAATCTCAGACAACCAAAAGGTCAGTATTATCAATGATTTCTCAAATATTTGACCCTTTGGGTCTTGTGGGACCAGTCATAATCACAGCTAAGGTAATTATGCAATCATTATGGAAGCTCAAATTGGACTGGAATGAGTCATTACCTCAGGATCTTCACACCGCTTGGAACAAATTTAAGGAAACAATTTCAGATTTACACCAAACACAAATTCCAAGACATGTGTTATGCTTACAATCAAAAGACATTGAACTTCACTGCTTCAGCGATGCATCAGAAGTTGCATATGGGGTAGCAATTTATGTACGGTCAATGAGTCACGATGGGTTATATCATGTGCATCTACTATGTGCTAAATCAAGAGTAGCTCCGTTAAAGACAATTTCATTACCACGATTAGAGTTATGTGGGGCGTTACTCAGCGCAAAACTTGCCAGGGAAGTTATACATACAATGGACATAAGATTTAATAAAGTGCATTTTTGGACAGATTCGACAATCACATTACATTGGATCAAGGGCGAGGCTTCAAAATGGAAAACATTTGTGTCACATCGGGTTTCAGAGATTCAAAACTTGACTAAAACATATGAGTGGCATCACGTCAATTCCAAAGAAAATCCAGCCGACATCATATCCAGGGGGATGGAACCAAAATTACTCAACGATTCTTCACTTTGGTGGAATGGTCCAAAATGGCTAATGGAAGATAAGGAGAAATGGCCTTATTTTAATATGAATGACTTAAGTAATTTGGAAGTGCCAGATAGAAGGCCAGTTAAATTTTCATTAATTGTCACAACATTGCATACAATTTGGGATAGATTTTCAAATCTTAATAAGTTACAAAAAACCACAGCTTACATTCTGCGATTTATAAATAATTGTAGATTGCCAATAAGTGAACGTAAATGGGGTATACTTACTGTTGATGAAAGGGAGGGCGCACTAAGAATTCTAATCAAAATGGCTCAATTGGAAACATTTGGTTCAGACATTTCGACAATAAAAGGATTAGGCTCATTATGTAAGACAAGCAGTCTCATCTCATTAAACCCTTTTTTAGATTCAGAAGGTATTTTAAGAGTTGGTGGACGTTTACAAAATTCAGATTTACCATTTTCACAAAAGCATCCAATTATCTTACCAAAAAATCATGTGCTTACACGGCTTATCGTTACTTCATATCATCTTAAACATTTACATATGGGACAACAAGCTTTATTATCTATTTTACGGCTAAAATTTTGGGTTCTTTCAGGGCGTAATACAATCAGACATATTCTGCACAAGTGCATAACATGTTTTAGGGCAAGGCCAGTTACGATAAATAATCTAATGGGTCAACTACCCAGATCACGAGTAGTAGCATCCAGACCTTTCCTTAATTGCGGTATTGATTATGGGGGTCCTTTTCAATTAAAAACGAGCAACTTAAGAAATTGTAAAATTGTTAAGAGTTACATTTGTATATTCACTTGCTTTGCAACTAGGGCAACTCATATTGAATTGGTTTATGAGTTAACTACAGAGTCATTCTTAAATTGTTTCAAACGTTTTGTTGCTAGAAGGGGTCTCTGTCAAAACTTGTATTCAGACAATGCTACAAATTTTGTGGGAGCAAACAATCATTTGAAGGAACTATACTCATTTATAAGTGATTCAAATATCAAGTCAAAGTTTCTTGAGCATTTTACTGATCACCAAATCAATTGGAAATTCATACCTCCCCACTCTCCTCATTTTGGCGGGGTATGGGAATCAACTATTAAGTCTGTAAAATATCATTTAAAAAGGGTATTGGGGGAAAACAAATACACATATGATGAGATGTATACTCTTCTGACACAGGTTGAGTCATGTTTAAATTCACGACCTCTCTTACCATTATCCAATGATCCACTTGACCTTGGTGTACTCACGCCAGGACATTTTTTAATTGGAGATTCATTAATGGCTGTACCACAAGAGGATCTCACAGATGTCCATGCAAACAAACTCAAGCGATATCATCACCTTACGCAAGTTATTCAACATTTTTGGGCTAGATGGTCGCGAGAATACTTGTCATCTCTTCAGCAACGTACAAAATGGAAAGCAGCAAGTCCTAACATCCAAAACGGCTCGATGGTTATTCTTAAAGATGACAAACTTCCTCCAATGAAATGGGAACTAGGAAGAGTAGTCGATGTATATCCGGGCAGCGACGGGATAGTGCGCGTTGTGTGTGTTCGTACTGCTCACGGTACATTCAAAAGAGCATGCGCGAAATTATGTGTTTTACCGATTAGTGACAATTAGCTCGTCCGCTGATATAGTACTGACACAAGTTTAGTCTGTTGAAAGGCATGTGTTACTTCAGCCTTTCAAGGGGGGCGGCATGAACAGTGTAGCAAGGCCGACTCTGTGCGCGGCATCCACGCGCCGACTCGTGAGCAAGTGTCAACGAGGAGAGAGAGATCCACGATGGCGACGTAAACAGACAGTTTAGATTTTAGAGTTCTTTTTGATTTGTTAGTTAGGATACAGTATTATTTGTAAATTAGAAAAATATACAGTCCACAAAAATCGAACGGATTTAATTTATATCAAAACTACGGCAATCCAATACAAAACAATGAGTTAGGATTGCATTTATCTTACTTACCTTTTTTTTAGCATACCCTATACCATGAGTATAGTGGGCTTGCTAGTATCTAGGCTTGTGCCTTTACCGATTGTGTGTTTTCCTACCGCTGCTAAATCAAGTAGGTGTATTGAATTATCTTTTACCTTGTTGTTGATATCCCGAACCATATATATGTTTAGGTTTGTAGTTTCAACTAGTTCTGAGTAATTAGGCCCTCATTGAACTCTATGGTGACGAATAGAATCGGGTCGCTCTAGTGTCAACGTTGGGTAAAGTTCATAGGACTTTGTTTGAATTTCGTTGTTATGAATGGTTCTTGGAGATATTGTGTTAGGGGTTGTTAATACACATATATAATGTAGTTTTAACGATGGTTGTTTTTACTAATACTTGAGAATGTAGATAAGTAGTGTTAAAAGTTAACTTGATCTGTAATGTTATAGAATTAAACTTAAAATGTATATATTTTTTTTAATCTTTGGTTTATACTAAATTAACATACATTATCGCATTAAAAAAAAATGTATGACTTCGTCTCATATTCTTCGTTCCATATTTTTATTTCGTCCTTGATTTTGTTCCAATTCCTGAGCAAATGGTTGACTGGTGAGGAAAATGTTCAATTTTAACGTATCAACGTTCATTGTCGACCCAGCGTTAGATCGTTCTGCCACAAAAAAAAAAAGTTCCTTTTTTTTTTTGCTGGAGATGAGGGAGAATGTAGCGTTTACGCTACTGACTAGTCCAATTTAAACCCCTCAAGAAATTTTTATTACCCGCCTACGATCGATTTTGAATCGACATTTTCCCCCACACGCGCTGTTATCGCTTTGAAAGGAAGATCGATTTTGTGCGGAAGCGAAGCGGTTAGTTTTGGTCTGAACTCGTCAACGCAGCCACGCCAACCGGTGAAATTGTTCACCTTTAAAGTGACGGAATTGGAGCAAGGAAAATAATTTGGGGAAGAATATAATTCATTAATAAAAATAATAATAAGTAAATTTTGTATAATAAAATCAATATTCATTTATAAGAGTTCCATATAAAAAGGAAGAGTTTGGCGTGCTGCGAGCTCCATATTCCGTCACGTGAAAATATTAATTTCACTTTACTTGAGGATATTCTCTTGAGAATATTCCCTCAAGGATACTAGTAACAGAATCCTTAGATACATAGTTAGCAAACCCGTGGATTTTGCTGTCACCCATAGACCAGTGACTGGTTGTGGCTTTTGTGACCAGGATTCGTCTTTACAGCCACAAACTGATGTAGCCGTGCCAAGAGGAGTTTTTCCTATGGACTTATAGTGCTGTAAAGATAAGTCGTTTAACTATTTGACCTTTTGTATTACGTATTACTTTATATTTACTGTTAACTGATCATATGCATATGATAAGGTGAATACCTTTATGATAATTTTTTTTTGGATAATTTAATTATAAAATATTCGGGAGGAAAAAGGGACACTTCATGTGTTATTAGGTTTTAACTAGGATTTAGAGAGTCTGACCAAACTCACTTTTTTTTGGATATAATATTTTTGTTAATATAATACAATTTGATATTAAGAGGGACATAAATTTAATGTGGTTTGTTTTTAAATATTATATAATGAGTATGGAACAGCTCATTTTTTGGATGTAATATATATATTTAATATAATTGTAATAGAGATTTATCAAGTTTGATATCTTTACAATATTGTCATTAGTACCTCATTTTAGTAGAACTAATTTAAATTTAAATGACTACCTTTTTGTTTTAAGACTTTGGCTACCCTACGGACTATTCTTGTTGTATACTAATATTTCATATTTTATTTGGCCAGTGGTAGTGACTATTCATTTGTTGAGGGGCTATTAGGTCCTATTGTATCTGTGCACCATCCACTACCACTGTTATTTGGCTTTGCATTATATGTAAATTGTTTATACACATATACCTATATACATTTGTTTATAAATATATTTATTGTTGCTATTTTGAGTTTTATTTCAGTTCTACTAACCAGTATATAACATAGCAAAACAAGATTAATATTTAGTATTTTTGTATTTCAGAGTATTACCTCCAGATTCATTTGTTACTTCAAAATCTCAACTATCGTTGAGTTGGCGCCCTTCTTTTCTCTTCTTATTGTTCTCTTTCTATAAATTTATTCCCAGTGACCTTCTTTAGTTGTATCACGTTTGATATTACCAGGTCTCATTTCGTTTCTTGTCTCATTAGCTCAGTATCCTTGCTATCTGTTTAAATCTTTAAAGCCACAATCCAGTGCATTGAAGCTAGCCCGAACACTCACTTGAGATTTAGTGTCTCTTTGGCCATTTAAATTTGTTCCTCTGAGCTTAGCCCTATTTTTAGTATTTTTTTTTTCCATCACTTCTCTTTCAGTTCTTCTGAACTTTGTCAATTCACACATTTTATTCGTTTCAATTTGTTTATGCCATTGAATATGAGAAAGCTTTTTACTGAGTCAAGCATCATAAACTGAGAATGTTTGGAAAGTCAATGGAAAGAATATTCGAATTATAAAATAAATAATTTATATTGAAACCAATGAGCAGGACACTCCATAACAGACGACTGCGGGGGTTCGGCGGGATGTATACTAACACCTCTGTTCTGCAACCTTTATTATTATCAAGTATTTAAGAAGCATTAGAAGAACTGGTGGATTACGGCATTAAGTTAAATGGAGTACCATTAAATACAATTTTTGAGCCCAATATAAACGTAGTTAAAACCAAGCTTATGTTGTTTAGTCGAACAACACACATTACCAATGGAGAGCAGATAGAAACCTTCGAAATATTTAAATACCGGGGAAATATTATATAATCCCCAGGCAGAGTTTTAACCCAAAAACATTTTTTATTAATTTGAAATTATCCAATTTCGTTATAAACAGATTTTGTACGTATTTATCATATTAAAGTAATTATTTATTTTAATAAAGTAATGCATTCATTGGTGATTAAATGTGAATAAAGATAAAAATAACCACCCGACCTAACAAATGTAGTAATAAAATCGAAAGCGAACTTACTTTATGTCACACTTGCAGTTTTTTGGACACACTTTAAAAACAGATTTCATCAAAACACCACCATCATCTACCATCAATGGAATATCTACATTTGAAAATGGCGAATTGCGCAACATCTTGGCTCTTTCGTAAATATCCATCGGTTCGCCTTTGGTACACAATATAACTCTTGCATTCAGTTCCAAAAATTCTATATATCTATCTCGAATTTGATTAATTTCCATCGTTATTTCAGGGTGCACAGAAAGGCTTAAAAGTGTATAGGGTTAAAAAAAAAAGGCGTAGAAAAATAATTTATATAGTTAAATCAATATCAATCTCATGTTTTTTACACAAATAATTAGAATATTATATTGCTTATAACAGAATCAGCGAGAGGGGTCAGACAAGGATGCGTCTTGTCTCCGACGCCTTTCAACGTGTACTCACAGGTTATATTCAGAAAAGCCTTATGGAAAAGAAAAGAGGGAATAAAAATTAGTGAAGAAATCGTAAACACCATGAGATTTGCAGATGACACGGTAATTATGGCTGAGAGTATAGAAGAACTACAAACTTTACTAGACGCAATAAATAGTGAATGCATTAAAATGGGGCTTGACATCAACACAGATAAGACCAAATTTATGATAGTATCAAGGAGTGCAATAAATAATGAACAACTAACCCTTGGTGGACAGCAAATAGAGAGAGTGACAAAATATAAATATCTAGGAGCTTACATCAACACAGAATTAGATCCAGCCCAAGAGATCAGAGTACGAATAGAAATGGCAAGGGCAGCGTTCTTAAAATTCAAGCAATTGTTCTGTGACAAAAATCTGAATATTGCGCTGAGATTGATGTTTGTTAAATGTTACGTCTGGTCCCAACTACTGTACGGGCTAGAAACATGGACGTTGCGCAAATAGTTAAGAAGCTTGAAGCCTTTGAACTTTGGATATACCGGAGAATTCCATGGACTACCAGGATCACCAATGAGGAAGTGCTGAGAAGGATGGGTCGAGACAAAAAATTGTTGAAAACAATAAAAGTACGCAAGACTGCATACCTTACACATACTGAGTGACTATAAATATAGTCTTCTGCAGGTCATCACGCAGGGTAGAGTCGATGGCCAAAAGGGAATAGGTAGAAAGAGGAAGTCATGGCTGCGAAATATTCGAGACTGGACAAACATGACTGTAGATGATTTATTCCACGTTGCAAGAAAGAAAGAAACTTTTAGAAATGTGGTCGCCAACCTCCGTTAATGGGGACACATAGGAAGAAGAAGAATAACCGAGCGACCAACGTGTGGAATATTCTCAATAATAAACAGATTATTCAAGTTTTCTTATATGTACCTTCACGTAATGACGATAATTTCACGTTAAAAAGAAACGATGAATTAAGAATATAAGGTTGAATGTTCGAATAATTAAACTTTGAGGGTATACAAGGCAGCTATCGAACCCGGTGATTAATTTAATCTTGCCCAAGTACTTTCGATCAATAGATCATCTTCAGGGGCATTTCGTCAGTTGTGGCCTATCCGACATAGATTCTGTCCCCGGCTTCTATACAACATGTAGTTTCTCCTTAAAAAATTTTAAAGTGTTTGTTTGTCTTAGTGTATTGTATTTTGTATTGTTATGTCCAAATTTTACATTTATAACATTCTACTATGTCGGATAGGCCACAACTGACGAAATGCCCCTGAAGATGATCTATTGGTCTAAAGTACTTGGACAAGATTAAATTAATCACCGTGTTCGATAGTTGCCTTGTATACCCTCAAAGTTGAATTAAGAATAGGCACATGGAAATATCTATAAAATGTCCTCTATAAAAAATCTTTAGCGAAGGTTCCAAATTTAAGCCATAAGGGTCTAAGGGAAAATTCACTCATTCTAGATAGCTTTTTCTTTCGGTGTCATATTAGATGTTTCTAATGTTGGGCATTATATTGGCGAATTGTTCGCGATTTTCAGCCAGTCGAAATAGTGTCGACATTCTATTTTCTTGTCCAATCGTAAATGTTCTCTAAATATTACATTTGCTTCTTTTCAATTCCTCTGCGATACTCAATTTTACATTTCATTCCAAGCTGAAGTTGTATTGGGTGTCTGGTGTATATAAAAGCCGGTGTTGAGTAGACATAGGTTGTATGTTCCTAGTATATTTCTCTTATGTTAATAGTTCTAAATGATTTACGAACGGCATTTGCTCTATTTAATACTGCTTCGTTGGTCTGTATATATGCCTAGGGTATTTTGGACATTCCTTTATGCAACATATTTCGAACGCTTCTAGGCCATTGATCATATCAGCCTTTAGACTCCAGATTTCGATGCCATAAAACAACACAGACCAAATATAGCAATATGGATATTGATCATTCTTTGACGCAATTTTAGGTTTAAGTTGTAGTTACAGAAAAATGAGTTCATTTTCAGGAACGTTGTCAAGTTACTTGAATTCGGCCCTTGACATCTTTAATTGGGTTCAGTTGTTCTGTTACGTAGTATCACAGATATTTAAATTGGCCAACTCTCAATGTTTTGTCGATCTATCTGTAGAGAAGCACTGTCGTGTGGTTAGAGGCTGAACTATTATAACTTTTGTCTTAGCGACATGCATGTTGAGATCCACTTCTTTTAGTAATCAATAAAAGCTACATAAATATCTATAAGTTGGTCGCGGCACTTTTGGGGGCGTATATTTAAGGCAAAAAGAGCCTTAGCGTACCAAGTGAATCCCAGTAGCCAAACTTGGTGTCATTTACATGCGATTGACATGTGTCAATAGCATTTGTCACGCTGAACCGATCTATCGGAGTTTTGGGTGGTATGTCCCTGACAAATTAAGTTCGCGCATGCGGAAATCGTAACATAAATCCCTTTCAAATAGTAAATTAAACCAAGGTGTATATGCAATCATAGTTTAACACAAAGATCTTTTATTGACAAACGTATCGTAAAAATATAGTTAGCCTCACTTGTACCGTAACTTATTCGCGCCATCTGCTGTCCTTGATTGTACAGTGGTTCTTAGGCAGATCACACAGATTCAGGAACGTACCGGTATTCATTCTATAAAACTTTTGAAACTTATACGGATATTACAAGAGTTTCTCAGTAATAACATACTGTCTACCTTTGCGTATTTTGTGTCCAATTGGGGTGTGTCTAAAAATCGCGTTGAATATTTAACCTTCTTTTCCTCGTCTTCAAGTTATTTGTATTCATCACAGCTTGTTGCCTGCTGTTTCTTCAGAAGTGTTATAAAAACAGGCTTGAGCCTTTCGTCAGGTATTTCACAAGTTAACATATTTAAAAAGCTTAATTAGAGAACTGATGCCTTCGTATCTCACTTTTAAGAGTTCATGCGAAATGCTCTCCTTCAGGACATCCTGCAAGGAAAAATATTTGGAAAGCGAGGTCCAGGAAGAAGAAAAACATCTTGGTTAAAGAACCTCAGAATTTGGTTCAGTACAACATCTGTGCAGATTTTCCACGCTGCTGCAGATAAGATAAAGATTGCCATGATGATCGCCACCGAGAAGTGCATCGTTCTGATCGTTGTACTCTACAATCTGAATAAACTACACTCTTATGAAACATGCCATTAAAGAAATAGACTTACTGCAGGTAACAGTTAAGTCATGTAAATCTTATGTCTATTCTTATACTTACATGTCATAATGGAAAAAAATTATGGACAAATAAAATCCATTAAATTGTTTGGAACTTAGCATTACAGGGTTCTCGTTAACTAGACCTAGACAAGACCATATTGCCTCTTTTCCAAGTATATCATATCCTAAAAAAATTAGTTCGTCATTTAACTAGCCTACTATACAGCACTAAAAATCAATACAATTTCTTTATAAATGAATATTAGTTGCGTCAAGTATCTGCGATGACAAGACTTTCACATGAGTCGGTTAGACAGGTGTTGAAATTACATAACTTTAATCCGTATAAAACACAAAATTCTTCAAGAACTAGACGATGATGATCCAGACCGACGAATTGAGTTTAGTGAACTCATTACTGAAAGAATTCGCGTCGAAACGAGAATGTTAAGAAAAATTTATTTTACTGATGAATGTACTTTTATGCTGAATGGTAATGTAAATAAACAAAACTGTCGGTACTGGAGTGATGCGAACCCGCATCGATTCAGAGAAGGTCACACTCAATATCCTGGAAAACTGAATGTTTTCACTGAATGGTTCCAACAAGATGAAGCACCTCCTCACTACGCAGCTCCAGTTAGGCACTGGTTGAATACTAATTCCGAACAAATGGATTGGAAGGAGAGGTCCTATTGAGTGGCCACCGAGGTCACCAGACTTACCGGCATCTGACTTTTTTCTATGGGGTTGTCTTAAGTCAATTGTTTATAAAATTCAACCTGCGTCACTTGGGAAATTGCTAAAAAGAATTATTACGC
Organism: Diabrotica balteata; assembly: GCA_918026665.1. NCBI lineage: Eukaryota > Metazoa > Arthropoda > Insecta > Coleoptera > Chrysomelidae > Diabrotica > Diabrotica balteata. The sequence continues at coordinate 176,256,328 of OU898276.1, forward strand.
AAGCATATCGCGCTATTTACTAGAACAACATTTGCCAAACTTCGTGCAGAATTCGAAAATACGCTGTATTATTGTTTACAAAACAGCGGAACCCACTTTAAACATTTACTTAATTGACATTTTTAACAAATTTGTAGTTAACAAAAACATCATTAAATTTTATATTTAAGCCAGTTTCAGAGTTATTGCTTCACCTTATATAATTATTATTTATAGCATTGGATAGCATTTTTGTAGTCTTTTCAATGATGTATCACAAGTAGGTTTGCAATTTAAACGTTTTTGTTTGTGATGGGTGGGGCCTAGAGGGTGAGTTCTCTTTCATTTCATTTTACTTTCCCCTTACTATCATAGAAACAGTTTCAAGCATTTTTCGATATCAGTTTTGTTCGTAAGATATAGCCCATTGTAAGTTTTAAAATTGACACACTGTAGATGAAACACTAAAAAAACTGGAACAAAAATGTGCAGAGGTGAGTAAAAATTGACGACAAGTATATCAATACCTTTTATTAGACGATGATCAAATAATTTTAGCAGAAGACAAAGACTACTCTTTGTTGTAAAGTAATTTATTTTATCATTTTTATTAATACAAAAAAGTTAAGAAATACAAAAGCAAAAGATTACAATAATTAGATAGAACGTGTGTTTTAGAATATAGTATAAATTGCGCCATTTATAATGAAATTAATACTAATACAAAATACTAACATATTTTACAAAGAAATATTTACAAAATGATTCCTATTTTTAGAATAACTTTGGCATCAGATGTTTTAATACACTTATACAACTACTAATCTACAAAACTTTTACAATACATGACAATTTTTGTAAATAATATAAAGATTATCTACAACTCTACTACATTGAAACTACTATTTTTGACGAGGTAATATTCAATTCAAAATAAAAAATTTATTCTGAAAACGTTGTTAAACTTGATGGCGTAACGTCAAAAAAGTAATTCCAATGTTAAATTGTGCTTATTTCTAGAATATACAAAACCTCCATATGCAACATCTTGAAAAATATAAAAATTTTATCAAAAAAAAAACATTTGTTGTAAAATTTAAAAAATATACAAAGAATTAATAACAATTTAAACACAAGAACTGTGCATAATAATTTTTTACAAAAACAATTCACTTAATTGGAAAAGAAACTCCAATTGTCAGTTTTTTTAGCATGATAAAGACTGACACCATTAGATTTGGTTAAACACAAATTAAGAAACTTTGTGTGATCGCTTATTCTATCCACCGAATTGCTTTCTTTCGCAAACACAAGTTCACTGATTTTTAGCTTATAAGCATCCAGCAAAATCCGCACTACTTGTTGATTTACATCCACTAGTTGTATCTGAGAAAACTGTCTATACTTCTCTTGATACACGGCTTCGATTTCTTTGTAGAGTTCATTTATGGTAACACAAAGTGAGTCACTTAATTGAGTTTCTATTTCTACTCGATCATTGACACAATTCTCCACGACGCAGAGAAGTTCATCTTCAACAGCTTTAAGTACTTTTTTATGGACCATCAAAGTTGTATGATCACCGGTTTGTTCATACTGTTTCTTAAGATGATGGTTTTGAAGAACAAGAGATTGAAAATAGTTAGGTAGGTCCTTCATTTTCAAACACGGTAGTTCTTTTCCACTTTTAGCTGCTGTTACCTTTAAAGATTTTTTACTTATCAATAATAACTGTAATCGCTGTTTAATTAAAGCATTAAGAGGTATACGAATATCTACTAATTCGTCAACTTCTTGTGGTTCGTTCGAAGATACAACTAATTTTGTCGATCTAGACTTGCGAAACCTCTCTTTACTTATAAAATTTACTGGACAAGACAGTTCTTTAGTGGATCCATCAGAATTGAAATAAATTGGAGCACATTGGTTTTCAGTAGCTACAGGTTGTACAGAATTTAAATTTGAAATAGTACTTACAGGTTTAAAGATAATTTTACTAGCAGCTTTTTCATAACCAATTGGTGGAATTATTGCTTCGGAACCGGTATTATCTGTAAATTTTACCGACGAAGTAGTACTTGTCACCGGATCACTAGTAAAATCGAATTGTTCCTTGACATTAGATGGTTCGTCAAAATCATCTTCAGAAGACTCACGATTGTAAAACTTTAGATCAGGCGATTGAAGAATTGGTGTACAATAGTTTGCCTCTTTATGTAAAAGTGTTTGTTCAGAATCAACAATTAAAGTACTACTTACAGTCTCGGATGTGACGCTGGCAACAGATTCATTTTCTTGATTCGAGTTGTTTATTAATATGGATAAATCAATAAGTTCGTCACTTTTCACTAATTCTAATTCGTTTAAATTGTTCGATATTTCATCGTCCATATTTTCGCAAATGTCCACATCGTTATGTATTGGTTCATGTAAGATGTAAACTTGTTTTAAACCGCTGATATAATCGTCCTCACTAGAAGGCGTCACTTTTGAAGTTTTTTTAACTAATAGAATTTGTTTTGGATTTACAAGTTTATGTACAACAACACTATTTATTACCGTTTTTGAAGGTTTTCTGATATTGCGTTTAATTGAAAAATCTAGCACTTGATTGTCCAAGTTTTGTTTGCTCTTATTTCTACGATTTTTCAGCTTGCCTTGGCATTTACGATTAATCTTTTCAGGTGCAATAATCTGAATACCTGATGGGCCGGCAATATCGCGCGTGACAGGCTTATCCATAATACGACCGCTATTAGGATTCGCGGAAATTTTGTTTAATATGTTAGTAATTATTTGAATCAAATCTTCAGTTTTAATAACAGCCGCCTGATGACTTTGACGAAGTTTTTTGAAATCTTGAATACCGGTACATACAGCTTGCCGGGGTCGCAGATTCCCAGATGAATTTTGTTTAACTCTTGAAGCGGCAGATAGATGCATTAGTTTTTTCGATGGCACTTTCATTAGCTTATTTTTCGTTGTCTCGGAAAAAGGAACTTGGGAATACACTAATCGTCTATTAATGTAGGTAGGTGCCTTGGTGAAAAACGATGGACCTTTATAATAATATAACAGGTTTTTCGTAAAGGCTTTGTTCGGTTGAAACACTACGGGTATGGAACTACGTCTGTGGATAAAAGACATACCTAATAACTTCTTATCCACATTGGTTTTGTTTACACTAGCCATATTAACAATCCTCACAAAACACTATTTGAAAACACGTAACTTTAGCTTAGGTCAACACTAGTAGTACTGATCGTCACTGTTAACACTTTTAAACTAAATTTATGTATACTGTCAAAGATCTCACTTCTTCAGCTAATTCTCTAATAATTGTTAGTAGTGGGAGGGGCTAAAACCTATTATTACATAGCACTTTCTATTTATTGTTTGTATTAATCACTATATAATTACAGCTTTTATGGACATTACAACTTATCCGCTTTCTAATGTTATTAAAAGTAATTGTCTCTATTTACTGAAAGTAAATAAATGAAAATTTAAAAGTAAAAGAAAATATTTATTTTTGATAGAGGATAAAACTGTTTTTTTATTTACTTTATTGCTTTTAATGACATAGTTACATGGAAAGAGTAGTACAATTACACAACAAACGTACAAATATAGGAAATCCAAAAAAATAAAGAACAAAACTATACAATAACAAGATTTACAATACAGAATAAAGTACCTATTTTATTAATTGATTATAAATGCCTTGAGCTTAAGCACACTCGAGATAAAATTAAAAATTGCTTTAGCGAATCATGTACTGGATTGTAAAGAGAAAGAATAAAGTTATTTAAACTGGATAAACAGTCCTTACTTTCAGGTTTCATTGACGCATAAATTGGACAATTAAATAAAATATGTTCGATTGTCTCAAATTCTTTACTATTAGAAGTAGTGCAAATTTCATTTGAACTGATGCCGTGAGTGGCTCCACTAAGGGGCGGGCATGTTTTCGACGCTGAAGTACCTGAGGTTCTTAAAAGTACCCTTGTTTTGGACGCTGCCGGAAGGATTATCGCAGGTACCAGATATTAGATATAATTAGGGTTTAATGATGGTCATTGAAATTTACTTAGTTACTAGTTTGTCAGAGAATAGTGAAAAGTGAACATGGAAATTTCAACTTTAGTAAGTAATCGTGGTAAAATTTTGCTCAAAGTGAACAGTTTTACTTTTTCTCAAGATAAAGTACTAAAATCGGGAGAAACGTATTGGAGGTGCGTAAAACGGTCGTGTAAAGCGAAGATATTCACGAAAGTAGTAGTAGAAGTAATCTAGAACATAATCACGAGTGTGATATCAAGAGGCCTAATAGACAGAATATGCGTAGCAGTGCCAAAAGGAAGGCTAAGGATAATTTGACCGAAAGGCCGTCCAAAATCATACATAGTGCGTTGAAAGAAAATGTAGATTGCTTGAGCCACATGTCTGTTAAAGACGTTAATTTAATACGAAATCAAATATACAGTGAACGACGAATGGCTCAACGGAAACTGCCCAAAAGTAAAGAAGAAACTATTGCTGCGGTAAATATTATGAATATCAAAACACTTAAAGACGAGAATTTCATATTTGCGGTTGAACTAAGTTCTAACATTATCATCTTCTCGTGTAACACTAACATGCGTTTTCTGTGCGGCAGTGAAACGATTTATATGGACGGTACATTTAGTTACTGTGCTCAATATTTCAAGCAATTTTTTACCATACATATATTTATCAATGGACATTATATACCATTGTGTTATTGTTTACTTCCCGACAAATCGGAACAAATCTATATAAAACTATTTAATGTTTTGAAACGCAAATGTAAAGTAATTGGTCTAAAATTCGATCCAAAAATCATTTTCTCCGATTTTGAAATTGCTATACACAATGCTGCGCGTTTTAAATTTCCAAATGTGCACATTAAAGGGTGTCGTTTTCATCTTATGCAAGCTTGGTAATATCGGTGGTTGTGGCTTAATTCGGGAATATAAATTGGCAGACAGTGAAATATCCAAATGGCTGAAATATATTTTTGGGCTGCCATTTTTACCTCCCTCAGAAGTCGAAGAATCTTTCATATATGATTTTATGGCTATTCAACCAAAGGATTCAAATATTGAAAAGTTTTCCCACTACTTATTGGACAACTACATTGGCGACCATGCAACATTTCCGTTGGAGATGTGGGCTGCGATGAGTGAGAGTTTACAATTAACAACTAATGCTTGTGAATCGTTCCACTCGCGTTTTAATGATAATTTTTACCATGCTCATCCAAATATTTTCCATTTTATTGATGTTTTAAAAAATGTTTAAACTGAAACTTACATTAAAATTAATAGTGTCTGTAATAGTGAAAGTAATAGACTTAAAGATCCAAAGAGTAGAAAAAAAATTATGTTCGTTAGAAATAGGATACATGAGTATCAAACTAACTGTATCGATCGATTCCATTTCGTAAAATGTATATCGTATTTATTTCAAAGTGACAAATAAACCTTATTAAGCTTAATATCTAGAATTTTATTACCTGACTTTCTATTTACATTTTAATTACACCCAGCGTCCAAATCATGTATGCAGAAACAGGTAATTTTATTTTTCAGTGTCGAATTTTAAATTTAGCCTCCAAATCATGCACGCCCCCACTAAGAGTAAGTTTTAATTTGTAGTTATTGCAAACTCTTAACTGAACTTTTATTCGGGTTATGTTGATTCGAAAATTTTACATACGGAAGATTCTAAATTTAATGTAATTTAATTTTAGTATAAACGAAACGAAACCCTTTACGATTATTACGAAACTATAGCTCATATATTATTTATTTTCAACTCTTAATTTTTTTTAGACATTTTAAAAAGTGATTACATTAACTTGTGTTCAATTGAGCTTGTTTTATTTCAAGAGCTGTAATCTGTTTTAATTATAAGATTATTGATGGCAATATGTGTCATCATCTTTTTTATTAATATGTATTTAACAAGAGAAATATAAGATTTCTTACCTAGCGAAACTAAATTGAAATCTTAACCACTGTGCTTTCTACAACTTGCAAAGCAAACAGATTGATAAATTTGGTCGGCAAGTTAATCTAAAATATGCATTCCACAAGCCGTTCATCATGGTCAAAATTCGTAGTAAATTCAATTTCTGGTACTCCAAACTCTGGTAATATGTATTTGTTAATAAATTTATTTTTGAGTAATAATAAACAATTTTTCGAGGTTTATTATTTTATTTTTGTAGAGACGATAAAAACGACGAGATAACGATGCAACTGCACATTTTTTACTAAATTTGAAGATTTTTCATAATTTTTCCCCTCTACTGGTAGATAACAAAAAAAATATAATCAAATACAAAAAATTACTTCAATAAATTAAAAATTTATTACAATACCGCATTTTAGCCAAGACAAATTAGTATTAGCGTCGGTATCTTTATAAACCATCGATATGTATAATAAAAAATATTACTTTAACCTTTTTTTTTGTTTTAAAGTTGTGTTTCTTAACACGCTTTTAAAATATTTTTTAGCCATTTAATTTGCACTAAATACTAAAAAGTTATTATAAATGTTTATAAGATTAAAAAGTGCTATTTATTATTAAATCATTTTGTGTACATAAATGTACCTTTTTCCATAGGATATTAGTATACGTCTTAAAGAAGAAAATAAGTCTCGGATTATTGAAATCCATTCAGTTAAATTATCTGCACCAGCCCTAGAAATTAGCTGATTTTTCAAAAAATCTTATAAATAAATTAAATTTCGCAAAAATTATTCAACTAATCTTTTCCACCTTTTGCACACAATTCAAACACGATAAGAACCTCAAGTTCAGATACATTCAAATAAATTTTAATAAATAATAAAAAATTAAATTCAAAAACAGTGATTTTGTTGTTCATTTTGCAATAATTTTTTGTTTATCATCCCATTTTAAATTAGCATATTCCATTATGTGCCTTTTTTTTCTGAAAAAGTTGTCTGTTCATGTCAAATCTCTAAATAGACAAGTTTTTAAGTTATGAACAAAATAATGAGTTTGACTGTTTATTTAAAAATATTTTCACTAAAAAATTGATGAATCCGTAGATGAAAGTCTTTTTGTAATATTTCATACTACACATTTCACCTGTCAAACCCACCTATAGAGTTGTGACGAGTAAAAAAACTAACTTAACTGACCTTTTTCTGAAGACAGTGAATGAAGAATAAAAGTTGGACAAAGCTACTCAGAACCGTTTAAAGTTGATAAAGGTCTTCGACAAGGACACTGCCTGTCACCAACCTTATTTAAACAAACTTTATATACATGAAACACTAAAAAATTGGAACAAAAAATGTGGACAAATGATAGTAAAAATTGACAAGTTTATCAATATTCTTTTATTTGACGCAGTGGTGCACCTAGAATTTTCCTGTGGGGGGTAAGGTTTGGTTGAGCACCGACATTTTTTTTAATGCTACCTCCATTTTGAGTCCTTAAAATTTGTGAGTAACAGTGTCGGAATAGTGTCCTGGGGGAAGGGGTTTCACCTCCAAACCCCCTCGGATGCGCCACTGATTTGATGATGATCAAATAATTTTAGCAGAAGACAAAGACGGCATTATTTAAATGTAAAAAAATCTGGACGAAGAATTTGGAAGGTGGGGTTTGGAAATTAGTTATGATACACAATACATGGTCGTTGGAACCACTGCAGAAGACGTGAAAATAAATGTCACCCCACTAAAACAAACAAATGAATATAAATATTTGGGGGGTAACTTTAACAAATACAGGATCAGACGAAACGAAGATAGGAACTTTATTCTGATACGGACATATGCGGAGGATGGACGAGATAAGAATACCGCTAAGAACTTGGAAGTAGAATCCAAATAAAATGAGGAAAAGAGACGTCCAAGGTTAGAGTGGAACAGACAAATAAAAACAGCAATGGAAAAAAGAGATCTCACTGAAGAAGATATAATACGAAAAGAAGAAAGGGCTGTGGTAAACGGCAAACACAATATGTTGTGTAAAGCTACGGTTAAGTAGGCAAATAAGAGTAAAAAGACAAAACATGCAGAAATAAGAAATCATTTTGTGACTGAAAACAGGCAAAAGGCTAAATGCAAGATGGAAATATGACACAACCGAAATAGTTCAAACAGAAGAGAAAACCGTGACAAATAAAAAGAGTTTGTGGAGTCATCCAGTTATTTAAGTTCCTAAAAATGGGAAATAACAAAAACTACTAATTATCGTAAAGTAATTTATTTTATCGTTTTTATTAATACAAAAAAGTTAAGAAATACAAAAGTAAAAGATTACAATAATTAGATAGAACGTGTGGTTTGGAATATAGTATAAATTGCGCCATTTATAATGAAATTAATACTAATATATTTTACAAAGACATTTTTTATGTTATAAAACTACTTGGAAATTATAAAAAAAATAAATACAGGCAAAGAAATATTTACAAAATGATTCCTATTTTTAGAAAAACTTTTTTGGCATCAGATGTTTTAATACATTTATACAACTACTAATCTACACAACTTTTACAATACATAACATTTTTTTTTAATTATATAAAGGTTATCTACAACTATACTACACTGAAACTGCTATTTTTGACGAGGCAATAAAAAATAAAAAATTTATTTTGAAAACGATGTAAAACTTGATGCCGAAACGCCAAAAAAATAATTACAATGTTAAATTGTGCTTATTTCTAGTATATACAAAACCTCCATATGCAATATCTTAAAGAATATACAAATTTTATCAAACAAAACATTTGTTGTAAAATTAAAAAAATATACAAAGAATAAATAACAATTTAAACACAAGAACTGTGCATAATAATTTTTTACAAAAACAATTCACTTAATTGGAAAAGAAACTCCAATTGTCAGTTTTTTCAGCATGATAAAGACTGACACCATTAGATTTGGTTAAACACAAATTAAGAAACTTTGTGTGATCGCTTATTCTATCCGCCGAATTGTTTTCTTTCGCAAACACAACTTCACTGATTTTTTGCTTATAAGCATCCAGCAAAATCCGCACTACTTGTTGATTTACATCCACTAGTTGTATCTGAGAAAACTGTCTACATTTCTCTTGATACACGGCTTCGATTTCTTTGTAGAGTTCATCAATGGTAACACAAAGGGAGTCACTTAATTGAGTTTCTATTTCTAATCGATCATTGACACAATTCTCCATGACGCAAAGAAGTTCATCTTCAACAGCTTTAAGTACTTTTTTCTGGACCATCAAAGTTGTATGATCACCGGTTTGTTCATACTGTTTCTTAAGATGATGGCTTTGAAGAACAAGAGATTGAAAATAGTTAGGTAGGTCCTTCATTTTCAAACACGGTAGTTCTTTTCCACTTTTAGCTGCTGTTACCTTTAAAGATCTTTTACTTTTCATTAATAACTGTAATCGCTGTTTAGTTAATGAATTAAAAGGTATACGAATATCTGCTAATTCGTCATCTTCTTGTGGTTCGTTCGAAGTTACAATTAATTTTGTTGATCTAGACTTGCGAAACCTCTCTTCACTTATAAAATTTACTAGACAAGACAGTCCTTTAGTGGCTCTATCAGAATTGAAATAAATTGGAGCACATTGGTTTTCAGTAGCTACAGGTTGTACAGAATTTAAATTTAAAATAGTACTTACAGGTTTAAAGATAATTTGAATAGCAGCTTTTTCATAACCAATTGGTGGAATTATTGCTTCGGAACCGGTATTATCTGTAAATTTTACCAATGAAGTAGTACTTGTCACCGGATCACTAGTAAAATCAAATTGTCCCTTGACATTAGATGATTCTTCAAAATCATTTTCAGAAGACTCACGACTGTAAAACTTTAGATCAGGCGATTGAAAAATTGGTGTACAATAGGTTGCCTCTTTATGTAAAAGTGTTTGTTCAGAATCAACAATTAAAGTACTACTTACAGTCTCGGATGTGAAGCTGGTAACAGTTTCATCTTCTTGATTCAAGTTGTTTGGTAATCTGGATAAAACAATAAGTTCATCACTTTTCACTGATTTAAATTCGTTTAAATTGTTCGATATTTCATCGTCCATATTTTCACACATGTCCACATCGTTATTTATTGGTTCATGTAAGATGTAAACTTGTTTTAGACCGCTGATATAATCGTCCTCACTAGAAGGCGTCACTTTTGAAGTTTTTTTAACTAGTAGAATTTGTTTTGGATTTACAAGTTTATGTACAAAAACACTATTTATTATCGTTTTTGAAGGTTTTCTGATATTGCGTTTAATTGAAAAATCTCGCACTTGATTGTTCAATTTTTGTTTGCTCTTACTTTTACGATTTTTGAGCTTGCCTTGGCATTTACGATTAATCTTTTCAGGTGCAATAATCTGAATACCTGATGGGCAGGTAATATCGCGCGGGACAGACTTATCCATAATACGACCTCTATTAGGATTCGCGGAAATTTTGTTTAATATGTTAGTAATTATCTGAATCAAATCTTCAGTTTTTATAACAGCCGCCTGATGACTTTGACGAAGTTGTTTGAAATCTTGAATACCGGTACATACAGCTTGCCGGGGTCGCAGATTCCCAGATGAATTTAGTTTAACTCTTGAAGCGGCAGATAGTTGCATTGGTTTTTTCCATGGCTCTTTCATTAACTTATTTTTCGTTGTCTCGGAAACCGGAACTTGGGAATACACTAATCGTCTATTAACGTAGGTAGGTGACTTGGTGAAAAACGATGGACCTTTATAATAATACAACAGGTTTTTCGTAAAGGCTTTGTTTGGTTGAAACACTACGGGTATAGAACTACGTCTGTGGATAAAAGACATACCTGATAAATTCTTATCCACATTGGTTTTGTTTATGCTAGCCATATTAACAATCGTCACAAATCACTGTTTGAAATCACGTAACTTTAGCTTAGGTCAACACTAGTAGTACTGATCGTCACTGTTAACAGTTTTAAACTAAATTTATGTATACTGTCAAAAATCTCTCTTCTTCAGCTAATTCTCTAATAATAGTTAGTAGTGGGAGGGGCTAAAACCTATTATCACATAGCACTTTCTATTTATTGGTTGTATTAATCACTATATCATTACTGCTTTTATGGACATTACAACTTATCCGCTTTCTAATTTTATTAAAAGTAATTGTCTCTATTTATTGAAAGTAAATAAATGAAAATTTAAAAGGTAAAGAAAATATTTATTTTTGCTAGAGGATAAAACCGTTTTTTTTTATTTACTTTATTGCTTTTAATGACATAGTTACATGAAAAGAGTAGTACAATTAAACGCCAAACGTACAAATATAGTAAATCCAAAAAAAATAAAGAACAAGACTATACAATTACAAGATTTACAATACAGAATAAAGTACATATATCATTCATTGTTTATAAATGCCTTGAGTGCACACTCAAGATAAAATTAAAAATTGATTTAGCCAGTCAGGTACTGGATTGTCAATAGAAAGAACAAAATTATTTAAACTGGATAAATAGTCCTCACTTTCAGGTTTTATTAACGCATAAATTGGACAATTAAATAAAATACGTTCGATTGTCTCAAATTATTTACTATTAAAAGTAGTGCAAATTTCATTTGAACTGATGCCGTGACTGGCTCCACTAAGAGTAGGTTTTAATTTGTAGTTGTTGCAAACTCTTAACTCAGCTTTTATTCGGGATATGTAGATTCGAAAATTTAACATAAGGAAGATTCTATATTTAATGTAATTTAATTTTAGTATAAACGAAACGAAAACCTTTACATTAACTTGTGTTCATTTGAGCTTGTTTTATTTCAAGAGCTGTCCTCCTCAATCTTTTCTCCTTCGTAAGGATGCAGTGGCGTCGTGTAATTTGTTTAACTATTTTTGTCCAATTATCTCTCTCTTATGCGTGTTGTTTTGCTTCGGAAAATGAGTAACCAGTCATCTCCTTTATTTGGTCCGACCATCGTACTGGAGATCTTCCTCTGGATCTTTTACCCGCTACGTTATCTTCAACTATCATTCGCTCCATGCCACGCTCAAGAGCTGTAATCTGTTTTAATTATAAGATTATTGATGGCAATATGTGTCATCATCTTTTTTTATTAATATGTATTTGTTAATAAATTTATTTTTGAGTAGTAATAAACAATTTTTCGAAGTTTATTATTTTATTTTCGTAGAGACGATAAAAATATATATTGAATTATTTTATTGAATATGTAAACTTTTTTGCAGCATATCAATAAATATGTCAATTTTTATAGTTTTTTGTTGATAATTCTTTGATATGCTTTCTGATGTATTTCTTTTTGCTGTTTGTGAGAGCAATGTTTGTTTAATTTATTTAATCTAGAGATCCTTCATAAGTTTGAAGTTGAAACTCATTGACGTCCATTTTGTTTTACAGTTTGGCTTTGGTGTTTCTTGTTTTTCTTTGTTAAACCATTATATTTTGTTATCTAATTATTATCTATCTGTCTATAATTTGCATCCGCTAATCTGTATCATCTATATCCTTATTCACCCCAATGACGCTTCCGCTCTTCATTTCCAAATTGAGCAACGTGGTCTTCGTTAAGTATTGTGTAAGAAAAGATTTTTATTATTATTATTAAAAAAGCTCTTGCGGCTTCTGGTGCCAACGTTAACTCTCGCCAAAATTCATTGCTTTGTGCGTTATCATCTTCGTTTGAAGATGATAACGTACAATTGTATTAGTAATATTCTCTCTGACCATGCGTCCAAGAAGTATCTCTGTTTTTCATTTTTTTATATTATAAAACCTACACCTGCCGCTGTTTTTTTGTCTGGTGCTACTCCACTATATGTTAAGGTATGATTATTTTCCATTTTTACTACTCCTTATCCTTTTTTCTTGGTCTCTGATATTCAAACTCCTCTACTAGTTCTATTTCTTTACCATTTATGCTCTTTATGTTCCACGTTCCAATTTTTCAAACGATACGGTCAGTTTTTTCTTACTTGATGTATCTATGTGTTTTATTCTTTGATTCAATTGATTCATGTCCGTTGTCATATAGGGGGGGGGGGGTCCCAGTTTTGCCATACGAGGTCTGGCTATTAAATAACGAGACTTCTTATGAAAAAGAGTTTTATTTTCAAAATTATTCTATAATCGAATGCTCTCCTTCAATATATTCCTCTTTCCTCGTCACACACCGTTCCATTGGTCACAGCAATGCTGGAAGTCTTCTTTTGTTAGAGCTTTTAGGAGCCATTGACTCGAACTGGATTCCTTTTAATTCAGACTTGATCTTTGGACAAAGAAAAAAGTCACAGGGTGCTAAATCAGGCGTGTATGGCAGGTGTTCGAGCACAGCAATGCCTCTAGCTGCTTAATAACGCTTCAAAGACAGCGCGTTATGGATAGATGCGGTAGGGTCCTGGTGCAAGATCCACGGCTTGTTTTTCGCCAACTCCGACCGTTTCTTATAAACTCGCTCTCGCAGCGTTGCCGAAACTTTTAAATAGTAAGTTTGGTTTACAGTTTGACCCCCTGGAATCCATTCAGTCATCACGATGCCGTTAATGTCGAAAAAAACATGGCTTTAAATTTTGATTTCGACATCCTTGCTTTTTTCATTCTTGGCGATGCAGGAGTTTTTATGTGCATGGATTGTCGCTTAGTTTAAACACCGCATTTGAATATCCAGGTTTCATCGCAAGTGATGATTTGTTCCATTAATTCAGACTCTTCATGTAACCTCTCAAAAAAATCTGATCTGATCTGTTGAAGGACGAGCTTTTGGTCAGGGGTCAAATTTTTTGGGACCAACTTCGCAGACTTTCTTAATGTCTAATGCGTCATGTAACATTTTTCTGAGTTTCTTTATCGGCGTTTACAATCTCAGCAATCATCCGAATGCTTATATGACGATCTCCGCGTACAATTTCATTTATTTTGGTCACTGTTTGCGGAGTTTAAACAGAGACAGGTCCACCTGGACGTTATTCATCTTCGGCGCTCCCTCGACCTTCAGAAAACCGTTTATACCATTCGAAAACACGCGCACGGGATAGAGAATTCTCGCCATAGGCCTCTTTTAACAACTTATAGCACTCAGACGGAGTTTTTTTTAATTTAACGAGAAACTTCACATTAATCCGTTGCTCATGTTTTTCGTCACACATTGTTATCGGCACTTGAAAAAACACGTTCTTTTCTAACCTCTACAGAAAAAATACTACTACAGCGACAAAAACGTGTTTTCGTACCGGAAGAGTAGACACTTCCGGCTATCCAATGCTGCATTCGTTTTCCACTCTTCCCCTCCAGGAAGCCTTCTACGCGCGCAGTTTCGTTATTTAATAGCCAGATCTCGTATCATATTCCTTATTTTTGCCACAAATTGGCTCCATTATTCCAACTTCCCTTCTTTCTCTTTTTGCATCACAATAATTTTAAAAATGTTTTTCTTTTTCCATTTCGATTCCTCCCTGTCTACTATGATCTTTTTAAAACCTACTTTTACCGTCTTGTTTACATTTTTCAGTTACGTCTTGTCTCACTTCTCCTTCTTTGTATGTTAGATAATCATTTATGAATACCTTTTCTCTTTTTAACTTTTTCAGCCGACTCTTCTTTTTGCATAGTTCAATTTTTCCACGTGTTCTCGTATTTGTAGCAAACAAGTTTCTGCCCTAGTTTTATCACTCTTCTACATTTACTTCCCCATTTATGTGTATTCTTATTAAAATTGCCATATCTTCTTTTATTTTCTCTTCATTTGTATCAATATCTAATCTAGTTACTAAAATATTGGTTCTTTTCGAGCCTTTCCAATCTATTTTCCACCTCTTTTAGACGTTGTTTTGTATTTTCTAATTCCTCTTTTATTTCCAGCATTTCAGCCCATGACTTAATTCTAGTAGCTCTTCTTTATATTCTCCATTTTCTTTTGTTATTTCTCTTAGCTTGTTGTACATGTATCTTAGTAAGTATTCATTACCTTGTAACGTTTAAAACGTTACATTTTTATTCTTATTAATTTCAAAGTACTTTCCACTATTTTCTGCTCATACTATTTGATTTTCATTGATAATAAGTTCTTTTTCCTTTGTTTGTATTCCTATATTTTATTTCAATATTTTCCTATTACAAATAAATCCGCTGATTAATTTCTTAAGTCCCCTCGTAGTCCTACCTTCGCTTACTTTATCGTACAAGAAACAGAAACCCCACTCCTAAATAATTTACTTCTATCAATCCGATCTGATTTAATTTCTTTTTAAAATAAACCAGCAAACGTGAAGGTATTATTAAAAAAATAAGTCCTCGTGGTCAGAAACTTTCAACGGTCTGGCCACCTTGGTTTTTATTCAAGAAAATCCACCTTGATTTTTATTCAAGAAAATTGGAGAGGGATCCACATGGTTTCGGCTTAGCGGCATGGTTTTTGCAGACATTGTATGGTCCGAGTTGAGAAGAAAACAGCAGGAGGATTTCTCATACAGTATATAAATATAAATAAATAAAGATATGTGTTAAAGAAATTATTTTATTAATAATACCCGATTTCTCAAATTAAGTTAGTTTATGCCGAAAATCACCCCTGAGGGGTTTCAATGTGCAATGGGTGAGCTAGCCGTTACACAATTATGTGTAACGGCTCCAATCCAAAGCCATGCAAATTTTCAAAATCGAGATGGATTTCTTATTCCAAAAAAAAAACAATTCCATTTTCGTATTCTTCGACCCAAAAAATCCATGTCAATGTAAATTTTCTTATATCATAATCAAGGTGGATTTTCTTGAATAAAAATCAAGGTGTATTTTCTTGAATAAAAACCAAGGTGGCCAGACCGTTGAAAGTTTCTGACCACGAGGACTTATTTTTTTAATAATACCTTCTCGTTTGCTGGTTTATTTTAAAAAGAAATTAAATCAGATCGGATTGATAGAAGTAAATTATTTAGGAGTGGGGTTTCTGTTTCTTGTACGATAAAGTAAGCGAAGGTAGGACTACGAGGGGACTTAAGAAATTAATCAGCGGATTTATTTGTAATAGGAAAATATTGAAATAAAATATAGGAATACAAACAAAGGAAAAAGAACTTATTATCAATGAAAATCAAATAGTATGAGCAGAAAATAGTGGAAAGTACTTTGAAATTAATAAAAACAAAAATGTAACGTTTTAAACGTTACAACCTACATCATCACTCTCAGATTCTTCTTTTCTCTTCGGCTAGCAGGGGATTTCATTGTTTTCTTACTTTTCATAAAAGAAGAAATAGCTAGAAATACCTTTCTTTCTTTTTCCATAATCTGACGTATTCCAGCCAATGGTCTGACTGGCATTCTCAAATCTAATTTTGTTAGTTTTTTATGTTAACATATTTTGCTCTATTTTCATATACTTTCTTCTTCTTCATATGCTTCATCCTTTAAGGATACTGACGATCATCAAGGCCCATTTTAATCTCCCGAAGCTGTTGGCTAGTAAGAGGAAACTACTTATACCGACAATCACTCGGTATCTATGCTTCTAAAATACGTCTAAAATTTCCGCAGAATTTTTCTATTCGCCTTCATCGCCACTGTGGTCTTCATGTGCTTAAGAATTTTTAAACATCTTTAAACAAAGAGAGGACACACAGACAAACAATATTTAATTTTAAATGACCTGAGTTTTATTACATTCCTGACAAATATTAATAAAAAAGACTTTTACGTGTTTTAGATGACTTTATTTTTTGTTAAGATGTGCTTTAGAGAAATCAAACAATTGTTTACAGGTTTTTATCGAAGTTAGGTTAAAATATCAAAGACGTATTCATTTATAAGACTGAGGTGAGACCCTACACCTTTAAAACTAAAAAAAATCATGAAAAGTGATATATATGTTTACGATAGGATACAACAACAGATCTAGTTTATGGTAGACCATATTCGGAACAGATATGATATTCTTCTCAGTAAAGAAGTGCGTCATTTTTTAAACATAAAGACTTACTTTCTGAAAAATCTGTTTTGACCGCGTTTAGTTCATCTTCCTTCTTTATCACTTCTTCTATCTCATAATCGTCCCAATTTGACGGAGATCTGGGCTTCGAGGGATTGAAAACTTTTATTTTTTGTGCATTCGAATTATGTTTATTTGATTCCAGATCTGAACTGCTAGAACCGATACTTATCACTTCTTCATTCCCTCTTACGACAGTATTATCTGAGAGTATAACAATCTAAAAAATATATTTTTGGTTTCAATTGAGATTAGACAAAAGGTGTGATTAAAAATTAAAAAAGAAAATAAAATAATTTTACAAAAATTTTAATGAGTGGTTAGATTTAATTCTTTTCACAACATGAATGCTAATATTCACATCTGTGATCTGCAATTTGATTAATAAAAAAATAAATTTAAACTATAGTACTTCAAAAAATTAGCGGTATAATTTTTTGAAAAATTATGCTACACAAATATTTTCAAATAATTTTAATAGCCATTTAATATAGCTACACATATTGAAAACGAAGTGTTACTAGAGTATTAGAATAATTAAGTAAGTACTAGAGTATTAGTGATCAATGGAGTAGTGTCTAAAAATAAATGGATGACAGACGACATCTTGAAATTAATGGAACAACGTCGACTGATAAAGTCTAATGTAACACAATACAGACACCTGCAGAGAAGAATAAAAAAGGAGATCAAATTAGCCAAAGAAAAATGGATGACAGAAAGGTGCGACGAAATGGAGAATGTAATATCTAAACACGACTTATTTAATGTGCATAAAAAACTAAAAGAAATGAGTAACATACTTCAAAAACGAGTTCCCTCTGTACTCGTTGACAATAATAACAAAATTATTGTAAATGAGCACGAAATAAGAAAATAATGGCAGCTGTATATATCAGAGTTGTTTGAAGATGACAGGAATGATATTGTCGAATTCTACCGAAACTGTACTGACTGCGCAGAAATTATGAAATGCGAGGTAGAACACGCTATAAATAGTGCTAAAATTAGAAAAGCTTGTGGTCCAGATGATACACCAACTGAGTTGCTGAAACTAATAGAGAATGATAACATAAAAGTAGTAGTAAGACTTTTTAATTCAATATATAACATCGGAGTGATTCTCGCAGATTGGCTCAAATCCATCTTTGTCGCAATACCTAAAAAACACAATGCGAGAAAATGCTCAAAATATCGATTAATTAGTATAATGAGCCACACTCTTAAAATTTTTCTCAGAATACTTCACAACAGAATTAGACGCAAATGTGAAGAAGATCTTGAACATACCCAATTTGGTTTTAGAAATGCTATGGGAACCAGGGAGGCACTTTTTGCGCTTAACATCTTATTACAAAAATACCGTGACAAAAGAAAAGATGTATTTGCATGTTTCGTGGACTTCCAAAAGGCATTCGATAAAGTACAGCATGTAAAATTAATGCAAATACTGAAAAATATCGGAATAGATGACAAGGATATTTAAAAAGGCACTTGAGAGACAACCATATGGAATAAAAGTCAAAGGGGAACTACTTAATGTGATTAGATATGTAGACGATACAGTAATTCTATCAGATAATATTGAAGGTCTTCGAATTCTGCTTGATCGTATTCACGAGGTAGGAGAGGAAATGGGCATTAAAATAAACTCGAACAAAACCAAATTTTTAGTGTTTAGTGGTGACCCACATACGCAAAGCTTCAATTAAACGGAGTCCAAGTTGAGAAAATTCACAAGATGGCATATTTGGGAACTGTGATAACGGACCAACTAGATCCAGACATATAAATAAAACGTAGAATAGCAATGACTAAAACTACTTTTATGAAAATGAAGTCATTTCTTTGCAATAACCATCTCAGTTTAGAACTAAGGCAAAAAGGAGCGTCAACAAAGATAGAGAACTGCTAGACTGTTAAACATCGAAAAATGTCTTATCTGGGACATAATAGTAAGGAGAAGTCGATATAAAATATTGCAAAAATCCCAACCTCGGTGATTTTCTACCCATTCCAAGGGAAGCAAAAAAAGAGGTAAATAACATGTATGAAAATAAACATATTTTAAAACTATTTACTTACCTTTGATGTGTTTTGTTTTTTGCCAGTAGCACGTTTACATGTAAGACGTGGTTCCTCACTCGAGTTGCTACCAGTGAATGAATTTTTGTTGTTATGGGTTCTTTCCACAGTCGATGTTTTATTTCTTAAATTATCAGAAGTGGAAGGTTTCTCTAAAATTTCAACGAATGTACCAGTTGATTTTTCAGATTCAGATAGACGTCTTTTCCTGTAAGACATTGCCTTTTCTGGTAATATTTTCAGTTCATTCTTACTATGTGACATATCACTAGAAGAGAAATTATCACAAAAACTTTTTTCGGTAGTTGCATTAACCGTCTTGTTTGATAACTCATTTTTTGAACCTAAATCGTTATTGTTAAAACCTTTATATGACCGATTTACACTCTCAGAACTACTTTCTACTAAGTTCTGATGTATGTAGTTACTGGCATTTTTAGTTTTGTTGTTAAAATTTGAATCTCTGGCCCTAATTGGCTTATATCGGGTGGTACGATTCCTAAAATGTTTTGATACAAACTTTTTAGTGGCACTAGAAGAAACCGAGCTGCCAGTAAGACTAATATGACCTTTATTCGGGAAAAATTTATTACTGAACTCTATATAACGTTCAAACTCGCTGGCTATACGTTGAAGTTGTTCTTCGGAGGTAAAGCAAATGCTGGTGTTATCAATTTGGTCTTCAATATCCGCAAACATACGATAATCTTTATCGGGTTTAATATATATCACAGAAGGATTTTTGCTTTTGCCTAGTTGATGAGTAATGTTGATATCTTTAGCTTTCAGTATATTTGATAGAGATTCTTGGACTCTGGGAAAACAGGTCCCGATTTGTACATCTTCAGATTCCGATATGGACGTTACATCTTTGCAGATTTTGCAACTGGATGATTTGGAAGTGTTGGAGAAATCAGAGCAATCTGTGCTCTTATATTCCTGAAACAATTGAATGAGTAAATACACAGTACTAGCATTTGCACTGGTCCCAGACAGAAATAAATACGTGAAATTAAGCAATAAACACAAAAAAATCGCCAAAAAGTTTTAAACAAAACTTTTTAGTGAATGTATATCTTTTGTAAAGTCATGTTTCTTCACGTGCATCTTCAATTCAAGTACATTGAAGAGATGCACCAGTGACCCGAGAAAAGTACTTGGGCACGGTACTTGAGTATCAAAGGTACCCAAGTTTTAGGCGTGGGTAGCTTCCATGACGATTTGCCGATATCGTTCTCAATCTTGTGCGGCATGTAATAATTCATTTGCTGATAAGCCAGTCCATTGACGAAGGTATCGGAGCCATGAGTATTTCTTTCTACCAATTCCGCTTCTTCCGTCGGTCTTTCCGTTGAGTATCAACTGCATTATCCTGAATCTGCTTTCTCTTATTATATGCCCCAGATATTCGAGTTTTCTCTTTTTTATCATCTTTATTAAGTTACCTTCGTCTTGACCTACTCTGTTCAAGACTTTTCTGTGTGAAATGTGTTGAACCCATGATATTCTGAGCATTCTACGATATAAAAATGTCTCGAAGGCTTCTAATTTGTTCATCATGTTAACCTTCATAATCCAGGTTTCACATCCATACAGTAATACGGGATCAACATAACATTTTAGGAATTTAATTCTCAGCCGTAAGTTCAGCTGAGAATAGATCTAAGTTTCATAAATGTTCCTCTTGCAATTTCTATACGAGTTTTAATTTCTTCATCCGGATTAAGTGTCTCGTTTATTATTTAAAATGGTTAACTTTTGTTATCGGTTCATTATTGACAATTAGTTGTATAGCGCCGAGGTCTTGTTTACTAACCACAAGTAACTTTGTCTTTGTTGTATTTAGGATTAGTCCGTTATTAACGCATTCTCTAGTGACTTGATCTATAAGGAATTGAAGATTTTCGAGACTTTCAGCCATAGTTGCGGTGTCATCTGCATATCTGATGTTATTAATAGTTTCTCCCCCCATTCGAACTCCACATTGCCCTTCCAAGGCTTTGTTAAAAATTATTTCTGAGTAAACGTTAAACAAAGTTGGGGACAACACACAACCCTGTCTAACACCTATTTGAATACAAATTTTCTAACAGACGGATAGGAAGAGAAGGACCAATTCATTGGACAGTTAGATTACCGGAATTAAGTAGAGTCAACCTCTTCTGGGGCTATATGGATGGTATTCTGCAATAATAGTCTAAGCTACATATACATGGTTCAGAGTAAATGAGCATATTGTGTCTACCTACTATAAGAAATTTACTGGTAGAAAATAAGGCTTTATTTTCACATTTTTATATTTCAATAATTACAGGCTATAACTTAAACGGCTTACACGGGTTTTGCAAAATTGTAAAAATATAAATGGTCATTTTGCAATAACCGTCTATTCCTCCGAAATGGTAAATTCCTACTCCATTTAATCTTGATCAATCTCGAAATCAGGATTTATCCCAATTCCTTCCAAATCATACCTATAATATTCCTATCATATTCCTACAATATTTTGCTGACCAGAATTTTGACTATCAAACAACAGTTCCAATATTTTATATAATGAACAACTGGTTTCGTTATTTGATCACTGCAATTTTTTGTCGGCATTTATGGCACCAACACTCGAGTAATCGCATAACATATTATGTTACCTTTTCGGTACACTATATGTGATAAAAGGAATTTAAAAATTTCTTTAATCAATTGCCGAGCTGACAACACAGAAAATTCACAGTTTTAAATAATATACTTTCGTATTTTACCGTTAAAGATAAAGCCTCTAGTTTGGTGCAATTTTATTTCTTTAAATAAAATTGTGATATTAGCGTAATAATAAATTGCTTGTCTTTTAATAAGTCAAAATAAAGATTTGTTCAATTTAATATCTTGCATCTGGTGCACACAATGAAAAGACCCTTACAAAGATTTGCAACAAGCGTCTAACCCACATATTTATAATGAAAACATGGGTTAGGCTATTTTTACAAATTTCTGTTTTCATATTATTTGACGAATGTGGTTTAGAACTTCGTTCACAAACGCCTCCATGAGTTTTAATATGGCTTATATCATTTTTGCTTGATGTAGTATGCATTATGATCAACAGTTTGACACGTCTAACCTCATTTGTAAACAAATATGGGTTAGACGGTTATTGCAAAATACCGTTCATATTAAAAATATAGTGCACCGTGAACCTCCAACAATTAATAAACATAACCGTAAGAATTAAAAACACATTTCATATTATTACGACACAAATGCTTACAGATCATTATTTTAAAACCGTCTTGACAGTCATTTAAAAACTATGGGTACAACAGGTTGTTGCTTTTATATCCATTTTTAATTATACAAGGTGTTGAACTTGTTACGATTTTCATTGAAATTGGGTTATAACTTTTTAAATACGCTATATAACACAAAGTATCTTTGAATTCATGGAACGTGTTTCATTAAAAAAACATATTGATGCGATACAGAATTATGGAAGACCCTGTATATTTATAACTAATTTTAAAGAGTGAAGCTTATAGCTACCTCTTATTTTTGTAAATATATTAGCTTAGCGATAGTTGATATTTAATATTAGCTTGTTAGTTCGGACAAAATAAGGAATTTTTTTATTCAAATGTAAAATTTTGTTTATATCTAAAATTTAAACAAAGGTGCAGTTTAAAAGTGTTACTTCTTCTGGACTGAAAACTATAAGTTTGATTTTCATATTTCATCTGTAACAAATCAAGGGTAAACTATTTTGACGATTTGGCGTGAGATTAATTATTGAGATTTATTAGTCCTTCCGGCAATGATCCATTATAATCACCAGGGCCGTATTCAGGTTATTTAGCCCAAGCATGGAAATGGATTCAGCAGCAGGAACTTCTACTCTGGAAAGTTCTGGCAATCTACTTGTAAACCAACCATCAAAATTATATTCTACAGCTCTTGATCAATCTATAAATAAATTTTCAAACAAAAAACAAGCAATTCTACTTCACTCACTGCCAAACTCTAATATCGAAGTTTACCTTAATGCAGTAACTTCTAAAGTGAATCCCAGAAAAATACATTCTATTTCTAAAATTATAAATGATCGTATTTGTATCTTCTTTACCAGTGAACAGAGAGTCGATGAGTTTTAGCAAACGACAATGGAATTGTAGTAATTAATCAAGAAAGTATTCTAGCCCGAAGACTAGTAACTCCAAATGAACGATTGATTATTTCCAACGTATGTCCAAGTATTCCACACAGCATTTTAATAACTCCAATTGACTTTCTCAAGATAGGGACTTCAAATCCAGTAGTCAAGCATATCTGGAGTTTCCGACGATACACTTCTATTGCGCCAACTAACAGATAAATTACCTGATTCTATGTTAATTAAAGCAGCAAGGGCATTTTGCATCTCAGTGTTCCAATAAAAATAATCAGTTATAATTGTTCAAACAATACCCAAAATAATGTTCATCTAAACTCTTTACAGAAAGTACACCAATCAGCTTCCCTTTCAACAGTTTCTTCTACACAATCCTCTCCTACTGAGACTGAAACTACAGTAAAACAATCAGCTCCTTTGTCGATAAATTTCTCTACAAAATCCTCTCTTACTGAGGCTGAAACGTCTAGAAAAATCATTACCTGTCAATCAAATCAGCATACTCCGATAAGCTGCGACCTACCCAATGAGATTCAAATGAATACCTTTGATCAATATACATCCTCATCCCAGCACCCTAAACGAAACCTATCTGAAATAATATCCCCCCAATAAGAGATAACAGGAGTCACAGTTGCAGTTGACAAAATAGCCATGGCTAAATGGGCTTGGGCCGGACATGTTGCCAGATTAGCGGATGATAAATGGACCAGAAAGATTCTAGAATAGCGACCAAGGCAAGAGGCATATCGAAGCAGAGGACGACCAACGACATCATCCGACTAGATGGACGGATGATATCAAGCGCATCACCACAAACTGGATGCAAGAAGCTCAAAATAGAAATAGATAGAAAATTTTACGGGAGGCCTACGTTCAGCAGTGGACAGATATAGGCTAATTGATGATGAATAAGAGATAACGAAAATGCCTTCGCTGAATCGAAGCCACGAAGCAAAAAACCAAAAAGTCAACAAGAAAACAACAGTCAAATAAAACTCCAACAATGGATACTTAACACAGGAAGAACTTCTTGATTGACTTCTTTGAAAATGCGCATGGTTCTTCAGATCCTCTCAGTGTCGCCTGAACTTACTCGAAGGATTGATAGACTTTCTAAAGAAAATACATCCTATGTTAAGTCCGGGATTTAAGATATCTTAAATCCTGTTATTCTAGAATTAAAAACAAAATTACGGAACAAATTTTAAGTAATACTTCTACCGATGATTCTAGCGATTCCTCTGCGAAGACTTACTAATTAAACTATTTTTAATTCTATTATTCAATTGAACCTAAATGGGTACCATACCCACTTGGAAGATCTTAAGATTCTTATAAATAAATTTCATACATCTATCCTATGTTTGCAAGAAACACATTTTAAAGGAAATTCGTGTCACAATCTTAAAAACTTCATGTCCAGACTACGATTAGGACACACCAAGATCACACATGATTTCCTACTACAGAAGTGATCCAAACCTGTGATACGCGTGTGATAGTGATCTAACAGTACATCACTTATTAGTGAAGTGTCCTTTATGCGTATTCGAAAGACAATATGAACAGTTACCTACAACAATAGAAGACATTATAGGTGTATCATACTTTTTTTGGTTTCCTCAGTACTATTTAACAAAACCTAATTGTATTCTTAATTTTTTTTTATATTTATGGTATCTGTAAAATCCACCATTGCTAATAACCCTTGTGCTTGAAACAGTTTCAAATAAAAAAAAAATTAAACCTTTTCCTTTCAATTTACAGTTTGTTTATTTTCTTGCTCTCGTAGCGTTCGTGGATGTTCATACTCACCCAAATAGGTTTTCCAACATTATACACCTTTCTATCCACCCAAGAGGCTTTTCTCTAAAATAAAAATAAGTTTATAATTCAGTAAAAATGAGAATATCTTAAATACTTTTCTCTTTCCTATTTTGTCAGGCTTACGCATCCAGCGATTGAGTACATTACAAACCAGAAATTTGGATTCTTCGGAATGGTTTAACTTCAAATGAACCGAGAGAGCTTTATCAAATATGGTTTGGGAGCTCATTACCGGTGATTTCAGATCAAAGTTTATGATGATACATTCAGTGTAGCTACAACACATAATAACATTATATAAGTACTTAAAACGGTGAGCGAACAAAGAGATTTTGTGATAGGGTAATTCCACGTTCACTAGGAGGGTAATTCCACGTTCACTATACAAAGTTGGTCAGGCGACCGCCCTCGATTTGATTTAAATTTTACAGGTGTATCCTATATTACAAAATATGATGATTAACCAAATTTCAGCCTTGTAGATCCAAAACAGCGGTCTATATGATTAATTCAATATTTTCTCAGTAAAAAATTGTTTTTCCGTATTTTATCACTTTTTCTTGCAAAGCAGGTTCTATATGATCAAAAAATATCCAAAAATACATTTTTGATGTAAAATTTTTCGCTGAATTCGATCCCGGTGATAAATTAGCCACAGTATCAAGGAAAATTGGGAACATTCATAAACCCCATTTTTTCTTTAAAAATACCGCAAATTCGGGTGACTTGATAAATTTTTGAAAGACAATTGCTTGTAGTTTTGGAATGGAAAGACCTAGGAAGTTCATATACCCTTCAAAAGTTTAGCCTCGATCTCTAGTTTATATAATAAAACTGCCATAACGATATAAATTCTAATGCAGTTTTTAATTTAAACTTGCTTAAAAAAATGTATGTTGACTAGAAAATAATTTCAAAGCTTTTCAATTTCGATAAACATGGGTTTATTCGAATTTTAAGGATGTTTCGGAGAGAAAACTGCAAATCTAAGACGGCCATTTAAAAAAAACGGAAAAAAATATACGAAATATAATTATTTACAAGTTTGCCAAAAATTATCTACGTAACCTAAATTTTTTTGGAAATTTTCAAATATTTTTCCTGAGCATAATTTTGATCCAAAAAATATGAAACAAAATGTCAGTATTTTTGGGCATTAAAATGTATTAATAATAATAAATTAAAAGTTTAATAGTAATTAAAATGTATGTAACAATAAAACACTGAAAACTTTGTTTTCAAACTTCCACAAAATTTATTTTAAATCTTATCACTACAGCTGTTTCGGCTGATTTCCTTTCTCAAGTGATCTATTTTTGGCTTAGGTTTACAAATTTATATTCTCTAATGAAATAGGTTGAGGAGGGGAGAACTGTTTGTCTCAAGTTGTGTCATTCAGAATTATATCTGTGTTTTTAATTTGTTGATTTCCATAGATTCTAACGAAGATAGCTTAAGGCCTTTATTTTGAATGTCAAGAATTTTAAATTTGTCATTAAAAGAATGATTATGATCTAGAAGATGAAGTGCGTATGTCGAATCTGTTTTTCTATTCTTGAAAGCCCTTTCATGTTCTGCTATTCGTTTATCAAAGTTTCTACCAGTTTGACCGATGTAAATTTTTGGGCAGTCGCCACATTGAAGTTTGTACACACCACTATTTAAGTGTTTTTTATTTTGGCTCTTGTTATTTTTAATATATTTGCCTAGGTTGTTATTTGTTCGGAAAGCTGGTGTTATTCCTTTCTTTTTTATGTGTTTGGCAATTTTTGTTGTTATTTTGCCTGTATATGTAATTGAGCAGAAGGTACTGGGTTTTTTCTCTGGTGGTGGTAATACTAATTTCAGGGCTTTCTTGTGTAATTTTTGATTTAACATTTTATTAATTGTTTGTTCGTTGTATCCGTTGTTTACTGCTATTTGCTTAATTATATTTAATTCTGTCTCAAAGTTGTATTTTGACATCGGAATTTCTGTTAATCTATGTAACATACTATGGTAAGCTGCCAGTTTATGTTGTGTTGGATGGGATGATGAATTGTGTATAGTCGTGTCAGTATGGGTAGGTTTATGAAATATGGAGAAGTCATGTTTGTTTTGAGGTCTGCTAATTTTTAAATCTAAAAAATTTATGTATTGATTTTGGTCTGTTTCTATTGTAAATTCAATATGACTATGAAGTGAATTAATATACGATAGAGGACGTACTGGTATGTTTCACAGGAACTAACAGGCAACTCGACCAATTTTTATCGTATATTAATTCACTTCATAGTCATATTGAATTTACAATAGTAACAGACCAAAATCAATACATAATTTTTTTAGATTTAAAAATTAGCAGACCTCAAAACAAACATGACTTCTCCATATTTCAGAAACCTACTTATACTGACACGACTATACACAATTCATCATCCCATCCAACACAACATAAACTGGCAGCTTACCATAGTATGTTACATAGATTAACGGAAATTCCGATGTCAAAATACAACTTTGAGACAGAATTAAATATAATTAAGCAAATAGCAGTAAACAACGGATACAACGAACAAACAATTAATAAAATGTTAAATCAAAAATTACACAAGAAAGCCCTGAAATTAGTATTTCCACCACCAGAGAAAAAACCCAGTACCTTCTGCTCAATTACATATACAGGCAAAATAACAACAAAAATTGCCAAATACATAAAAAAGAAAGGAATAACACCAGCTTTCCGAACAAATAACAACCTAGGCAAATATATTAAAAATAACAAGAGCCAAAATAAAAAACACTTAAATAGTGGTGTGTACAAACTTCAATGTGGCGACTGTCCAAAAACTTACATCGGTCAAACTGGTAGAAACTTTGATAAACGAATAGCAGAACATAAAAGGGCTTTCAAGAATAGAAAAACAGATTCGACATACGCACTTCACCTTCTATTCTTCAAATTTAAAATTCTTCACATTCAAAATAAAGGCCTTAAGCTATCTTTGTTAGAATCTATGAAAATCAACAAATTAAAAAACACAGATATAATTCTGAATGACCAACTTGAGACAAACAGTTCTCCCCTCCTCAACCTATTTCATTAGAGACTAAATTAGTAAACCCAAGCCAAAAATAGATCACTTGAGAAAGGAAATCAGCCGAAACAGCTGTAGTGATAAGATTTAAAATAAATTTTGTGGAAGTTTGAAAACAAAGTTTTCAGTCGTTTATTGTTACATAAAATGAATTTCCATCAAGTAACGGTCGAATCCATCAATTATTAAAATGTATGTTCATGAATTTTTTCAGATTTTTTAAAGAAAAGGATCACTTTTTTCTTAAAACACATTTTTTGCAATAGGGGCCCCTGTGGTTACCGAGGGAGCTGAAAATTTGGGTTTCTAAATATGTTCTTTTGAGTGTTCACTGGCAAATGACAATCCAGACGAGTGCAGATTTTATCATCTTCTCCCGCTATAACTTTTAAGCTTATTTTTAAATAATACCTAGACCAAAATCATTTCTATTTATGAATAAAACCAAACTATACCTCTGAATATCAATGTTTTCTATGCTACTTCTAAAAACCATAATTAAGTCCCAATTTCTAGCATGCAATTCCTCATTATTTTTACCCTTTTCAGGATTTAATGATTTTTTATCTGTATACCAACTAATTATTGAATCGAGAAGATTAATATGAATCCAAACACCAGTACTTTCATCCTAGAAGAAATTAAACAAGCTAAAGCAATAAAGGAAGCTATATGTATTGTATAATAGATGAGTTGAGAATAATTATGGAATAACCGAATCCAGGCCATGTTTATCAAATTATATTAAATAAAATAGATTGTATTAAAATATTACAATTTATTGTCTTCTGTGAACAAATTTTCAATCATTGTAAGTTTCTACTTCTGCGCCAATTTTGTTATTAATTATAAACCAATTTTAATAGAGCTACTTTAAAACTATGTTTTCCAAAAAATGTTAGTTATTGCACTGTTATTCCCAACACCTTAAATATATAAGAAAAAATATACAAGAAGATAGACATGTGTACTTATTAAATAGCATGACTACAAGTTGAAGCTGTTTCTGTAACCACCGATAAAGAAAATATAGCTGTAAGTAGTATAACTTTTGATTTGTACATAAAAGATTGTTCGTATAGGTGCAAATATTATAAAACAGAATACAGAGAGAATAATTAGGTGATACAGGTGTACAGGGTCTACCGTTAGGTTTTGCTTTTGAATTTAAATGTTATGTTTTTTACCAGCGATTTTCAAGTTGGGTGAAAGTTTAGGGAGTCATCTCTACACTTCAGGTTTTCTTGCGTTTCTATTTTTATGGATCCTTTTATCGCTCTTGTTTTGTAGCATGACACTGCTGCGATCTGTTTGTAAGAGCTAAGTTCAATTTTGTCTTAGAATGGTCTATAAACTCATTGATTTTTCGATGGAAAGATATCTTTTGCACATCTTTCATGTTTTTAGTAGTTTATGTGCGGTTGTGATCACCAATTTCGTTTTGAAGCATTGAAGTAAAAATTAAAATCGTGTGCTAGGGTCCGACACAATGGGGTATCGCAAATAAAAGATACAAAACATTTTCAAAGCTAATATAATTAAAGATTCGAAAATATTTTACCTACCTTGGGCATTCATGACTCGGGATTTAATCTGCTGATTTGACTGCAAATACAAAGATGATGTATTGAGAAATTGAAATGTCGTCCAACACCGCTATTTACAAGATATATTGTGAAGAGGTTCACCCTCTGAGAATTTTAAATGCATTGAATTGTCTCGTCTCAGTTTTGGACAAAATTGTTCTCAATTTTTAGCCACCCGCGTCATTAAATATATTGTACCAAATAACCCTCAATTTCAGCTAGCAACTAACGCTTTGTTATCCCAAACATATATGGACAATATCTTAAATGGAACCGACAAATTTTCTGAGCTTGACGTACTTTATGGAGAATTAAATCAAATTATTAAACCTTTACATAAATGGTCTTGTAACTCGCCCCACTTTTTAAATCAGATTTAAATGAGATTAAATGAGAAAATTTGGTCTGTTGACTATTTAAAAAACCTACAACATCGCCCAAAATGATGGCCCCTAGCAAGAATGATAAAATCAATTAGTAGCAAAGATGGAAAAGTTAGAATTGTCCGTGTTCGTACTTCTGATGGAGAATATATTCACCCTATCACTAAGCTGATTTCTCTTCAATTGTCTGAAGCCGATAGTCTTCTATAGCACTGTAGTTGTGCTTAAGAAGTAAGTTTAGGATATTTCTAGCTTAAATAGCTGAATTATGTAAGAAATTTATCAGTAATTTACAGTGTTGCTACGCCACTGGTAGCAAACAATTTCTAATTTCATAAGATCTACCGAGGTAACTTTAGATCCAAGAGGATTTAACAAAAAAAAACACTGAACACTTTTAAGAGGATATGGATTGAGGCCAAATCAGAGGATTTGATTATCGTTTAAAAATACTTTGATGCAGATCTTGACTGATTGCGAGTCACTTGCCTGATGCCCACTCAAATGGACTTAAAAACAGTGTGGATGTCTGCAGATACTTTTGACGCGTAGGATAACGCCAAAAAGTCAAACTTTCTGGAATCGATTTCTTCTTTTCTATAGACATTCCCAATACCAAGAGCTGTCTAGAGTTATTCAAGCTGCTTAAATCATCAACTTACTAAAAAAATTCGAGGTAGAAAGTGCTAAGTTTACCATAGAGTGCAAAATTTTACTGAGACTCAAACTATCGCAGGATACGAGGTAGTTTCGTCTATAATATACCTTGGTTTTGTATGCGAAATTTGAAAGCGAATAAGGCTTGCAAGAGCGGCAATGACTTAGCTATACGTGGTCTGACCTGATCATCACATTACTAAGACAAACAAGAAGAAACTCGTTTCAATTCTGGTCTTTTCCATATTTTATTATGCATGTGAGACTTGGACGGTCAAGGAATCAGATAGACGCTTTTGAAATGTGGACATGTAGACTGAAGGGATTAGAAGAAACCATAAAGGTTGGACTGTATATTTGCGCTGGTTATGAACTTCTTGTTGAAATAAACTTGAATAATTTAATTAAAACTTTGACAAAATTAAAAAAACGTTTGTCAACTTGAAAGGAACGATGAATTCTGACATTTACAATGTGCCAATTTTGCACTAGCTGGCGTGTAATTTGAAGTCCAAACATAGACCACTACTTCAAATTCCACGGGCAGCTCGCCGCACGAATATATCGGTTCTAGATGAAATTAGAAACCAATTAACTCAATCAACGTCTCTCTAGTACAGTTTAGTCTATAAATCTAAGTTATTTGGTCATATCCATCGAAGCGATCACAAAATAGAGCTGTTGTTCTATTTTGATGATGAAGATATGCGTAATTGCGTAAGACTGCTTTAATTACGTCGATAGTCCCTCTGATTTAAAATAAAAGGCTTTTAAATTCTGCGGGACATTTTTATTGTCGCTATTGTTCTGCTTTCTGTATGATGTTGAACTTGTAGTCATTTTTCCATAGGGCGTGCTTAGTGTCTTCTAATTCTTGTGGTTTTGTGCATACGTAACATAGTCGTATGGCTCTTGAGGAATGAGGATTCTTTATACGATTAACGGGTAACTCAAAATTTGAGTATAGTTTAAAAGGAATTTAATATGATGACTAGAAACGAATTGATGGAGAGTAGTGAACCGATGTGAAGACCGCCATTTCGTGAGGCCTTCACGTGGCGTTAGTTCTATGACGCTCGCTTCAGCATTTTAAATTTCAAAATTAAATAACGCATTGGTGTGCATTGAATTTCCAAACGTTTTCTAAAAAGGTGGAGGAGGATGAAACTGATTCATACATATTAGCTTCTTATTGTAAAACTTATTACTTGTCATAGAGTGATATCAAAAAGTATTATAAGATATTATACCACTGATACTTACAATATGCTGCTCACATTTAATATCACCAATGATAACCTTCTCACAGTATATAGAAAATATTGTTTTGGTTCTACGGTTCAATACTTGTAGGAAGTCTCTAACAGTCGAGTCAAATTTTTGTGCGCTTATTTTGGAAAATTTTGTTCTTAGTTCCTCTGATTCTGGAAAAAGGGCATTTAATATTTTTCTCAACTCTTGGTCAGTGCACGTTTTCAATATAAGTTCGAGAATCAGTGACTGAAAATCATAATCTCCATAGATACTCAATGTATCGACCAGTTTGTATCTAAAAATAAAAGATAATTTTTGGGTTAGTTAAGGAAAACACATTACAGACTTTATGTGGTATTTTAAGTTTTCTGACTTTTCACGATACAAACAATAAAAATATAAACTTGTAAGGTCGATAGCATATCATCGCCCAATTAACTGATTTCAAAAGATAAGTAACCCAAAATAGAGGTAATCCAAAAAATCGGAAAGGAGAAAGAAATCGTGATCACAATTAACAAAGAAAACTTGAATATCTAGGCCACATATTGAGACACGATAAGTACCGTCTACTGCAATTGATTGTCCAGGGGAAAATAGACAGTAAGCGACGGCCAGACAGGAGAAGACACTCGTGGCTCCTAAATCTGCGGAAGTGGTTCGGGCTCACATCGGTCGAACTATTCAGAAGCGCCGCAAACAAGATCAGAATTGCCATGTTAATAGCCAACATTCGGAACGGACAGGGCACTTGAAGAACAAGAAAAGATAAGTAAATACATTATGCAGTCTAACTATTTATTATTTTAATAACAATTATGTAAGCATACATTTTTTAAGTAAATGCTAACTATTTGATTCATCTGCGAACCAAACAAACTTTAACGTAAAGGTATATTGTAATCGAGATTTAAAGCACGTGGTCTGGAATTGTTTTTTCTGACGTTTCGTACACAAGTGGTTATACTTATTTATAGGTTTTTCACCGATGATGATTTGATAGGTTCAAAAATGTTGAAAATTTAAAAATTCATTTTTGATTAATTACTATTTAACTGAGAATAAGCCACAATTAAAGGTTAAAGTACGTTTATTGACGTTTCAATTTCCACTTTGGAAATCGTTCTCAAAATACAAACATTAGTAAATTAAACAAATTTTGTTTTTTTGTTACTTAGTGAAAAATCCTTCTAATAATTTAGTATTATCTGACTCATTTAAATTGACAATTCAGACATACATTATGCATTTTAAAGTAGACGACTTTAAAATGATATTGCGAATATTGTTGAGTTGCGTTCCTGGGACGACTTTACTTATAAGTTTATTTGATTACATGAAATCAACAATAACTTGAGAATATCCGTTAGAAAAAAATCATAGCATGTAATTCGTCTTTAAAGAGACAAACACATGCCATGATAAAAGTAAAATTCTCCTGTCAGTGATTCCATAGTAAATTGTGAGGGAAAACCCAGGAAAAAACCTCATAATACTATCCCGACATGGTAAGTATTTGGTCGTGCATTTAGTTTACCTTCAATAAACACCAAATTCTGATTTTATATGTTTGTTATTTAAAAAACATAAATGATGCTTCCTCTATATGTTACTGACTTACTAATACTGGTATTTTCTTATTAATAACTTCCTCTTTTAATATGGGTAACCAGATTCTACTAGATTCTGCCGAGTAATTTGTGACACAATTGGTCTCATTTAGCATAATTAGAACCGCTTCTTTAATTTTTCTTTTTTTACCATCCGTTTCTTTTAGGACTACATTTGAATTATTGCATTGAACCCTATGTTCATTATCCCATGCGTGTTTACATATTTGAGATCTATCAAATTCTCTATTTTTAATATAAAATTGATGTTCACTTATTCTAACATTTAATGGCCTTGATGTTTCACCTAAATAAAACTGATCGCATTCACAAGGTATTTAATAAATTCAATTCTTTGTCCTTTCTTGTTCATTGTTAGGTTTGGTTTTGGACAAAATAGATCTCAACGTGTTTGTTGTTTTGATTGTTGTTGAAATGTTGAATTTATTTCCTGTCCTTTTAAGTTTTTCTGATAATTCTTTTATGTACGGTATTGTTATTTTCCTCGTATTATACCTTATGTATGCTGTAGGATCTCGTTCTAAGTTGTTCTATTCTATTCAATCGATTGTTGAAAATTCCTTATTTATAAACGATAAAGGATAATCATTTTTAATAAAACAGATGTTAACAAATGTTTCTCCTTCAAGAACGAATTTTCGTTAGAACAAGTAATTTTGGCTCTATCTTTTAAGGATTTAATGATTCCCTTTTTAATATTAATATTGTGATTTGATTTGAAATTTAAATATCTGTTGGTGTATGTTGGTTTTCTATACACCTGAGTCTCGTATCCAGTATTGTTCTTAGAGATTAAAACATCCAGGAAAGGTAGCGTGGTATTATATTCCTTTTCAATGGTAAATGATAGTCTTTTCTTTATCGTTTATATCATTTAGAAATATGTCCAACAACTCTGATCCATGAGGCCATATTGAGAATACATCATCTACATACCTACATCATACTGTTGGTTTTAAATTTTGTTTAGAAATGATATTTGTTTCAAAATCTTCCATAAATATATCGGCTAATAATAATAATTTTTGATAATTTTAAAATTTTAATAAAAAAATGTAATACCAATTTACAAAAGAAGTTTTTACTTCATTGTGTTTTTTAAATTATAATTATAAATTAATAAAACCGAAATTAAGTGAAAATTAATTTTAAACCTTTATTTTATTCTTCTGACTTCTCTCTTCTTTCTTCTGTGATTTCACTAGAGAGTGATGGATTTTGGAGCTGCCAATTATTAATGTCTATATTAATGATACAATACAATGCGTGCATTAAATAAATTGCCTCACAACAAATGTGGAACTCAAAAACACTCTATGTCTGAACCGTGCATTTTGTAGTAGTAAACTTTTATACTTGACACATATAGATGAGAAAAAGAAATTTGCAAAATAGGTGATCTCTTGAAAAATAATGGACATTCTAGACTGTAGCTTCTACTTTTTCTTGTGTTTCTTGATATGTTGATCGCAGGTTCCAATTTGGATTTGCCTTGGGTTTTCCTGTTTTATCTTAAATAAGTTTTACAATGAGTGTGTTGAAAATAAGGAAACAATTTAACTTTCTGACTGATATGCCATATTTCAAAAAATTGTTGAATTTTGGACAATATCAATTTAGATGAAATCCACAAGCATCCAATGAGGATATTTGGCATACATAATGGCATTCAGAGACCTTTCAAACAAATAAAAAATGTCAATGATCTCATACACACTTTGTTTAATATAAATTTAAAGATAGGAAGCACTTAAAGCCAAGAAATAATTCATTAATCATTTGTCTATTTTTTTGATGACATAAAAGTACCGAAAAGCTTTTAGAATATTGTAAAGAATATATTATACTTACATATAAAAATTATTGCACTCATTCAGATTACTGAGTTTTTCGTTAAGAGTATGACATCTTACATCCTTTATTTGATAGAGACAGTGAAGAAAAACTTTTAAAATTTCCTTTTTGATTGTCCATCTTGCAAGTTCCCCAATTAAAATGTCATAAAAAAATGTGATATTTTTTATAGCAAAGATTTCCATATTACATCCAACCAAAATGTTCTGAAAATAGGATATATAAATAAAAACATGAAATGTTATCAAATAATGAAAGTCAACATTTTTATTTTTAACAATTGGAAAAAATGCTTTTACTGAATAAAAAATTAGCTGTAACTGGCCTCTATACAGATCTTAGGTAGCCTAAAGTCCATACAGAGACGATGTCTCAAGGCCAGCAACTACAGTTTGAGTTTTATATTGCCATCATGTAAATCTATTTAAAACGAATATCATATAAAACGATTAGCAACAATGTAATATATAACAAATTTAATAACATTTAAAGGGTTTTACCCAGATATTTAGTGGCTTTACACATGTATACCTAATAACGTTGGAATTCTCATTCTAAAAATGTTCTGTGATGTAGCCGAAAGGGTTCTTTTAAATAAATATGCCACTGAACCTTTAACAAACAACCAACAAGCTAAATTTTTTGTGATTTTAGTAAAAAACTTTATGTGATACCTCTTCATTATCCCAAGATGAAGGGGAAGGGGAACAATAAAAATTAATTTATCAAGATTCTGTGTGCCATAGAAAGAAATGTTTCAAATAAAAAAAGTAGCTGAGATAATTTTGAATGAAAATATTTATTAGCACTTTTTGTGTAGAATGAACTGAAAATTAGTATCAACTCAATAGTAAAAATTCTATATCTTTTGATCAGAGTGTCCTATTGACCAAATAGTTAATTAATATCTCCCAACCAGGATCAAATAGAATCTTTGACAATACAGTGCACAAAAATAACAAATATTATTGAAAGTATGGTAGGAGATAAACTGGATACCAGTATATCTAAATTTAACATTGTTAATACATTTTCTATTATTTTATACAACATATGTTCTGTATGCAATAAAGTTGAGGAACTGGAAGTATTTCTTAGCGAAAATGATTGGCCAGACCTTGTGCTATTAACTGAGCACTGGTTATATCCCCTGGAAACACTTTGCATTAACAATTACTCCATAATATGTAAATTTTGCAGATCTCAAAGCATCCATGGAGGCACATTAATTTTAATTAATACAATGTTTCAGTATGAATTCAATTTTGTTGACTACAATAAATTTAACCACCTCTGCAGTGAATCTGAATTTGAATTCTCTATTACTTTCAGTAAGAAGCTTAATACTTTTCTTATTGTGGTGTACAGACCCCCTAAGTCTATTATTCAGTTATCCTTTCAAAGATTGGAATCCTTGCTTAATAAAATTCCACAAAATGCTTTTATTATCTGGATCCACAACATACCTATGTTACTACCATTACAAATTTACTTAACAGTTTTAATATGAGAACGCTGTTACCAATCCAACCAGAGATAACAGCATATTGGATTATATTTGTACTAATTTACATCCAGATCTAGCGTGTGCAGAGTGATTCTCTATTTTTCATCAGATCATGATCCTATTTTATGTGAATTTCCCCTTAAAAATCCACCTTATACGGCCAGATGAGGTAGGATTTTCAGTAAAAGTAATTTTGACAGGTTTATCAAATTATGTAATCAGGAAGATTGGAATAATATTTTTTGCTCTTCTGATTTGCTTCATCAATGTCATCACACTCTCATGAAGATTTTCAAGTTAGCATTTCAAAAAAGAGTTCTTAAATCGAAAAGTAAGAAAACTTGGGTTACTAAATGAATTAGAATTTTCTGCAAAAACTTAAGATCGTTAAATTACATTAAAAAACATATAATATGCAATGATGAATTTTTGATATATTTCTATAAATATAGGTCCATATATAGAAAGGTTACTAAATTAGCCAAATGTATGTCTTTTAAATCTAGAATGGAAAATGCCAATAATAAGCAAAAGGAATATTGGCGTATAGTTAATAATTTTAAAGCTAAAGTTCCCCAAACTACTGATATAGTCTTAGACCTTAGTGAGCTGTCTGATCCAATGCATTTTTTAAATGGAGTAAACATTACAAATTCCTTTTACTTTCTTCCCACTAACTCGGTTGAAAAAAAATATATGTCATTAAAAATCCTATGGCTGTAGGCTGGGATGATATCCCACCTAAAGTTTTATCCCTTCTTTCTCATAATGTTCTGAGAATTTTAGCGGAAGCGATTAACACATCTTTTTCAACGGGTCACTTTAGCGATTGTTTAAAATGTGCTAAGGTTATTCTTCTGTATAAAGGTGGTGACCACGATTTACCTGCTAATTATCGTCCTATCTCTTTGTTACTGTAGCTTTCAAAGATTGTAGAAAAATTGGTAAAAATCCGAATTATGACTTTCTTACAAAAACACAATTTACTTTCTTCCTTCCAATTCGGGTTCCAGTCATTAAAAAGTATATATGATGCCATCTCCGAAATTCATGGAAAAACTATACTTGGACTTAAATAACAATTATGTTGCTGCTGCAGTTTTCTCCCATCTAAAGCCTTTGACTGTGTCAATGACAAAATACTTTTTAATAAACTGGAAAGATATGGTTTTAGAGACACTGCTCTAAATTGGTTCAGTTCATACTTGGAAGACAGATGCCAGTCTGTATCAATCAATGAGCACTACTCTAGTAATATCTTTATTAATTGTGGAGTACCTCAAGGCTCTATCTTGGGTCCTATCTTTTTCTTGATATAACTAGCCTCTACATTAATGGCCGGTTTACTATATTTGCAGATGACACCACAATTTTATGGCAAACAAGGACTCTATTGTTCTGAACAAGATTATTAGTAGTGATATGCTAAAAATTTTAGAGTGATGCACAGCTAATCATTTGACATTTAATTTTTCAAAAACCAAATTAATTTCTTTTAAGAATGATATAAGTAAACAACATTACCCTGGGAAATGAAGGCATTTGTTCTGACACCCTAAACAAATTTTTAGGTCTCTATATTGATAATAGACTCAAATTTGAGCAACACACTGTATATTTAAGCAAAAATATATCATTGGGTTCCTTTGTTGTCAAATCAGTTACTCACCTTTTAGACTTCAAGATTGCAAAAAGTGTTTATGTGGCCCTGATTGAATCTAATTTGAATATAGTACTGCCTTTTGGGGTAACTGTTCTCTTCAACATTTCAGTAGAAATTTTATGCTACAAAAGAGAGCACTCAGATATTTATGCAAGGCAAGTTTGGTACATCATGTAGACCTCTGTTCGGGAAACATGGTATCTTGACACTTCCTTGCAAGTATATCCTTAAATTAGCGTGCTTAGTTTTTAAAAAACATAAAGAGGATATTCAGACAGATTCCCCTTACTAAACTCATCTAAATTATGTTATTCCACTTCCAATTCCCTCTTCTACATTAATTAAAAAATCATTTATTTACACTAGTAGGAAAGTGTTTAATCACCACCACTCAATATAAGATCCTCAAGCAATATTTTTGTATTCTGAAGAGTAATCAAGAAGTTTTTATTATCTTAATATTGTATAGAGGAATTTTTTAAGGACAGTTGCGCTAATTCATGTATATTTTTCTTTAATTATGGAAATGTTATAATTACTTAGTATTTTAATGTATCTTGTGCCTTCTTTGTACTATATCATATTGAGTTTTATAAATATAAACTCATGTTAAAAACAATAAACTTCCCTCTCTCTCTCTCTCTCTCTCTCTCCATCTCTCTCTCTCACTTCCCCTCCCCCCCTCTCTCTAACTCTCAAAAACAAAACACATTTTGATTGACTGAAAAAAAAAATGAATGAGCAATAAATCTAATTCTACTTTAAGGCAACATTTATTTACCACTCTTTTCTATTTATCATAAGAACCACATTGTACAAAATCTTTATAGACAGAATATGATAATACATTTAGACATTTTCATTCAATATTGATGCTATTAAAAATATTTTACTAGATACCTTAAAGTATATCACATGTAGGGTAATGTTTCTTTGACAAACTCACTGCATGTGAATCATTTACGCAGGTGATAACAAGCTGTAATGCTATTGTTTTAATGCAATCATATTTCTGAGAACTTAATACATACAATTTTGCACTTTTACTAAAGTATAAAAAAATATATTTAAAAAAAACAGATAATCCTCAAAAAGCTACAATTAAAATATAAAATTTAACTCAGATCTATAACATAAAAATTATATGTGAAAGCAAGAGTGCCCTGAAGGCAAAGAAAAATAATAAATTACAAATAAAAGATTTATAAAAGTGAAACTTTAATTAAGGAAATATGGTTGTTCAGTTTAACAGTTTTTCCAAAGAAGGAATAAAGCTATATCACTAATGTTTCTTGTGGTATATTAATACAATTTACTATGTTTATTGAAATTAAGCCATAATTTTACTTTAAAATAAGTTTATTTTGATGTTTCAATTTGCGAAACGAATATTTTAGATGCTTATAAAAAGATATTTAAATTTAAAAAAATACAAGTTCTACTAATAGTAATTGTAGCAAATATGTTATGGCCTTGAGAATAATTTTGGCATCTTATCAATTACTTAACAATTTATTTACATATCTCTGGAAGTTAAAACTGTTTGATTAAGATTGTTCGGTTTTATTTTGCCTCCTAAAATGTAGAAATATATGTGAGATGAATTTAAATGCTATGATTTTTATAAATATTTGGGTTACAATGTAGTAAATATAAACATAAATACCCTTCATGGGTCTTTCACATTTTTAAGTACTTGTTTATAAAGTTCTAAAATAATGCAAAGACACTTAAATGGCACAAATATGCAAATCAATCTATAGATCTTTGATAAACATAATTTTTCACTTCTAGAAAGAGACTATAAAATCCTCATGTTACATTACAAAGTGTTTTATACATTATCAAAGTGTTTTATACATTATCAAAAAAATAATATTAAGAACATACATACTACTGCAAGTTGATAGTTCAATAATTCAGTAGATATGTGTTCAAGTTCAGTAGACATTCAAAGATAAAGCTGGATGCTTATTAAAACTGAATGCTTACAAATTATTCACCAAATCCTAAATAAACACAACCAAAACTACTTTTAGAATTTTTCAAAAGGTTTACTTACCTTAACATGTTGCATTCGGGTTCTAGTAATGCATATTTCCTCACTAAAATTTTCCAAACTCCAGGTTTCTTCAATAACCTTTTGTATGGTTTTCTGTATGTTTTCATAATTAGTATGTGTATCTTCCATTTTTTACTTTACTTAAATAAGTATTTACCAAGAAAAGCAAAACAATAATCAAAAAATGAACATATACATAAACATAATATAAAAAAACTTCTTTACTCTTTGGTTTTATTGTTGTATTTTAGTTAAATAGATTTGAAAATTGAAAAAGCTTTGAATTTGAAGTTCGAAGAAAGCGGACGCCGACTGTCACAACAATATACATAATGTCAAAACGTCTTCTTTTACTTTTCTGTGATGGATTATGCAGTTCTGTTAACCAATCGTTATTATTTTCTTTGATGATAAGTTTAACAGCGATATACATTTGGTGAACTAATTTTCATAGTATAACAATAACTATTAACAAATAAAAAAATTTAAAGAAAAATAGTAAAAAACTTCAAAAATTTTGGTCTTGATTCAATGTATGCAACAGTCATTGGCGTGGTAGCGCATTGTCAGTTGCCATAACAACAGTTCAATTTAACTACTTACTGTCAACATTTCATAACAAATCAATTTTCATGCTTTAGGTAAGTCATAAATTGAATTTTTTCCAAACCATAAATTAGAATCACAAAATAATGCGTTATTGCATACATAAACATAATACAGCATGTAATTATTACCTTGTCATCTCATAATCGATATACTTGAAAAACTCTATAGGCGTATTCCCCTAATTAGCGAAATGATTCCTATTAACTTTGATTCTTTGATTTATAAATTTCTGCATTAACTTTTTTTATTGCAATTAAATTCAATACATAGCGATTTGTTTTACAATGTGGTCAACCTTGTGACATTTTTCTTATTTTGGTGACCCAGACAAGGCTAGGATTAATTTTCAATCCATGTCCTTTTAAATAAATAAATTATAATTACCTATATCAAAATAAGTAATACAGTAAAAGTGTAAAATTATTTTTATAGCAAATTGTATTCAAAACATTTTACAATATTTATAAACAATTTTAAATTGTCGCTAAATATTTTTGACCTCATTTAATCTGTATATTTTGTATTAATTTGTATAATATAAAATATTAAGCTTCTCTAATTATTTTTGCGATAAAATTATTTATATTTAGTTGTAGATAAAATTTTTTGCCTCGTTGAATTCAGGCTAGGTATAATTTAATAAATATTTTTAATTTACGTAATCTCAGACAGTAATCCTGTTTGATTTTGATACAGTTTTATTATGGCTTGGACAGTAGGTCATACAGCAATTTCAAGCAATTTATTAGGAACCTGTGTTATATCATTTTTTTGTTGTATGGTGCTTATTTAAATATATAAATAGGAAAATGGCATCTTATTTACCAAATTATAAGATATACACACGAACGAAACGGGGACCGAGATTTACTCAAGAACAATAATGCCACTTTTTGCTTTTAAATAATAAATTAATAAACATTTAAACCACCAATTATTATTATAATTATTTATAACGGAATAAAGTAGTAATATGCTTAATGATATTCCACGACATGATTGTTATATTATTATTGTCTGTTACCGCTATTCTGTTTATAGATTTTCTTACTCCTTCATTGATTATATTTTTTTTTAATACGCGGTATTTGTTTTATTGATAATTTTTCGACTTTAATTAACTAAGGAACGAGCTTTCGATTGTCATGAAATTATCTCGTCTGTTATCAATGTCCTAGGGATATTACTACTGAAAATTAACGTGCTCGGCAACAAAAGCCACTTACACGAAAACGATTACAAATGTAAAACTGTTACAATAAATTACAAAAATATGTTATAGAGTACATACTGTTATAATACAATCAAACTTATATTTTATAATATAACTGAACGTCTCTGAGGAATTTTAGACTTGAGGTTATTTGATTTGTTATTCAGTATGTCTTTTAGATCACTTTTAAGCCAATAAAATAGCCTTTTTGCTGAAAAATGATGACATTCGGTGAGAATATGGTTAACTGTTAGATGTGATTGACAGGTCTCACGAGTGGGTCGGTTGCTGAATGACATCAGGTATCTATGTGCAAATCTTGTATGTCCTATTCGAAGTCTTCGTGTTACAATAGCGTCTCGTCTGGACATACCGACAGAGATCAAATCAAGGGGACTATCGACTAACTGTTGGATTTGATGTAATGCTGAGTTATTGGTGTCTCAGTGTTGTTGCCATCGAGTTCTTGCTCGTTTCCTAATATGAGACTTTAAATCTTTACTAATATGTGTATTAACCACATCAGATCATGTTGAGACAAGTTTTGCATGGCTGTCTGCAAGTTCGTTGCCTGTAATACCAATATGGGATGGTAGCCAGATTAATGTAACTGTTATTTTTTGGGAAGCGATTAGTTGGTAACAATCAACGATCTTTTGGACAATATAATGATCAGCGAATATATAATACTCGGTATTTAATTATTTATTTTTACTTGATTCTCTGTAGTTACTTTGTATGATCAATTTTACCATTATAATAATCTTTCTGTCTATTCTCAAATCTACCAGGGTCTGTGATAACGCTGGAGACAGGACGGCAAAGTGATATTGCTTGAGAAAAAGCATTATTTCGGGGGCAGGTTTAGTCTTTATAGCTACATATTTACATTTTTCGAGTTGCGATATAACTAACCTACAACAATGATTTCTACTAACATAATAACGAACTATCAACTGAACTCCGCGTTCTCGATGACCTGCAGTTATATTATTTTCTTCATTGATCAAACTTTTTTTTGATCCAAATTGTTGGTTCTTTCCTTATGAATGTATGGTTTTAAAGCCAAAAATTAACTATGTAAAAAAATTGTTTGTAAATATATAGCGAAAATCTTTCTTCTTCTTCTTCTAGTGCCGTTTCCACTAATAAAGGTAGGCTATAACCATTGCAAATTCGTCTCTATCTTCTGCTTTTCTTAAGAACATCTGTGTGTTTAACCCGGTCCAGTCGCGAATGTTTTTCAGCCAGAATATTTGTCGTCGACCAGGACCCCATTTTCCTTCGATTTTACCCTTC
This sequence comes from Diabrotica balteata, assembly GCA_918026665.1. Lineage (NCBI taxonomy): Eukaryota > Metazoa > Arthropoda > Insecta > Coleoptera > Chrysomelidae > Diabrotica > Diabrotica balteata. The sequence continues at coordinate 176,300,201 of OU898276.1, forward strand.
ATAATCAGCTGCAACAACTCGCACTTATCATTTCTAAGTATGTGCCTCAAATATGCTGTCTTTCACCTTTTAATAGCGGTCAAAAGTTCTCTGTCTCTTTCAATTCTGTGCAACACCATTTCGTTCGTAATATGATCGGTCCATGATATCTTCAAAATTCTCCTAAAAAGCCATTAACATTACCATTAACAGTCCAGGCTTCGACACCATAAATAAGCATAGAGTGGATATAAGATTTTACCATCCGATATCGGATTTGTAGATTGAGTCTTGTTACTCAGAAATTTTCTCATCTTCAAAAAGGCTGCTCTTGATTGCTCTATTCCATGGCCTGGAATCTTATATGAATGACTTGGTTCATTCCCCCATCACTTTGACCCCAGCGAGTTAATAAAGAGAAATGACAGCCTATTTCTCTCACGAAGACTTTAACCAATCATACACCAAATAAAATAATCAAACGAAGCACTGTCAATTCTGTCAATCCAAATTAATGACAGATCTTCCGTTTGTTTACAAGTTTTCAATTTTATTTTATTATCTTTAACTTTCGTTTGCATTTATTCTTAGTAATTTTAATTTAAATTTGGTTACTTAATTTTTAAAGTTTATTTTGAGTTACCTATTGTAGCAAAGAATTTTTGTGTTGTGCTAGTAACAAAACTAAACATGGTGACAAAGAATATAGACACTTAGTCGTCTATATTCTTTGATGGTGAATTATTGTATTGTTCGTTGTGTACAAATCATGGAAAAATTACAAAAAGAATGATAGTAAGTTGTCAGGAAGCAAAAAATAATAGTATTTAACTTCTGCAAATATGTGTAATAAGGCAGACCTATAGAACAAGTGCCGAGGAACTGACAGAAGATTAGTGACAGATCTGTATTTGGCAGTGTTGCCATATCACAAATAAATCATTGAAAGAGCATGCGATATTATATTAATTAACGTTCAACATTTTTTAAAGTTTTTGAAAGAAGTTTAATTAATTTAAATTTAATTTATTATAATTTAAATTAACTTTAATTTTTTAAGCTTTTAAATTCTTAAGTTATTAAATTTAATTAAACATCTTTACCGATATATTTTTACTTTGTTATTCACATTTTAAGGATTAAATTGTCAATAATGATAATTTAATCTCTGCAACGTAAATTTGAAAAAATATCGATCTGAACAAGTTCCAGTAACTAGCTAATACATTAACAAAACGATATTCAGGTACCATTTCACCCCAAAATTATAAGAAAATAGTCATAATGATCATAAAATTGAAATCTGCTAAACATCTGTTGCAATCTGGCAACTACTGTTTTCAAAATTTTGACAGTATTGCCAAGTTTATTTACTAATCTACCAAAGGCCAATTATAATTTTTTTTCTAATAACTAACTGCAACTAATATCAAAAGAAACAAATATTCATTCGTTCGTGTTTCATATAAATTCAAAAAATTTTAAAAAATACCCGATTTCATAAAATAATATAATAAAAATGTACTGTTTCAAAGCATATTTGAGGCATAAAACATACACATAATAAGGACATGGCAATACCGCAGACACAAATTTGACATGACGTTTATGTCAAATTCTCGGCACTTATTCTATAGATTTTGCCTGTAATAAATATTATGTAATTATTTTATAACTGTTTTATCTTAAACAACAAACAAATATACGTATATCTAGAAAAAATTGTGCATCTTACATCCTTATTTTCCAATAAATTTTAATTAGTAACGAAATAGCCCACAAGAGGCGCTAAAGGGTATGTATGTAAGGGGTGTTCATTCGAATTTGCCGCCAAAAGATGATTAGTATTGACCTCAGCCGCAAGGGGTTCTAATGAACCAAATTTATACATTGAGTTGCCTATCTATTTCTACTATTATATTATTTATCTATGGCTCTATTCTTGAGCGAATTTCTGATTTTGGATTTAGATCTTCGGTAATCCAGACTCCTGGAGAAGTATTTCATTTTGTTCACTTGCTCAATATCTTCATTTTTTATCTGAATCCTTGTAATGACTTTGCCCCTCTTACTGATAACCATGGATTTTGTTTTCTTTATTGTTAAACCCATGTGGGTATTTAGAAGACTACTTAAAATTCCCTGGACGAATCACACAACAAATGTCGAAGTATTAAATTCAATGGGCAGAGAACGAGAATTGTTGCCAATAATAAAAAGAAGAAAAACTGCTTATCTGGGCCATATATTTCGAAATTCCAAGTACCATTTCTTAAAGCTTATTATGGAAGGGAAGATAGGAGGAAAACGGAGCATCGGAAAAAAGAAATACTCATAGCTTAAAAACATAAGGGATTAGGCAAACCTCGATGCCCATGCACTCTTTAGAGCCACACAAAATCGAGAGAAGTATGTCAGAATTATCTCCAGCATCAACTAATTGGATAGGGTACCATAAGAAAAAGAATTTAAACCAAACTGTTCCTTCTTCTTCTTCTGGTAGCACTACAACCCGGGGTGGGTCTTGGCTGACTGCACAACCTGCTTCCATCTCGAACGGTCGTCCATGATGTTTAAGTCAGTGGGTAGCCCCATTGTTCTCAAATCTGACCATATATTATCTCTCCATCGCATTCGTGGACGTCCTGAGGGCCTTCTCCCTGTCGGGACTTCTTCCCAGATTAACTGGTAAGGCGGTTATTAGGGAGCCTATGAACATAGCCAGCCCATCTTATACGTTGGGATTTAATCTCTTGGACTACGTCGCTAGCACTTTACATTTGTTTGACCTCGGCATTTGTTCTCATTCGGTATTGGTTAGTATTCGGATCGTGATAGGGACCGAAGATCTTTCTGAGGATTTTTCTCTCAAAGCATCTGAGTTTACTTTCCATTGCTTTTGTCAGCGTCCACGTCTCACACCCATACATGAGCACCGGTCTAATTACTGTTTTATATATCCTGATTTTTGATGTTCGTGTTAGGCTCTTGGATTTAATAGTGTTGTGGAGGCTATACATACATCTGTTTGCTGCCTGAATTCTCCCTTTTATCTCTTCCGTGATATCGTTATCTGTGGTGATAGTCGCTGTTCCACAGTATCACAAATTGTGTTTAGTAACGTCTGCAGGTCTGTCTTACTTTCAGCGATAATGATTGTATCGTCAGCATAACCGATGTTATTTATATTTTCACCATTTATCTTGACCCCTTCTGTACAGTTTTCAAGTTCTTGCGTAAATAACTCTTCGGAATATATATTAAATAGTAATGGTGAAAGTAAACAGCCCTGTCTCACTCCTCTACTTATCTGTTGCACATCCGTGCTATTTCCATCTAATGTTACCACATCCTGTTGGTTCCAATAGACATTTCTCACTATGTTAATGTCATTTTTCTCGAATCCTTTTCTCTTTAGACATTCCATGAGAATGGTATGTTTAACTTTGTCGAAAACTTTCTCATAGTCTATAAACGCAAAGAAAAGAACTTCTCGTTGGTCTCGACATTTTTGGGCAAGAGTTGTGAAACTATACAGAGCTTCCACTGTCTCAAAGCCGTTATAACGGAATAAAGTTGGGATTTACTTAATGATATTCCACGAAATGATTATTAAACTATTCTCGTGTATTACGTCTATTCTGTTTATAGATTTTCTTATTCCTTTATTAACTATATATATTTTTAATATGCCATATTTAATTATTTATTTTCACTTGATTCTCAGTAGTTACTTTTTAGGATCAATTTTACCATTATAATAATCTTTCTGTCTATTTCTAAATCTTCCAGGGTTTGTGGTAATGCTGGAGGCAGGAAGGCAAAATAATATTGCTTGAGGATAAGCATTATTTTAGGGCAGGTGCAGGTTTTCGTATACAATATCGTAAGAGAGAAAATGTTGCCGGAATATTTTCCACTGGTATGAAAGTTTGTTGTCTGGCAATTTTCATTAATTAAATTTTGACAGTTAAATCACGAGAGTTTATTCGACTGATTTTATCAAAATTTCATAAGCGAAAATTGCCAGAAGGCAATTGCCGTGACCGTTCGGTTTCTCAAAGCACTAGAAACGACAAAGCAGTCATCTCTAGCTGTTGTAATTATGCCTCGACCTGAACCAGGTCTTCGAGTAAGCAGACCGGTCTCTTCGTACCGTTGCCATACTCGTTGCACACTCGAGAGACTTACACCAACGTTTCTCGTAGTTTCGCGCTGACCGTGGCCATCTTCTAAGGCTAGGCGCATACACATCGAATTTGGACGGTCGATAAAAGTTCGACCGAACTTTTGTCGATGATACCTTGCGCGCACACTACACGATATTTATTCGATGACGTTTTTTAATCCACAAAGGTTTTTTAGGTGGAGTCATTGAGCAAAAAGACAAAAAAGGGAATCTAATCCTTATAAAAAGGAGACCAAAAAAGTGGCCTCTGATGGCGGACATATCCGGAAATACGAATGCGCCAAATTTAAATTTTCCGACACTTATTAACAGTAGCTATATAATATTTTTTAGAATGTGTCTTAGACGAGAAAGTTTTAATTATTTATTAACGGTAATAGTCTAAAATGCGACACAATTGTTAAAAAACTTCAATATAAATAAGATTTCTTGTGACATTTGGGACAAACAATAACATAACCCAACTGAATTTGATGTCAAACAAGGAGAGAAACTCTCTTTCCTTGTTTAATGTGGCCTCTAAAGATCGCACTTCCTGTCTAACAATATTTTTGCCCCCACAACCTTTACATTCCCTCTTTTGTCTTTTTGCTCGATGGGTGGAGTGCACAAAATCACAATGAGCAACACAGAACTACGTAGCAACACGGAGCGACGTACCTTGAGCAGTTTAAAAAAAAACGCAACTGGTCCTCTGGTCGGTCGATAAAAATCGATGTGTGTGCGCGCGTTCATTTGATACTATACGCCTTGGAACGACGGCAACGACCACGGCAGCCGTGAATGCAGTGACATTCATCGATCGCCACACGACATAGATGCCGTGCCGTTTGGCGATCGATGTGTGTGCCCGCTCACATTTGTTTCTCCGCACCACCAAAGGAATTTGTTCGATCGAACTTCTATCGACCGTCCAAATTCGATGTGTGTGCGCCGAGCCTAAGTTGCCGCCACAACAGAATTTATGCTCATTGCAATACACTGACAGTGATAACAATACACAAACAATTTACAATTGACGTTAAAACCATAGAAACAAAAACTGTGCTGATAACGGTTTTTAGGAATTAGGCTAAGTGGCCCTTTTTATCTCAAACGCTTGTCGAAACAACAACGACAACAATTTTTTTTAAGAAATCCATTAGTAAACTATGTTACAACCGAAAATAGTTAAAACAGAATAATAATTTCTAAAATAAATTCAAATTACGGGGTGACCGTAATTTTATGCTCGGTAGTGTAATATACGAAAGACTTAAGGTTCAAAACAATAACAGCTGCTATTCCATTTCGCAAAAATCGTTCTCACTGGAACTGACGGTGTTAATCAGTGCTGGGATATCGCAAATTATCTCTATCGTATTCAGTTCTCAAAAGAACAAAAACGATACGAATGCACGCGTAAACTTGAATGCACGTGAATGCACAACTTAATAAAGATATTAATAAAGCAGTGAGAAAGGACATACGACAATATAACACAAAAAAGATTACAACGGTTGTCGAGAAAAATAAAAGTTTAAAGGTGCTGAAGAGATGTCAAGCTCTAGGTAAGAAGAACATTGTTAAGCTCGCAGATCGAAATGGAAAAGTGGTAACAGATAAAGATAAGATAATTAAGGTAGTTGAAGAATTTTACACAGAATTATATAGAGAAAGGGGAAGAAAGACGGCACCAAGTTAAGAAAAGTCCAGAATGTGGGTTCAGAGGATATCCCAGAAATAACAATCGAAGAAGTCTTAAAGTCAATAAATAGAATGAAAAACAATAAAGCAGCTGGTGATGATCAAATCGTTATTGAGGCAGTTAAAGCAGGAGGAAAGACAGTATTGAAAGCATTGACGTAATTATATAACTTATGCCTTTCAAACGAGGTTACACCATCTCAGTGGAATAAAGCTGTTATAGTAGTCATGCACAAAAAGGGAGATATAACAGAGCTAAAGAACTATAGACCTATTAGCTTGTTGTCTCACGTTTATAAGTTGTTTATGAAGATAATAACTAATAGGCTGACATCAAAACTAGACTTCTATCAACCTTGCGAGCAAGCAGGATTTAGAGCTGGATACGGAACAAATGATCATTTGCAAACCATTAAGTCGTTGATTGAAAAAACCATTGAATATAATAGACCCCTGATACTTGTCTTTGTCGACTTTGAAAAAGCATTTGATACGGTCAATCAAAGTGAAATGCTTCAAGCTCTAACACAATGTAGAATAGATCACCGATACTTATCTCTCATCAGATACATCTATCAACATGCTATAGCCTGTGTAAGACTTAATGAAGATACTGGGACTTTTCGTATTGAAAGAGGCGTTCGGCAAGGAGACAACATGTCTCCTAAATTATTTACAACTTTGCTAGAATACGCTTGTAAAACAATAGATTGGAACGAAAAGGGCATCAATGTAGATGGAAAATTTTTAAATAACCTTAAATTTGCAGATGATATCGTTCTTATTGCAGACAGCTTTGATCAGGCACAGATAATGCTCCAAGAACTCCATACTGCCACAAAAAGAGTTGGTCTTAAAATAAATTTTTCAAAAACACAATTTATGACAAATTTAGTCCACAACAAAAACATCTCAGTAGAAGACAAAGATATTGAGCCAGTTGACTCCTATAAATACTTAGGCCATGAGATCAGAATAAGTCGAGACAACCAAACAATCGAGCTGAAAAGAAGAATAAACCTCGCTTGGGCTGCATTTTGAAGGATGAAGGATATTTTTAGGTCTAAGATTCCAATGTGTCTGAAAAGAAAAGTATTTCATCAATGTATTTTGCCTGTGATGATCTACGGCGCAGAAACCCTAACGCTCACAAGAACAACAGTGAGTAAACTACAAGTTGCGGAAAGAGCAATGGAGAGAATTATGTTAGGGATTTCTCTACGTGATAGAATACCCAATGCAACTATACGCAAAAGATCAGGAGTAGCAGACGTTATTGAAAGGATAACAACACTAAAGTGGAACTGGGCAGGTCATGTAGCAAGATCAGTTGATGACCGGTGGACAAAAAGAATTTTGGAATGAAGACCCCGAATACAAGCTAACAGAAATAGAGATCGACCCCCAACGAGATGGACAGATGACATAAAAAGAGTGACTACAAATTGGATTCAGATGGCGCAAAATCGGACTAAGTGGAAAAGCATGCGAGAGGCCTATGTTCAGCAGTGGACGTTAGAGGCTAGTTGATGATGATGATGATTCAGTTCGCAATGATAGGGAAGCACCCGCAATATCTGTTACACTGTATTTCTTAACCCGTTTCAATATTATACTTCTCGTATATATCTGCCTAACAGTTTGATACATCATTAACTCTAACTTCCAAATAATCTTCACAAAAAATGTCAATTTTAGGACGTCAAAAAGGAAGCGAAAAAGTTGACTACTTTTATCCTTGGGCTTTATCCTAAAACCCCCTCGTAGAGGTGAGAAAACGAAAAAAAAAATCGATTTACCAAAAATCTGTAGACTATAGAAAAAATATTTTAAATAAAAAAATGTAGCTAGGATAATTTTAAACAAAAATGTTTATTGGCATTTTTTCTGTACAATAAACCGTTCTCTCAGAAACAATGCTTGAAGCAAACGGCAATTTTTAATGTCAGTTCGCGCGCGAAATATTGTTCAATAAAATTTATATCAGCTCGACGGTAAAAATTCGATATCTTTTTATCCGAGTATCCTATCGACACATATTAAGATGCGTTTTAAAGGTAAAGAGCGCTGATTTTGTATACAATTTTTGTAATTTGCCGCCAATAAACTGAGTTTTCATAAAGGCGTTAAATAAATCTACGTGGCGTGATTTTTGCCAATTTTTATGAGGCATTTGAAATATGCTTAAAAAACGCTGAATTTAAACTTTCACATTACAAACGATCTAAAACATTTAAAACTGCCTTTTTTTAATTACATTAGTAAATTTTTTAAAACTACTTATCTTCTGCTACAAGTTACACTCAAAATCATCTTCTTGGAAGCAGTTACCGAGACTTGCGATCGTTTCTAATGTAAAAGTTTAAATTCTGTGTGTTTTAGTCATCTTTCAAATGCCTCATATTTGTTGTCATCGTTTAACATTCAACTTTCATGTTACAGGTTTTAAACATTGGTCTCTAAAAATCGAAATTTCACTATGACCGGTCAATTAAAGTGATAAATTTTATTGATCTTACGAGAATTGTAAAAAGTGACAAAAATCGCGTAACATTTATTTATTGAATATATTTATATAAACTCACTTTATTTTCTGCAAAATTTCAAAATACACAAGAAAGCTGCGCTCTTCACCTTTAAAATGCATTTTGATTTTTATCGACAGGCCACTCGGATCAAAAGATATCGAATTTTTACCGTCGAGTTGATATAAATTTTATTGAATGGTTTTCGCGCGTGTAACTGACATTAAAAATTGCCGTTCGCCTCAAGCGTTGTTTCTGAGAGAACGGTTTATTCTACAGAAATTCAAAATTATCTTATAGTTCAGTTAAATTGTATTTTTGCTAGGAAAGTTTTGAGGTAGTTCTGATTTTTTTCATTCCATATGTTTTTTGGGGTGCTTAACACTTTGACTGCCATGAGAAGCATGCCGTGATGCACGGCCAATTTGATTCTGTTGCCGCGAGAATCAGCTTTTGATTCTCGCTTGTATGTTATTTATATGGGATAGAAATATGTCCGGCTGCAAGGACCCTCTTTTTTTCACTATGGCGGCAGTCTAAGTGTTAATCCCAATCTGGGGTTTGCGGACAAAATTTCGTGACGCAACATTAAAAAAAAAACAGAATAAAATGTTTTTTTTTCTTCTTTTTTGGGGTTTTTTGCTTAAAACTTTTGGTAAATGGTCTGTTTACAGAAATTAACGTACTTGAAATTTTCTACAAATACCAGTATTTAGTTTTTTTTTCAGACGAATCGTTTGGTTTCTAGTGCCAGTTGAAAATTGTAAATGGGAAATGTAAACCCACTTTTTACATTTCAATAAGTATTTAATTTTTATGAATGCTGTCATTTGATAAATGTCACCTAGTTTTCCACACAAGTAATTAAAAAGGAAAAAGGGAAAAATTATGCAAATTCAGTAGGTAGGTAGAACTCGTAACAAAGTAAAACTTAAAATCTCGTTACTTATGATCATATATTATTATGATTATAAATAATTATAATATGCAAAATTTATATGAGCCGTTGTCTTTTGGAAGGCCCTGGCTGAGGTTCTTCGATAACGATGAGTCCTGGTTCTGCTTGTTCTGGAAAATAAAAGTTTAAAGTTGTCATTTATCAAGAAGAGATGAAGATTGCAAAATAGATTGTGAGATTAAACATACCTTCCGCATTGTAGTGAGGTTCTTCGATGGCATCGGGTACTGGCTTAGGGTCTGATTGCTCCATCCGCGTCGGGAGTCATTCTCCTGTAAAATAAAAAGAGGAGAGACAAATATCATATATCAAGGAGAGATGAATGACTACAAAATAACTTGTCAGATCCAACATACCTCTCCCTCTTTCTTCAGTTTCTTCTACGTCTATGTCAGAGCTGTCTTCTGGGGGCTCAACATTGTTACACAGTCCTTCGCATGATGCGCATATTGGGGAACAATGGAGTCCCGCCTTCCTGCATCCACAATTGCGTTGACAGCCCTGTTTACATTTACATGAAATGTACCGGAGTATTAAGTTTGGTGCAGGGTCCAAAGTAGTTGGTGTTGGTATTGGCACAAGACCACTACTAGTTTTTTGCCATCTTCACTCACTTGGGTCTTTTTGTTGCTCGTTAGGTGTGGCTTGACCGGATAACCACTGCTGCACCTGATAGTGAACTCTCAATGAATGTTCTCGTGCAGCAGCTTCAGTTAGGGGCAATGAGAAAATGTTGGTCTTATTTTTGAATGATGAAGATACGTATTGTTTATATCTTGAATCGTTTAGTTTTGTCTCTTTTTTTCCATATAGAGCCGTGAGAAACATGTTTCCTGCTGTGGCAATCTCATCTTGACTTGAATTAGGGTATTTGAAAGATTCAATTACCGATTGCGAATCTTTGTTCTTCTTCAGGACTTTAAGAAATTTCAGTTTCCCTTGATTAAACAATGCAGTTTGAAAATGAAAATTTCAGTTTCCCTTGATTAAACAATGCAGAAGTAGTATCACAACCACTCATCGCATGCAGGAATAAAATATGATCCAATAGGATTTTCTCAGCAGCCAGATGAGGGTTGTAGAGGCTTTGCGAAACCTTTCCTTTTCCTGGCTTCAAAAAAAAATACATTTTTTATATCAAAGCTACAAAGGCCAATCAAAATGACCAGTAGGTCGATATCTTCTCCCACCACTGTCACATGTTCATTTGATGGGGCCATCTCAAAAGCTGTTGAGATAATTAGGATATCAGCATCTTCCACAGCTTGCTTTGAATGAATTTTTGCATCATGAAGTTTCTCCACGGCTCTTGTTTTTTGGGTTTGCAAGAAAACTACACAGTGGGCACCATCCTGCGACACAGTGGGCACCATCATTTGCACTTGAGACCGAACGGTTACAATACAATACAATACGGTACAATAACAAAAAAGTTAACAGTTTTCGAGTTTTAAGCAAAAAACCGGAAAAAAGCCAAAAAAAAAAACGATTTCTTCTGGTTTTTTAAATGTTGCGTCACGAAATTTTGTCTGCAAACCTCAGATTCAGATTTAGCACACCAAAACACATATGGAATGAAAAAATCAGAACTTCCCCAAAACTTTCCTACTAGTATCACTTTACAGTACAAATTTACTGAATCATTAGCTACATTTTTAGGTTAAAACTTTTTTTCTACGGCGTACAGGTTCTTGTTAAATCGATTTTTTTGTGTTTTTACTCCTCTACGAGGAAAGTTTTAAGGGGAAGCTAGCATGTAAAAGTGGTAAATATTTTTGCAGTTTTTTTGGTTCCCAAAATTGATATTCTCGGCGAAATTCAGCTTGTTTGTATGATTTTTAGATGTAAACTCTCTGACAATTCGACTATTATTTAAGTCACAATTTTGATTCAATAACGTGTTAATCCGCAAGATGTTGCGACAACCACGTATTCTAAATTGTAATTAATAACGATCGCGAAGGGCTTCAAAGTGTTGCGAAAATCCAAACGTAAAATTACAGTACGATTTTAACTTTATAATTTCTAAAAAAGCATAGAGATATTAGGACCTGATTGGTAACTAGATCAAAGCGGATAGTAGTTCATGTAAAATGTATTAGAAAAATGAATAATTCATTTAATAACACGATGTAATAATGATTTTTCAAGTAACCGTAAACGAATAAAGTGAGCTTGATTTCGCCATTTACATTTTAATGAAAAGCTGTATTTGTAAGAAATAGTTTGTGTGGAATTTTTGCCGTCTACCTTCTCCGTTATAATTTATTCAGATTGCGAAGCATACTTCGACATCAATTTGTATTCTCGTTTATCTCAGAATTCCCAGACGGTCGAGGAGTCGTCGTAAATTTCAAGATCAGAGACTTTCCGAAATTGACAAATTCAAAAATTTACAATCAGTCTCGAAAACACACTAAAGATTTGAGTTGAAACATTAGAAGTCGTATTAGGAAATTCTTGTGGAAAGGAAAAAGGGGAAGAAACAATTTGCCAAATATTACACTCTGCATGAGTTAACTAAGATCCTGAAGTTAACCATTGGTGTTTTTGTAACCTGAAACGGACAACACAGGTTGGGAAAATGGAGGAATGTAAATGTAGAAGCATTAACTCTGAATATAAATATAATCTTGATGCACATCAACGTATCATTATCTTGTCATAATGTGGCATACTAATATGCTCGTAGAAATGTAATTGAAGAACGTGTCAGTGATGTGTTTGTTGTATACATATTAACAACTCCATCCTTGTAGTCGGATAAATAACCAACTGGCGAAATATTTAGTTGACGAGGAAATAAAATTTAAAGATAAATTTCTCAATCTGAAATACATATATATAAATAAACACCAAATTCCCATTTTAGAATTAAAATTAAAATCAGAATTTGCTGTTTATTGAGTGTAAAACTAAATTTAAGACCAAATACTTACCATGTGGGATATAGTCCATTTCCATCATATTGATAGCACATTATGTATGCAAATCCCTAAACTGTTGATACGGATGACTCAATGAAAAATAGATATTCGTCAACAAGTTTACAGAAGTATATAGGAAAACAATTTTAAATTGAGTATGACAACGTCAATAAACTGACTTTATCTTTCAATTGTGGCTTATTCCCATCAAAATAGTAATTAATATTTTGCCAGTTAATTTTGATTTAAACACCATTCTTGTTATACTTTATTTTAAACTCGACACTTTTGTTGTGTGAAGGAAAAATTCTATTGATAAATTACGCGACGTCTTTGATCATTGTGCAAAATTTGTCCATTCATATGTAAGTAGCAAAATACAGTAACTAAAGAAGAAAGTAAATAGACAAGATTTAAAAATCAGAATAAATACGCGTTTAATTTCGCATTCGAAGACAAAGCAACATAAAAGTAACATTTATTGTATTTAAAAAACCGAATAAATACAAGGAAGAAAATCTTAATATGGATTAACGCGACAATACTAGTAAAACCCACGGAATGTTTTTATGTCGCTGAATTTGCAAGTAAAATATTTAGATTGTCAATTTAATTTGCATTTAAAAGGAGAGTTAATTTATTATTTCTTTTTCGTATTTTTCCGTAATTGTATTGTACCTGAGGTGTCATGTGTGTACAAAACAAATATCAATATTTACAGATTTGTTACAGCACAATAGAAGTCATGCTTTTCAGTTCGATGTATCGGTAATGTCACGTTGGTTATGATTAGGGTTTGAATAATTATGCATTTACATACTTGCATATCCATTTGCACATTTTGACCACTTTTATGTAGTGCATTTGAAAATGATTAATAGCACACATTTTATAGCAAAGGTCTAAATACAGGGTTGGTCAATGCATAAAAAACGTAATAATTGATACCTTCTTATCTGGATTTTCACTCGACTTTAATATGACTACTCCGACAAACCTCAAATACAATACACCATAAAATGCAAATAAGCAAATCCTAAGGGATTAAGCAATAACAACGCCTCAGTGACAGAGATAATAAAATTACTTTAATAATATATTAACCTAAAATGTCAATATTAGGTATTCTACCCACATTAATTTCATTGGCGGATCCAAGGGAGGTGGGTCACGCGGGTTATGACCACCCCCCCTCCCATCAAAAATAAATATCAATCAAATAATCCTGAAAAAATAATTTATAACTCACCAATCCTATAAGCAGAAAGTTAAGAGTTGAAATGATTCAAGAAAATAGGAAGAATTTGAATCCAATAATAAAAACTGTTATTCTTTGTGGTAGACTAAATATTTCTTTGAGATGGCATAGGGATGATAAAAATATTAAAAGACAAAAAAAATTATAACAATTTTAGAGCATTGCTTTGATTTGGTATAGATGCTGGCGATAATGATCTGCGAAAACATTTTGAAACTGCTCCGGCTAATACTACATTAATTAGTAAAACTACTCAAAATGATATCATTTCTTGCTGTAAAGAAGAATGTCTCTGCGATATCTTAGTTTAAATGAGATTAGAGAAGATTTCACCACATTTGTTAACGCCTACGATTCAAGTCTAGAAGACGTCGGTTCAGAAGGAGAACGCCGCTTAACTGGAGTTGCTTTAGGCCACATTGTTGAAGATTCCGTAAAGAATTTTAATTTATATTTAAATTTTTGCATAGGTTTTGGTGTCAAAAAAACGGCCGAACGTGCTATGCGTTGTCCATGCAGCAATCCTATTTTGAATAATTCCTTGGTAAGCTCCTCAAAAGTTATATTATATTAGAAAAGTAGTAGCTTTTGCTAATGCCTCTCCCAAACGACATAATGTTTTTAAGAAGGAACTGGGGCGTCTGTCCAAGGTATTTGTGAAACTCGTTGGATTGAAAGGCATGAAGCTGCATGAAGGAATTAATGCAAACTATTAGGAATCCAGAATTTCTCATTTCAGTAGTTTGTCTTAGTGATGTTTTAAGTACAACGATATCACTTAGTCGTCTTCTTCAGTCACCAAAATTAGATTTGAAGAAGGCTACTGAGGCCATAGAGGACACTAAATGCATTCTTCAAAATAAAAGATCAAATTCTGAATCGGTTTTTAGGAAACTTTACTATGAAGTAAAGGAAATAGCTGAACAACTAGACATTAAATTAAGGATGCCTCGTATAGTTTATCGTCAAAACCAACCTGCTAACTCTCGCGAAGAATATTTCCGAAGATCTATGTATTTACCCGTTTTAGACAATATCTTAACTGATTTAGAAGAACGACTTTCACCGGAAGTTATGGATCTATTTAATCTTCGAGTTGTTTTATCTAAAAGAGTCGTGCAAAATAATGGAAAACTTTCTGATTCTATTTTAAAAGTATTAGAAAACTGCGATATATATAATCCTTAACATATATATATAAATATAAATATAATGCTTAACATATATATAAAATATATATATCTTGGTCAAACTGTAAAACTTAATAAAGAGAACCAAACAGCAGAGATCAAGAGACGAGTTAGACTGGCATGGGCGGCATTTGGCAAACTAAGCTACATTCTTAAAAACAAAAGATATCCACAGCATCTTAAGACCAAAGTATATAATCAATGCCTACTCCCTGTTCTTACGTATGGCTCCCAAACGTGGACATTTACAAAAGCAAACATGGACAAAATCATAAAAACCCTAAGAGCAATGGAAAGACAAATGTTGCACATAAGACTAATGGATAAGAAGAGAAACGAGTGGATAAGAGAGAAAACAAAAGTGAGGGATGTTAGACAAGAAGTTGCAAAATTAAAATGGAGATTTGCCGGACACAATATAAGACAAAAAGAAGACCGATGGAACAAAATTCTTCTAGTTGGATACCGTGCAGAGGAAGGCCCCAAATGAGATGGGCAGATGATATCAAGAAGCAGGTGGGCTCTAGATGGATGACTGTAGCGACAGACAGAGAAGAATGGAAAAGGATTGGAGAGGCCTATGTCCAAAGATGGACCGAAGAAGGCTAATTAGATAGATAGATAGAAAACTAAGATATTCATATGTATCCAAATATCAGAATATTTCTGCGAATATTAATTACACTTCCAGTCAGTGGAGCAACAGCAGGCGTAGTTTTTCTACGCTTAAGCGTCTAAAGACTTTGCTTAGAAATACAATTTAGGAGGAAAGGTTAACTGGTTTACACTCATCAATGTGCATCCTGAAATTTCTCTAAATGTTGATGCAATTATAGAGCGATTTGCTAAATCGGATTAAGCTGTGCTGTAATTGTCTTAAGCTGTGCTTAGTATCGAATTTGTTCCCATGCCTGTCCAGTCTCTTATATTCTTCAGTATAAAATATTTTTCACTTTTGGCAGAGCGTGTAATCGACAAACACCATATTATGGATTTTGATAATATTACAATTTTATGTAGTGAAAGTAATAAATTCAAAAGGACTTGTTTGGAAATGGTTTGTATTAGCAAAAGTGATAATAATTTAAACAAAATATCAGAAATTCAAAATCTAAGCAAAATTTAGGTATAATTATATTATTTCTATGTAATTTATATATAAAACCAGTAAAATATTACATTTTGATTTATTTGTTACATTTTTTTAGGCATCTATCTGGTGAATAAATCTTGTTCTTTTTTGTTACTACACAAAAAAGAATTTTTAAATTTTTGGCAATATGCTTGTCAAAAATAAAAATTTTAAGTTGGTATTTATGACATTGAGGCTTAATTGTAATTGTCACTATTCAAATTTATTTATAAATTCAATTGTTTTTTTAAAATTTTTTTTAAAAGAAACTTTTTCAAAATTATATTAAAATTTTGCATTTATTAGATTAGAGCAATTTTATGATAATATTTTTGAAATATGTTAGCAGCATTTTTATTAACTAAACGAATTTTATTTGGTAAGTTAAAAAAATTTTTTTCTTTCTAGTTCAACTTTGTAAGATATTTTGTATTTTTTAGCAGCTCTTGACAATGATTGTAAACACAATTGAAAGCTTGAGTAAAAATAGTTAACAAATAGCCCCTTTTATTGACTCCAACCCATCCAAATCAGTTCTATATATATATATATATATATATATATATATATATATATATATATAAAAAAGAAGTACTTGTGACTCGTTTGGAAAAAATATAACACTGTTTTTGATGGGTTGGAGTCAATAAAAGGGGCTATTTGTTGACTATTTTTTACTCGAGCTTTCAATTGTGATTACAATTTTTATCAAGAGCTTCTAAAAAATACAAAATGTCTTACAAAGTTGAACTAGAAATAAAAAATTTTTTGTTAACTCACCAAATAAAATTAGTTTTTTATATAAAACTACTGCTTACATAATAAATACAAAAAATATTAATAAAAAAATGTCTTATTCTAACAAATGTTTCTCTGAAAAATTTAGATGAAATTTCTTAAGAAAAAAAAATTGAAATTATAAACAAATATAGAATAGCTACAACCAGCCTAAAACGTCATAAATACTAACTTAAAAATTTTTATTTTTGACATATTGTCAAAAATAAAATTTTGTTTAAAAAATTCTTCTTTGTTTAGTAACAAAAAAGAAGAAGATTTATTCACCATTGATAGATGCCCGGAAAAATGTAACAAATACATGGAAAATTCAAAATGTGATATTTTACTGACTGCATAAATTAAATAGAAATTATATAATTATAAATTTTGCTTAAATTTTGAATTTCTGACCTTTTGTTTAAATTATTATCACTTTTGCTAATACAAACCATTTCCAAAAAAGTTCTTTTAAATTTATTACTTTCATTACATAAAATTTTAATATTATCAAAATCCATAATATGGTCTTTGTCTATTACATGCTCTGCCAAAGCACAAGATGGTTTCTTAATTCTACAATCACTCTTGTGAGAAATAATGCGATTAGAGAGATTTCTTCCAGTCTCACCAATATACTCAGCTTCACACTGAGTACAAACAATGCTGTATACTACATTTGTTTGATCTAATTTGTCTATAGGATATTTAGTTTTGGAATATAAAGATGAAATAGTTTTGATGTTCTTTGTTGCTATTTTTATATTGTCAATAACCTTTAATGTTTGTATTAATTTAGGAGTTAATGATGGTATAAAAGTATAATATAAAAATAGCAACAAAGAACATCAAAACTCTCTTTCCTTGTTTAAGAAATCAAATTTAGTTTGGTTATGTTATTGTTTGTCCCAACTGTCACATGAAATTTTATTTATATTGAAGTTTTTTACCAATTGTGTCACTTTTTAGACTATTATCGTTAATATTTAATTAAAACTTTCTCGTCTGAAGAATATTTTATAGCTATTGTTAATAAGTGTCAGAAAATTTAAATTTAGCGCCTTTGCATTTCCGGATACGTCCGCCATAAGAGGCCACTTTTTTGGTCTCCTTTTCATAACGATTAGATTCCCTCTTTTGTCTTTTTGCTCGATGACTCTGCTAGTCTGCTCTTGCAAGTATCCTTACTACTCTTTTTTGTAGTTGCTGTAGTTGTATTAAAAAAATTCTCATCAGCCAGATTTTTCTTTAATAAAATTGATTATATTGTTTAGTTAAGTTTACATACATTTCGGTAATAAATTGAGCTAATTCTGTTGCTGTTTCGAGAGAAACAACTGAAGCCCAGTCAACGTTGTTTAACGACTGTTTGCCATTACTTCTTATATGTTTTCTGTATGTATTAGCACTATGATTTTTTTTTAGATTTTATTTTTAAGTAGACAAAATTGAGCAAGATTATCAGAAATATATGGGTCCACAATTCCACAACCAACTATCTCGCTGCTTATGTTTGTTAAGATGTTATCTAAACAAGTTGCTGATCTAGTTGTGATTCTAGTTATTATATATATATATATATATATATATATATATATATATATATATATATATATATATATATATATTAGATATAGATGCTATAATTCTGAAAGTACCAACATTCTAGTATTTTTATATTATAATTCAACCTACAAGAGCACAATAATGCATTGGTAAAACACAATTTGGGACAGTACGTTTTCTAAACTCCCGAATGCAGTCTGTAGGTACACTTGGAAATCCCCAACACTTACCACGATAAAATACTTAAAACCATAGATTTTACATAATATATATCTAATTGGAAGACACAAAAAATTAAACGTTTCCCAGCGATAAACCCAAGATTATGTCCGGAAAAATAACTAAAATTATATACGAGTAGAAAGAAGTTAAAATTTGAAAAAATCAGCAAATAACTTATTCTAAAACTTAATTTTATAAAATTACAAAAAGCTAGTGGAATCATATATATATATATATATTTATCAAAAAGAAAAAAAACTGATTTTTACATCTTAAATAGAAGGAAATACTGATGAAAAAAGAAAAGAAGAGTGAGAAAAAAAAACACAAGAAAAAGATTTTTTTTTTGCCATGAAACTTACGGCAACTAGGTAAGATTGGCCTAAATTAAAGCCTAAAGATAACAACGAGTTGACATTGTTTCTCTTTAGAGGTATGTCAATAAATGGAGCCAAGATAAATAATCTGCGGTATGCAGATGATACAAATAGTGTTTTCCAATACCATAGAAGCAAAACCTAATGAACAAAATAACGGAAACAAGTAGAAAATATGGACTGGATATAAACACCAGCAAAAGCAAGCTAATGATCATCAGCAAGGAAAACATAACTGGAGCAAATCTGTATGTGAACCAAATGAGAATTGAACGAGTCTCACAATACCACTACTTGGGAACTTTAATCAATGAGTCGTGGGACAATACCCAAGAGATTGAATGTCGCATCGGAAAGGCAAAGAGTGCATTCTTGACTATGAGTTCTGTGTTCAAGAGCCATGACCTACCCTAAAAAAATAGATCTTAAAGATACCATGGACAGACAAAGTCACCAATGAAGAAGTACTGCGGAGGATGAACACAACTGCGGATTTGGTCAACATCCTGAAGGGCCGTAAGCTGCAGTACTTGGGCCATATAATGAGAAATCAAGGCAGACACGAGCTACTTCAATGCATTTTACAAGGTCAAATTGAAGGAAAAAGGCCCCAGGATGAAGAAGAATATCCTGGCTTGTTAAGCTGAGAGTATGGTATAGAAAGACCTCAACACAGCTATTTCGTATAGCAACCAACAAAGTCATCATAGCCAGATTGATCGCCAATGTTCGGAATGGACAGGCACCCTAAGAAGAAGAAGAGTTCGTTTACTTGGAATATTCAATTTACAATATTAAAAAAAAAGAAGTTAAGCTTTCATTGGATAATTTTGAAAGCGGTATATTTAAAGAGATTGCTACACTGCACAAGTCTTCATTAAAAGTATCTTGTTCGTTGCCTTCTTTCGAACTTGATCAAAAGGACTTAGACACCGAAGATATTTTTCTCCAGATTTAGTTTTTTCTTTTTTGGCCAAATGTGACGTAGTTGACAATCTATGTTGACACTATTCTAATTTATATACTTTATTTACAACATTTATTTCCCGTCTTACAATTCAAACTCGACTCGAAACAATTATTATTTTCAGACTGACTATTTTCAATAACAAGTTTCTCTTTATATATTTAATATCCATTAGTCTACAGTTCCCTTGAACCGGCAGGTGATTTTTCTTGAACTTTCTCGAATGCCATGGAACAGGTTTAGTGGAGGAGACCCTACTAAAAA
Source organism: Diabrotica balteata (assembly GCA_918026665.1). Lineage (NCBI taxonomy): Eukaryota > Metazoa > Arthropoda > Insecta > Coleoptera > Chrysomelidae > Diabrotica > Diabrotica balteata. Next base: position 176,320,218 of record OU898276.1, read on the forward strand.
ATACTTGTTAGAAAAAATATGTTTACAGTTTAGGCATGAGTCATATTTATCGTAACAACATTCTTAAACTAAAGGCATCAATACAAGAAGTTCCATTCAAGTTACTGCACGATTATTGCATGGCAGTCACTGATATTTCAGTAATAGTTAAAATATTTATTTTATAATAAAATATACATAAATAGGTATTGGTATTATATTAAAATTTAATTATATTATTCCCGTTTTATTGAAGTTAATTTATGCAATAATTAAAATATGTTAATTACCATAAATATAGAAAATTATTAAATATTTATTACTTACAATTTTGCCACAAACTGAACAATAAACTTTGTCTGTTGTTTTAAAATCAAAATAGATAAGAAATTATAAAAGCTCGACTGGCAATGCTTTTAACTTTCAGTTTTGAGAACAAAAAGATTTGCAAAAGGACAATTATATCCATACCCCACGCAATAAACTTTTGAAATAGCTTTTTATTACGGTATTATAATCGGTTACCTGCTACAACAATACCAAGAATATTAGGTAGTATCTATGGATACTATCGGTAATACTGAAGACTGAAATATTGACAGGAAATGAACATTGCAATTTCCAGTTACTTATTCACACCATTATCTATGGTTATATAAATATTATTTAAAATTCACAATTCGAAATAAATTGACGTTTATGCATTTTATGCATTTTTTTTATAAATATGCAAAATCCCCAGATATTGGGGATACCCCAGATATTTTATATGCTAATGATATACTAGACTTTAATTTATTAAAGTAAAGTTTAATATAAAACGAAAACTTTTTATATTTATAACGTTTTCGTCCCAGTTGGAACATCGTCAGTGAAAAAAACACAAAAAACAAGTAGTTGAAACTAGCTACCTTAATAGATGTAGAAACCCTTAATTTACATGAAAATTATCATTAATATTAATATTTTAATAACTCTGACAAATAATTTTGTTACTAAAATTATGATTTAATAGGTTATTGTCACTGGACAGTCTCCTGCAAGTCTCTTGTAATTTAAGTTTTAACTACTTTTAATGTTTTTTCACTAACGACTGCACCGAACACGTTTTAAAGATTTGCACTACTTTTTGGATAAATTATTAAATTATTTTTTAATGAAAAATATACCATTACACACAAGACGTTCTTACTTCTATGTAAACTCTGATATGCAGCCAACCACTGAGATTTTCTGCTTTTACTTTGTTATTTGTTTTTATCTTGATTTTTTTTTTTTAGTAAAACGTATGTTGGACTTTTACTTGTCTTTTTTATTTTATGGGGTTTGTTTTTATATGAAAATCAGCGAGCACAAACATGAGTCCGGTCCTGCTTTTATATGGAAGGGAGCGGAATCCACATGAGTTTGTTCTTGTGTGTTATGATGATAATCTTATTTTTCATTGCCGCTCCAAGCACGGTTGAGCGTTGCGTGTTCCCGAGGCTCTGTTCCGATAGTAAACCGCTAGTTTCAAATTTTTCTTGTTGCGGGAAATTGAATCTTTCTGTGGTTTTTAACGTTTGTTGTGATAAAAACTGTGTGTATAAAAGTGATTGCTTATCTTCGAAGAATTTGTTGGTATCCTGAATATTGGTTTGTTGGAAGAGAAAACTTTTGACTCTCTGTAGGTAGGTAATTAATGTTCTTGGAAGATATTTATAAGTTTTGATGTTCAGGAAAATATTTTATTACGTACGTCAAACGATAAAGAGAAATATGTTGAATTTTTAAAGACTTATAGTAAAGAATTACTGGCCAGAGTAATATTTAGGTACATTGGAAAAACTCATCAATACTTTTGCCATATTATAATAATTGTATTATCCTATTATACAAGTATATTAAGTGAACAAGTCTCAATCTGTTAAGTAGTTGTTAATGATTAGTGTTTCTTTCTTGATGAACAATAGTATCTTAGTGCTGTTTTTATTCAGACAATTTTGATACTGTGTGGTGTAAGATAAATGTTTCCTCTTGTACTTTACAATATATGTATGCGACTTTATTGACCTTCTTAAATGTATTTCGAATCAATAGTGTCCAATAAGAATTCCTGTTACTTATTTATCATTTTCTGGTCTATCTACATCAATAAACGTTAAACATTTTCTAATTACAGTTCCCTTGAAAAAAACCATACAAAGTTCGACTACGATTTAATCCCTTATGCCTTTTTGTGTACTGAAAATGTTATATTAGATAAACAAACAAAAAAGGAAATTCAGAGTTGAACCGGGTTCGTTTTTCTGAAAATGGAATTTTCCGCTACTTTTCAATGGTAAAATTTTTCGCTTGCCCAATCTGTCATTATGACGTTTTTGCATGTTCTCGTGAAAACTAACAAACTTCTAAGTGGGATGAAGAAGAAAATCACTGACACTGACCTATTAACATTATACAAGTTTATGTCATAATTAACACCCTTAGGGCACCAGTAGCCCTTATGCCAACTATTTGAAAAATTGAATCAACACTCTATCGAATCGTAAAATAGCATTCCTCTTAGGGTACCTGTCCGTTCCGAACGTTGGTCATTCTGGCTATGATGACTTTGTTGCTTGCTGTACGAAATGGTTGTGTTGAGATCTTTCTATACCATGCTCTGAGGTTAGCAAGCCAGGATATTCTTCTTCGTCCTGGGGCCCTTCTTCACGTGCCATCTCCTCTAAGAAGGTTGGCAACCATCATGGCAATTTGCACATTAAAGAGGTCAGCAGAAGTGCAGTTAAACCAAGCTCTCAGTCTTATCTTTAAAGAAATTGAAATGTCCCTGCTTCTTCTTCTTCTCGTGCCACTCCTAGCGGAGATTGGAAATCATCATGGCCACTGCGACTTTGTTAGCAGCGCGCCTAAAAAGTTCAATCGAACTACACCCGAACCATTCACGTAGATTACGAAGCCACGATATTTTTCTTCTTCCCACACTTCTTTTACCCTTAATTTTGCCCTGCATGATGTTTCTTAAAAGTTCGTACTTTTCACCTCTCACAATGTGCCCCAAGTATTCCATCTTTCTAGTTTTTATCTCATTTAGAATTTCGCATCTTTTGTCTAAAGTTTGGAGTACTTGCGTGTTAGTGACGCGGTCCATCCATGATATTCTGAGAATGCGCCTATAGCACCACATCTCGAAAGCTTCGATGTTTTTTATGGTCAACTGTTTTAGTGTCCAAGCCTCAACTCAATATAACATACCCTGATCTGTATATTCTCCATCTATTCAGACTACCGCTGATTGATTCCAATACAGGTTAGCTATTATTTTTAAGTCTTTTCTATCAATCCCTGTCCTCTTAAAAATAGTACAAAGGAGAACATTGTCGTAGCACATGCGATTTTCTTTACAAAAGAAAATCGCATGATTTCGCATGAAACCTTTCTTTGATATTCTAACAAATAAGATTACAGCCCTCTTCAAACCATAGACTAACATCAGAATTGTTAGGTACAGCGGTATTAATAACAAAAGTTTGTTTTCTCGTAATAAAGATTAGACATCAGTAATGTACACTACCAATACAACCTATAAAATACCGTCTTTAGGCTGCGAAGGTTGCTATATTGGACAGACAAGCCAATGGTTAAAACAACGTATTACCCAGCATAAAAGTGACTGCCATAAAAGTAAAAACACATGCGCTGTTGTTAACACTTTATCAACACAGGTTAAAAGTTTGACTATACTAATGTTGAAATACTACAAACAGTAACTAATTATAAAAACAGGCTGTTTCTCTAAATATGTTATATTACCAACACAAAAAATGAAATAAATTATAAAACAGATACGAATCAGTTAAGCAGCATCTACAGCAATATTCTGCAATCTATTTAATTCAAAATTAATTTACCATATATTTGCTACTATATTTTATATATAGTAATACATAGAAACTCGTCTATCCCACTATACACTTTTGTTACGTTTTATGTGTATTTTAACATTTTTAAAATTGTCAGTCTAATCGGAAAACTGTGAAACATTTGTTTGTCTTACTTTTTTGTGAACATTTCTACCTCTGTGAATAAATATTTATGTAATTTTATCTTAATGTTGCTTATCTCTTTGTTTTAATACATTTCAATTGTTTTTCAATATATTGTATTAAGATGTTAAAAGAAAATATGAATTAATAGTAGGTATTTATCTAAACAACGCGAATTTATCTCTTGGATGTTCATTTCTTCGACTTCGAACCCTGTATAACCGAGAAACTTTCTGTTTACTGCGAATACCCGCATTGCTTGGGCTTAATTGAAGAAATAATCGCTCTGCGGAAAAAGAGCTCCATTAACTTTACACCTCTGGTAACATTACACCACACACTAACATTTCCTTTCTGCCGTTGTGATAAACTTCTCGGAGAGTCCTTCCAGAATCCTGTCTACTTTTCCCATCCAAATGAAATTCAGCGTAGTAAGACGTAAGTGATACCCGAGATTATTTCTGAAGGAACATAACGACCTGAGTAGACTTCATTTATGTAGGAGGAAATAAAATTTAATCAGATTTTCAATTATAAGTGTTTGGAATAAGTGTTGTTGAGTTGAATGGCTTGGAATCTGAGTACATATAAATGCCACAGTTAAACCAGCTCTTAGAAACGACGTTTTATAGAGTTCTTAGAGATTAATATTATATATTCATCTTCACTTTATAAAATTAAAAACATATTTTCTAATGTCAAAAGAATTTAGTAACATCAGGAACAAAAATTTGAAAAAAAAATAAAAACATATGTTTACAAAGTTATTGCATGTCTATAAAGGCCACGACAAAGCACGGCTCATATGTAGCGGAGAGGTCAGCACTGAAAAAAGATGATAAAACACGTATTGATGCGTTCCAATCTGCATAATTGCCGCATTCTTCGAATATCATGGGTGACAAGACGTGAAAATCGCATTATTTGATGAAATTTTTCGACTGCGTCCTCCAAGACAACAATTATGAAATAATAGCAAGAAAAATAAATAACTGCAAATGTGTTTCAATAAAATCGTATCACCATACACGTCAAGCATCGAGACGTTTGTACAAAGGCCAAGTTCATGAATCAACATCAAAATATGTTAGCTCTAATTATGTTTTCTGTAATTGGCAACTGCTTATTTTATCGTCCCTTATATATTTATCACATTTGACCACTTCAGTCCTTTCATTCGATAGTTGCGCCAATGCTTCTCTCATGGATGAATTTTGTATAACGTTTCTAATGTTTAACTTTTTCTTATGTATGAATTGAATTGTCATCAACAAAAAGAAGTACATACAAGCATATGAAGCTAATGGCACCACAAGTTAGATTAGAAGGAATTAGACTGGAAATCTAAGAGATTAAGGATCATCCAGGAAATCCATTAGCATTAGAATCAATAAAGAATTTCCCTTTCCTGGGTTTTGCCGTTTGCGAAAAAATAATGCTTACTGTTAGACAAATAAAGTTATTTTATTCTAAATTTAAATTGCGTAAACAAGTCGTTTTAACTGAAACAAATGCATGATCAGTAACGAGTGCATTTTGTATTAGATGCTGGAGTGTAAAAATATGGTCATGGATGCTTCTTTCCTTCCTGAAACCGCTCTGTGACTGCTCCAGCTTATGGTCTACTTCTTGTAGTAGTCTTTTCTCCAGTGCTCGTTCGTAAACTTTGGAAGGGATACTCAGGAGAGTTATACCTCTGTAGTTGCTGCATTCTCGTCTGTCACCTTTTTTGAAAATGGGTAGAATAACACCCACTTCCCAGTCTTTTGGGATCTTGTTCTCATTCCATGATTTATTGCAAACTTTTCTAAGCATTTCATTTCCATTTTCTCCCATATTTTTTAGCATTTCCGCAGTTATCTTATCATAGCCAGCTGCCTTTCCTTTTTTGAGCCTGAGTATTATTTCTCTTATTTCTTCTATTGTTATTTCGTTTTGATTTGGGTTCTCATGTAGGTTTTCTTCAGTGTTCATTATTATAGTCTTTTTGAGTCAGAAGGTCTTCGAAATATTCTCTCCACCCGTTCATAATACTTTCGTTCTCGCAGAAGATGTGGCCATCTTTGTTTTTAATTTGTTTTGGTGTTTGTCTGTTCTCTGTTCTTAGGCTTCTCACAGTTTTGTAAAATAGTTTTTGGTTAGTGTGGTAGTCTTTCTCCAGCTTATTCCCAATTTCCTCCCAACTCTTCGTTTGCGCTTCAATCGCCATGTCTGTTACTTTTGCCCACTGTTGCTTATATTTATGCCGGTAATACGGTCGAAAATCCTATAAATTACCAAGTACTGAATCTTCATCCTACCAATTACTGAGATTTGGATAATTCATTTTCCAAATATTAGCTGTGTATTGTGTATTTTAACATAACTTTAAAAAACTTGTGTATTTCAAAGCTATGTTTTGAGTATTTCTATAATACTTTATTGGTCTATTATCGAACATTTACATTTCTCCAACTATAAAGAGAAAATTAATGAGGGTCGTCGGACCTGAAGATTTTCTGTTCCGTGTATTCTTCTAACCGATATTTTTCAGTTTTTAGGCGCCTCTGATAACATTATTTTAATATTGTTTTATCGAAATTGTCGCCGTTACAGAGTGTGCTATTTCAATTGTACGCGTAATTGATTTTTTCCTACTTATTCAGCTGCATATCAGCAATGACAAGGCCATATCGTTGTAAAACAACCAACTCGTTATAATTTTCCTAACTAAGCTAATAATCCGAATCCCACACAAATCTTTCGAGCATTCATATAATTATGTAAATACATTTCTGCAAAACAAAAGATGGTATCGAGGCTATCTTGATAATATCAGAATCATTTCTACGATGTTGACAAATACGATTCTTCTATAATAATAATAAAATCAAATTTACAGAGAATTTGTTTTACGTTTTATATTAAATCGCAGTAGTTTGCGTATTAAATGCGTTTACTAAAATACGACAGAAGGGAGATGAGTACAGAGAAGTCTTAAGAAAAGAATTTATAGAACATTATTAACAAGAATACTCCGACATGAACACAATTAATAAAGAAATTCAACGTAAGCTCTTGAAAGCAGGACTGACTGCAAAGGAAACGAAAAAGAAAGAAGGCAGAATAAGTGATGAAACAAAACGGTTGATGGAAAAGAGACGCACATTTCTAAGTGAAGGAAAGTGAAACAATGATATCAAAGAATTGAATAAACAAATAAAGAAGGTAGTAAAGGAAGATTTAAAAATCTATAATGAAAACAAGGTAGAAAAAATAATAGAAAAGAACCGATGTCTGAAATGCTTAAGATCAAACTTAGGAAAGCCTATAATAATCTCATTGAAGGATAAAGATGGAAAAGAAATAAGAAAAAAGAACAAAATCCTAAAAGTTACTCAAACATTTTACTGTGATTAATATTCCTTAAACAATTAGCCAGATCAGGTAACGAATGTCAACTCAGAAATACTCCCTAACATAGAATCTTTCAAAATAAAACAAGCTTTAGCACAACTAAAGAAAAATAAGGCTCCGGGCCCAGATGTAATACTTATAGAAATGTTGCAGGAAGGAAGTGAAATTATTCTCGAAGAATTGAAAATGTTTTCAACGAATGTCTTCACAGAGGAGAAGTCCCAGATGATTGGAATGAAAGTTTCTTTTCTTCTCTTCAAAAAGAGGAGACAGAGGAGATCTGAAGAACTATAGGTCAATCTCCCTGCTGTCCCAGCGACTTACATTCGACTCCATAGAACTTTGGGCAATAGAGAGAGCTATGAACAACTGCAGGATAGACTCCCGATACAGAATGCTCATACATAATATTTACAAGAAAGCTACAATGAAAATACAAATAGATGCGAAAACCAAAGCTATACCAATCAACAGAGGAGTTCGTCAGGAAGATGTTATCTCACCAAAGCTATTCACACTTGGACTGGAAGCATGTTCAAAGACACTGACTGAGTAGATAAAGTAATAACTGTTAATGGAAGAAAACTGAGTCATTTGAGATACGCTGATGACATTTTAATATTCGCTACAAGTTTAGAAAAACTACAGACTATGATGACGCAACTATTTCAAGCTTCGGAAAAAGTTGGGCTTAAGATGAACTTGAAAAAAAAATGACAAATACACCAAACATTAGAAAAATAACGTTGAACGACATAAATTTAGAAACAGTAAGCGAATACATCTAGCTGGGACAGATAATGAAAGTTAACAAAGAAAATCAAACTGCCGAAACTATCAGAAGATTAAGGTTAGCACGGGCAGGATGTGGAAAACTGAATTGGATCTTGAAAAGCTTTAAAATAGAACAATATTTAAAAACTAGAATTTACTATCAGTGTATCCTTCCTATACTCACGTATGGTTCACAAGACGTATACATTCACCAAGTCTAATATGGATAAAATAGTAAAAGCAGAAAGAGCGATGGAAAGATCAATGCTCGGGGTAAGACTTATAGACAAATAAACAAACAAATTTATTAGAAGCAAAACCAAAGTAAAAGACGCAGGAGAACATGCTGCCAAATTAAAATGGAGCTTCGCAGGACACAATGCCCGACTAAAGCAGAAAAGATAGAACCACGAAGTACAACAATGGAGACCATGGTTAGAAAAGAGAAGCGGAGGAAGACCACAAATACGATGGGCTGATGACATTAAGAAGATCGGAGGACACAACTGGAAGCAAGTGGCGCAAAATAGAAGACACTGGATTGATTTGGGAGAGGCCCATGTCCAAAGTTGGATTACTTAAGGCTGAAGAAGAAGAGTTTTCATGAACTAAGTTTGATAATTAGTACGCCAATGAATATGAATAATAATTAAACATTAAATTTGACAAAATCAATTTATAATACAAACAAGTGTAGGATTTCGCGGTCGGTGTTTTGTAATGATACCTTGTTTTCCGCACTAATAGGTCGCGAACTGGTATTATTTTCTCATCAGGTTTCGTTTTTGCTAGGTTTAAAAATTATCCTTTTTTCTTTTCGTGCCATCTCTTCGGCAGTGTTGGATAGATGAGCATTTATACTACCATGCAAATTGCGCTGCCATGAGATTCTTCTCATGGCTTTGTTTGATACTGTAGCTTACTGGTTTTGATGGTTTCTATTATTTCCTTACTCTTGTCTATTATCCTCATGATTTCTTAATTGTCGCTGCGTTCAGGGTCCACGCCTCCATTTGCTGAGATGGAGCGGCTGAGATTTTCTGAGAGTTTTCGCGTTAACTGTTAGGGCCTGTACACGTACACATGAGGACGTTAGAGGCCACGTTGAGCGCACAGTAGAACAAAGTGATATCGTACACATGACAGCGCTTAACGCCGCGGTTTACCAGAATGTCGACAGCAAGTAGAGTCATGAAGTTGGCATGTATTTGGTCATTACAACGTAGATTCAGAGCAAGGCAAATACGACAAAGAAGATTGTGGATGCACCCTTTAATTAATGATAGATTAACCGTGGGTTATTTTGTGACTCTATAGCCTGTACAGAAATTACCCTTCAAATTTTTGTCTAACATCTTTTGATGAACTGTTAACTTTATTAAAATAATGCTTATCGCCATGTGAAAATGCAGTAAGGGTTGGAATTTTACCCGAAGAACGACTCATTATAACAATAAGGTATTTATTTATTATTATATGTATCTATATAAGAAAAATTCCTTTAAGTACTTATAATAACTATTTGTAAATGTCCGAGAATTCAGATATATATGCGGTAGTATTTTATATGTAAAAATCTGTTGTATTGTATCTTATCTTTCTTGTCTTCTAGAGTGCTATTTTCATCAGCAAATATATCCACCAGCTCTTGTCAGGCCGATTTTTTTTAAAACTCCCTTCTTGCATTCGTCATATTCCATGTCTCAAATAAATATTCTCTTTTGCGCTTCGTCAATGAATATTTTCCTATCCAAATTTTCAACCTTTATTGTAGACATATCACTTTTCAACAAGGCAGAGCGATGTCAACTGGGCAAAAGCGCGCGCTTGACTGTGAGCATGTGTGTCATTGTGTGTACGTCGTACGATCACATGCCTCTCCTAGTATAACTATAAGCATGCTGCAAATACGGCGTTTGAAGTATATTCTACCGGTATCACGTTTTGACTAGGTCGGTTCTAAACGAACACTTGCTTGTGTACGATATCATCTGTTTCTTGATACTTGGAACGCGGCGTTGGGCAAACTAACATGCTTACAGGCTCTTAACCTTTTATTATCATTTTATGATGATTTTGAATTCTTCATATATGTTGATTTAATAATAGCGTTTATTGTCCAACAGAATCCATTTATAGGACAAAATACAATACTAAAGTTAAATGAAATATTAATAATTCATAGGTACTAACTAAATAACACATTTTTCGAGTATTTTACCTTAACATAAAGAAACTACTTAATCACCTAGGTAGATCTCAGCCATCCTAGTAAGCTGCTTTAAACTGCAGTGAAATATATCGCAGTAAGCACTTAAGGAATTATAATAGTTGCACATGAGAAATAGAGGAGAATTCAACATAAGATTAGTTCTAGCTTGTGTATTTCTGAACGTAATCGAATTTCTCACTGGATAAGATGGAATGTTAAAATTTATTTGTCGAAGAATATCAGGGCAGTCAATGAAATTATGTAGTAGCTTGTACAGGAATATTAGGGAGGCATTAATTCGTCTAGATTCTAATGATACTACGTCCAAACCGCTACACAACTCGCTATTGCTGATGCCCCTCCTGGGATATATGCCATTAATTTAAGCCATTCATATGTTATTTCTCCTCTATCATTTACATTAATCTACCCGCCCAAGATTTTATCTCTAAAAATGAGACGGATAAGCTGATTTTTGCTTAGAATGTCAATTTTGGGATCCCAAGTTTGAGTTTGTTGTTCAAATAGTTTCAATATCTCAGCTTGTATGTTATCAGGTCCAGGTGCTTTGTTGGTATTTAGTCTTTTTATTGCATATGTTACTTCACTGAGCGTTATTTCTGGTCCTGAACATCCAGAAACACTGACATTTGTCTCTTGCTCTTGGATCACGTATTACAAATAAATAATGCAACACGTAGAGAGGGAGTCAGAATTTGACTCATTAAAATCCACACGCACCGTTTTGTTTCAGGTAATATCGTAAGCATCAATTTTCATAGTAACCCTCTAACACATCAGTCACTTAATTTCGCAACTGCATTACAAATGGATTCTCCATCCGTCAAAGCAGCTCAAGCAGTAGCATTATTGAGAGAAGGCCTGAGTCAGAGGGCCGTGTCAGTTTGACTAAATTTAAGCCAATCTGCTGTGTCGGAGTGTCGTCGGTTCCAAGATACTGGTGATTATGTCCGCCGAAAAGGAGGAGGCCGTGTAGGTACCACCGTTTGTACAGTCAGAAGGAGACTGAAGGCAGCCAGCCTGACACCAAAAGGGTAGCAACAGGTCCCAAGCTAATTGTAGACCAGAAGCAAAGGCGATTAGAATTTTCTCGCGAACATCTGGATTGGGACAACTGTCAATGGAGTCAAGTATCGATGAAAGTAGTATCTGCCTATATAGCAACGACAAGAGGCGTCGAGTCTATAGGTCAGGAGAGTGATTTCCTCAGTGTTGTATACGAAAAAATTGTGTCATTGAGGCGGTTCTTTTATGTTTTGGGCAGGAATTTTCATTAATTTTAAAACAGAGTTGGTTTTTGTACCTGGTGGAGGAAGTAGACGTGGTTTAAGGAACGTATGGAATATGAAGAACATATGGTTCCATACGCGGGATTTATCGGTGATGCCTTTATTTTAATGCATGATGCCATACTGACCACTACCATCACCACCTATCTGACTTAGTTCGGTGTGCCTACAATGTTTGGGATGAGCTTAAAAGAAGGGTCCGGGACAGAAATCATACAACAAGGAGCATAATTCACTTAATGATGAATGTGAAGCAATGCTTCAAGAATTTATAAGAAAAGTCATCCGATTCATGCGAAATCGAGTGGAAAGTGTAATAATCAAATACTGAAAAATAAAGGAATTCATTTTCTAATTGATGATTTCTCTGTTCGTAACGTCTTTCTTGCATTAGTTCCAATGATGAATATTTAGTAAACTCTGTTCGTATTGGATCTTGTTTTTATAATGCATCTTCCAAATAATGCAATAGAAGTTTTTGTAAGATCAATAATTAAGTTAATGTTTGCACATTACACCTTTTTAGTTACATACTTTTTACATTGAAACAGAAGGTGTATTAAGTAATTTTTACTCTATTCTGTTTTTTACTTTTTTTAATAAAATCAAATTAAAAATGTTTTTATTTTTTCTTGAAAAATAATATTTTCATTGTTTTTTTTTTATAAATTTAAAGAGTGGGGGGTACGCCCCCTTTACGTCACTTTACCTACTTTACGTCACCGTTTATTTTCGCAGATATCTGAAGCTTTTAAGACATAGGTGGGTGTTACTAAATAACAAATAAATAAAAAAGTACTCTTATTTTTACCTTGCGTTTTTTTTAACAATAAATTATGGTCACAATTTGTCTATATTTTTTGTATTAATGTATTAATAAAATTTTATTTTGTTAATAAATAAATAAATAAAATTTATAAATTAGTACAAAAAAACTGCTTTTTGCAAATATCTCCGTAAATTGTTTATCAATTTTAATTTAAAAACGGGAAAATAAAGATATTCTTGATATAAAAAAATGATATAAATATTGTTTATGTAAAATATCAGGGAAAAAACTTATAGACGAAAAATCAAATTGTGACCTTAAATTATTGTTTAAAAACGCAAGGTAAAACTATAAGTACTTTTTCATCTATTCGTCATCTAGTAACCCCCACCTATGTCTTAAAAGCTTCAGATATCTGCGAAAAATTTTGCCATGAAATCGATGATTTTTGCATAATCAGACTGGGCTATGAGGGCTAGTTGTGAATAGAATAATTTGTGTAATAAAAATAGCATATTTATAGGTCGATTTCTTAAATATATTTAACCAAATTGTTATCTCGGTAATGTTTTGGCGTTCTGATTTCAACACGGCTTTTACGCCAATTTATGGTTATTGATTCTGATATAAAATGCGATAAATATGTTTTTTATTTATGTAGGTACATTATAAAACTGAACAACACAAATTAGGCGTAAGGTTTATTGGTTAATCCAAATAATGGGGAAACCAGTCGTAAATTAGTAATGTATGATCATATAGTTGTTTGCTGTCACCAGGATGTTACAAAACCGACTGTTTTATACATAAACATTGAAACAACATACAGATTATTTCATTAGTATATGCAAATAATTGATTGTAAAAAACTCATAGTGTTGACATAGGACCACAACAGGAATAGAAGTACGGTATTCACCAAATTAATTGTAGAGATCTACCTCGTTAAGAAATCGTTCACGCAAGGTGCATGCATATTGGATGTCTTGTCATTAGTCCTCACCTTGATGTTACTTTACGGTTAAGATCTTCGTCATTATGGTTCTCGCTATTGAAGAAAAAGTTTATTTAGTAGAGCATGGTTGCAGGTCATACGGAATAGAACGGAATAACAAAAGCGCGTTTAAAAAATGTTTCAGAAAAATGTCAGCAACAGTTTAACAAATAAATGACTACATGACTAGTAATGCTTTAAATACTGATAGTGTGGCAGCGGATCAACTTAATCGCTTACCGCATCATGTGAGATAAATGGCACAAACCAAAAAAAAAAAAAATTTTTTAATGTTTTAACTCAATTTTTGTCGTAGCTGCATGACAGCCCATATCTAACACGTACTATTAGTGCACGCGAGATATGCGGCACAGTTCTGACGTCGAGATGCGCAGTTTCAAGTTCATTCTGTTTGAATAATTTTTGGGGCATTATGCAAAAGCCACAAAGTGAGTGCATGTACCATGTGGGAATTTTTATTTTGACCCCCACATCCGTCCGAAAACAATCTTAAATGTTTAATATCTGGGTCAAAATCAGTCTTTTTTAGAAAGTCAGTCAACGCAGAACTTATTTCTACCACACCTCTTCCTGCTTCATGCTCAAGCCATGTATAAAAAACAGAAGTTTTTGTTACAATATCTGTCACACAAAATGCATAAAAAGCCAGTTGCTGAGAATAGAATGCTTCATGCTGAGAATAGAATGCAGCTTCCTCTTTCATTGATTTAAAAAACTGCTTTGCTCGCGCCTTATGAATAGTTAAATCCATTTTTAATTTTAATCTTTGCTCTTCATCTTTGGTGGTATTTATCTCAGTGTTTGTTCTTATGCAAAAGCCACAAACATTAGTAGCTGGACTTCCAAAGGCTAAAACAAACGGGCAACTTAGTAAAAAATAAAAAACATTTTTTTAATAATATCTACCTATATTAAACTTATTGCTGAAAATTCGACTAAAGTACTTGTAGTTTGTTTGGAGTGAATTATCGGGAATCTGATCATTATACATCTCCCACAGCTTTTTTATGTTTAACTCAGATGACAAATAGATTCTTCTTGACTTGCCTCTACCATAGTGGCTTTCATGGCCCTTCAAAGACGAAATAAATTTCATGACAATTTCTAATTTAAGCGCATTTTTCGTTTACTTTCTGTCTCCACCACGATTGTCTTTTATACTAGTGCCAAGCATCTTTTTTCTCACTATCGTATGAATTCTTCTTGGACCACAATTAAAAATAGAGGAAAATAATTTTTGGCAAACAAAGATTTTCTTGCTATTATGCCAAACCTAAAAAATACTCAATCAGAGACCATACAAAGTGTAATCGAAAAATAAATATGTACTGATAATAAAGCTTGGTTTATTTAAATAAAAACTTACATAAAATTCTGTGTGAAAATCATGTGATTTACCATTCTTTCTCTTCCTTTGCCTTTTTATTTCCTTAATATTCATCATCTGTGCTAATTTGTTATCCTGAGCATTTTTGTTCTTTTCTTCATTATCATAGAAATTTTGTCTAATAATTTTTATGTCGGCCAACAAAAGATCTGTACATGCAAATTTTTTTGATTTGTGAACACAATTATTTTTAAAATTCAATAACTCTGGATCTAAATCTGAATATCTAAAAGAAAACAAATTAAACTACAAAAACGCAACATAACCTGCAGTTTACCTTATTTCTCTCTTACGTTCTTTTGCCGTAGTATTTATTTTTCTTTTTCTCGTTCCTCTATTTGTATCACCTACAATATGCTCACCTCCACTCATTTTAATACTATTATCACCTATTATTATTATAAAAACAACCTATTAAGCACGAATAATATCAGATACTGTTGATTCCTAAATCAACGTCTGGACATCTGGACAAACTTCTATCAGGTTTTCTTATTGGAGGAATTGGTAGTGTCGGTTTCTTGAATTTTTTAGTTGCTCTCCATATAGAGTGATCATCTGGAAAGAGATTGTTAATATAAAAATTAAAGGTGTTATTACGAGCTTGATTTAGTGCTAACTTTAGCTGGTGTGTTAGTCTATTTAGCTGCGTCTTATCGAGTGGATTTCGGGACCCTTGCCATTTTGCACGCGTTCTTCTTTTTTCGGTCATAATTTGTTTGATATGTAACGGCACATTGTTGTTTTCAGGATTACCCTGTATACTTATAGGAGTAGATTTCCAAGCAGGGTTTTGTATTACTGCCGTTAGATTTTGTATTGCAAATTCCAGTTCATCAGATTCTTTTATTTGGTTATCTAACGTTATATTCTGGTTAATGGTGTTTTCAAATTGTTTCCAGGTTGTTTTTTTGTTAGATAGTCATAATGGCTGTCAAAACTAGGCACTATTTTTAAATGCGTATTAGGTAAACCTTTAAATATTGCAAAATCTAGAACATCCATAATTTTGTTGGCCACTATGCTGGTTTTTGTCTGGGGAATAAGAACGACTTTTTTTTTCTGTAATGATTGATGTAGGTTTCTACCTTTCGTTGTAGTTCCTATTTAACATCTATGGTGAATGGATAATGCGGAAAGCTACTGGGGACTGGAACGGTGGCATTACCATTGGCGGGAAGAATATTTGCAACTTGAGATATGCAGATGATACTACTATCCTCGCTAGTTCTGAAGCTGAATTGATTTACCTGCTACAACGGATATAAGACGTAAGCTTAACGATGGGCCTTAAAATAAACAGAGATAAAACGAGAATCATGATAATTGACAGAGCTAACAACAATCAAAATCATCTGGTCATGATAAACAATATCGCCGTTGTAGATAAATTTGTGTATCTGGGCTCATTAATAACCAACAAAGGAGGCTGTACTGAAGAAATAAAGCGGCGGTCAGCAATCGCAAAAAGCTATGGTAAAATTAACAAAAATTAGGAAAAACCATGAAATAACTATGAAAGGCATATAACCTTCGCGCTTTTCCTTGTCAATAATACGAATTCCTAGAAAATTCCTATTAATTAAAGTATACGTTTCTGTGTATAAAAATTCGTCTAAAAGTGTTATCTACCACTCACTATTTCTGTAAATTTCTCGCTTGTATAAACACAGGTAGTGAAATCACCGGTATTCCGAATCGAGTGCGTTTTAAAAAGCGTTTGTTGAAAATTGTTGGTTCGGAAATAGCGTTTTATCAGGGGTCATAAATAATGAGTAAAGTTAATTGGGATGAATCACTTATCTAAAAATATTTTTGCTTTGATTATCTGAGCCGCAGAATTAGTTCAAACCATTGTTTACAACTTGTTTCAGAGATTCATCATCACTGGGAATATGTATTGCAGTGATAAGTATTATCAATCCATTATTATATTGTATTATAACGATAGTATAAACAGTGGTGTAACTATAGGGTGACAGGACTGGCAAAAAATGCCCCGATTGGGCTCCGGCCCGAGAGTCAGAAGTGACCTATCATTTTTAAGAAATTTAGTAAAAAATATAAATAAAAGTTGTACCTATACGTACTTAAAATCAATTAAAGTTGGACACAACCACAGACCATATACAAATTAAAATAAATAATTAAGATTTAAACGCATTCATAAGAAAATAATCAATTTTAAAACGCATCCGTTTTTTTTTATTTTTCATTTTTCATTTGCTGTATGTCAAGGCATGTCCTATATCCGAAAAATTATTTTAGGGAAAGTTTCCAAGCCGACGTTTACAATTGTTCTATGGTCTGTTCCGGGGTTCTGTATACTATAGATGTACATATACAGATTCTCATAGAACGTTTTTTCCGTCATCATATTCCCCTGTTGATTTTTGATTTGTTACTTTGATTTTCCTTTAGTTAAATTTGATTTCAATACTCTCATGTTTCTATTGTTTTCGATGGTTTGCAATATTTGTTTTGTTTGATAGGCTCGCAAATCTGACCTTATGCTCTTTTTTTATTGTTGATAGCCTTATACTCTGGTGATTCTTTCGATGTTCTTCTTCTTTCTTCCATTAAATCTAGTGTTGTTTGTTTCAGTTTCGTTTTTCTTGGATTTTTATTTTTACCACAGATCTTTTTTGCAGTTGATGTTATGTCATTCGTTAATTTTTGTGTTATATCATTTTTGAAACAGTTAAACGAATTTATAATTTTTTTGGATATAGTAACAAAAGATAGAATATCTTATTAAGTTTTCTATCTGATAAAGAAAGGGTGTCTTTCACTTGGATATTAGTATTCACATTTCTGTGCTTGGAAACAACCCATTGGTTTTATTACTTTCTGTGTTTATTTGCAACTCAAAAGTGTGATCAATGTGAAAAAACATGTCTAAATAATTTGTCATACTTAACTTCCGATAACTTTATGTTGGACGAGCTAATTATATCGATACACCAACTTCCGTGAAAGTAAATTTTGTTGCCCCGTTAAATTAAATTATTGTTACATTTTTTAAACCACTCCGATCTTTCATCATCTCCTACGCAAAAAATTTCTTATAAAGTCCTGAATTCATTCTTTTACGTAAACCCATATTGATTAGCTCCCACTTCGTATTTCCCTACTACTTTGAATATTATATTTTGTCGAGAGGGCTGTGTGTATGAACGTAATCATTTTTTACACGTGCAGGCATTACGAAGAAAAAAACATCTATTTCCACGTAGATTGTCGTTTAATTATGAAAAATCGATGGAAACAAGCACGCTAAGGGATTGCCAGACTACAAAGGTCTCGAGAGTTGAAAAAGTTTTCGTGTTTCTTAAACCCTTAGCAGTGACGCATAGCTGGAATATGTTAAAAAACATCAAGAGTCACGGAATGGGTATGAGTGTTGGTCATTCAGACAATGGTCAATTCAATATAAGGTGAGTAATGGTCTAACAAGAAAATTTGTGCCATGCGAGTGGTTTAACAACCATAATATTGTCTAGGTGACTCATCGTTTTTATTTTTTATAAAAAAGAGTTTTATCAATTACCAGGGAGTATTTTGTTTATCTAAAGTAATTATTTTGGATTTCAGTACTATTTATTTTTTGTATTTATTTTTAATATTTGGGCATCTCTAATACTTTCAGGGCTATTGGAATATGCACGAGGCTAAAAAACATGGTCATAATAATCACACAACCTCTAGTGTCCACTGCTAAACATATCCCTCTTTCATTTGTTTCGATTGCTCCTGATCTTTGAAATCCAGTTTGTTGTAATCATCCGTCTACTGTGTCTATCATCATCATCATCTTTGGCTCGAAAATCCTCTGTGGATCCTGGTATGCTCCAAGATTAGTCGCCATTCTGTTCTGTTCGATCTTTTGATCTCTAGTATCCCTAACTCCATAACTCCATAGCCCAACTCCATCTAACCACCTAATTCGCGGTCAGCCTCTGCTTCTTCTTCCTTTAGGTGTTCCTGTCGTTAACTTTTTAGCAATCGTGTCTATACATACCTATATATGCCTGAAATCTAGGACAACAATGCATTATACATTTAGTACACTTAGTGTAATATTCTCGCCACGTGTCCGCTCCCAATCCACATCATATGTGCTATCTTTTGTAACCTCGGAAACCTTTTTTGGATGGTGCTAGAAAGGTCACCAATGGAGACATTGCGGACAGCAGCCAAATGGTTGGTAGAGAGCGAGTCGTGAATTTAGCGTGAAACTAGCTTTTGGAACCGAGAATGGGTCGTACTTATGAAATAAGTAAAGATAGGATAAGAGATATTAGAAAATATATAGAAATAAACAAAAAGATAGATGGGAAAAATTACCAAAGATACGATAAGATAGAAACAGGGCGCTACTCAATTTTTGGGGTTTAAGGAGAAAATTAAGAAAACTAAGAAAAGAAAAGAGATAAGGAATGGTATTTTAGTATACACGTAACTAAATCAGCCTGCTCTTTCTTCTGGTCGAAGGTATAATAATAATTAAAGGTACAAAGCAAATATTCAGAGTTATTATTGTATCAGGAAACTTGTTAGGAGTCGACAAATAAAATTCATACATAAAACAAAAACAATATATTCAATAACACAATGATATAGGCGGCTGAATGTACACAAAAGTAATAAAAAATGCACCATCAATTGATCAAGGGTCGTATACATATAAAAATAAGCAGTAATATGAATAATAAGTACCTTTACAAATACAACAATATAATAATGCACAGGTTCAATTATCAGCGAAGACAGCCTGATAGTGAGTAAGAAAAAAATTCAACCAAAGTTGATTAAAAAAAGTTTCTCTTTGCTGTTTAATGGGCATATCTCGAGATACTGGGTATAGTAAATAAAAAAATGAATAACAAATAACACAAAGTTAGAGTTAAATTCAAAGGATACCAAAATATTACAGAAATAAAAATTTAACCAACCCGCACTTGGTCTGAGTTAATTATTGATCTCGCACTGTTATTTAATGATTGATTGAGAACTAAATATTCGTAATTATTATTTATTAGAATTTCTTAGTAGCTGATGGAAAGTTCGTAAGAAAGTATTGAATGTTCTTTAAATTGAATGCAATAATCAGTAGTTACTCTCAACTACAGGTGAAGACATGGATGAATGGATTCATCCATTCATTTACCATAGAAGTTAATTTACTTTACTGTAATACTTTACTTGTATCAAGCACTGAAGTTAAATAAAATTAAAGGTACTCTATACCAATATTTAATCTAATATGATATTAGATCAAAAAACTCAAATATACAAGTGTATGCACACTTAGAAAGAAAATGTACAAAAACGGTAAGGTACGGTAATCTAGGCACGCCTCCTCCCTGAGGATGGCCACACGAGAAGTCCGTTGGTTCCTCTAAAATTTTCCCAAACTTCCACCAAAAAAAGATGGGAGATCTTCCCCTCAAAAACGACAGATCAGCCTGTAGTATTTTTAAGAAGATAAAAAGATTATAACGATATCGAACATAACGATACCCTTCTAGCTAGAAACGTGAGGAAAATAGAATCTTTTAGATTAGGTATTTACAGAAGAATTTCTATAGACGTGCTTTCGACGATATTCAACAAATCCATCAAAAAGAACAAACGCTAAACCAGAAAGAGGTTAATTAAGGATTAACCAAAGTGGCGTCTCTAAACAAGCAGGTAGATTCTTCCACAATATTTCGGCAGTTTCCAATAAAAATTAACAATCCATTTGCGAACACGACCTTGGGCGTATAAGCAACGGAGGTAAAGGGAATAAAAATAATGAATATTTTAATTAAATAAAAAAAATGTTACACCTTTCCACCGCGTCTGTAATTTCTATTCTGGCTCTTATATTTGGAACTCTATTTCTTAGCTTTAAACCCATGGTCGATCAATATATGGCTTGTTGAGCCACTCTGATCTTTTCCACGGATTTTTTAGTGCAC
The DNA here is from genome assembly GCA_918026665.1 of Diabrotica balteata. Classification (NCBI taxonomy): domain Eukaryota; kingdom Metazoa; phylum Arthropoda; class Insecta; order Coleoptera; family Chrysomelidae; genus Diabrotica; species Diabrotica balteata. Next base: position 176,341,054 of record OU898276.1, read on the forward strand.
TGTAAGTCAATATTTAAGCGGAGAAAATATACACAACATTATTTTACAGGTAGTAAACATTGTATCAGATAAAAGTGGCAAGCACATTATATAGAATCCGAAAGGAACTCATCCTTTAAACAAGGACAACTCAAAATTCTTCAAAAAAGATTTTTATTCAGTATCCAACAGAATTTTTATAAAAATGAATTACACCAATATTGTAAGGAACCATATGATACGAAAAAAATATTAAAAAAACAACAAACAAAAATAAAAAAACACAATTAAGATGATTAAACAAAAAGAATACAAAAAATCGGGTTCATCAATCAAAATAAAAATAAAACAAAAAAAATATATAACTATAAAAAAAAGATAAGGTAATTTATTTGGGAAAGTATTTAGTATATATTTCCATATTTTATATTTTTTACTTTTATTACTACACTATCATCATCATCTTTGGCTCTACAACCCTGGGTGGGTCTTGGCCTGTTCAAGAATTAGTCTCCCTCCATCTTTCCCCCTATCTTTCGCCTTGACTTTTCAATTTCTGACCCCTAGATTCCTCAAGTCATCTTCTACTTAAGTGTTGAATCTATATCTTGGCCTGCCTCCCTTCCTGGTTCCTACTGGCTCTTGATAGAATATATGTCTTTGGGGGTCTCCAGTGTCCATTCTTTCAAGGTGTCCTAGCTACCTTAGTCTATTAATTTTAATAGACCAAACGCTGTTGCATTTTTTATAACATTGATATAACTCAAAATTACTGCACTATAATGTGATCTTATTTAATGGTATATCCAAACTACTTATTTGCTTTAAATGATATTATTTTCTTCTATTCCGTAAAGTTTCATTGTTAAACTGGATTAAACACATTTAGTCTGTTTTTAAGTTCAAAGAGTCGACGTCCCATCGTTATTTTGGGTTACTCCCTTGCCAACCATAGAAACCGTTGTAAAGTATAATATTTCTGTGACCATTAAGTTAGATTATCGATATTCAAAAGCGCCATACAGTAGAGTTGATTTATGGGATGCACTTGCCCCACGAACCGTTGACCATCCCTTAAAAGTTGTAGGTGCAAATTTTTTATCCTTACAAATGCGGACACTTCCTAGCGAGAGAAAACATCTAGTTTATCGGTTCGTCCTTTATTTTGTCTCGGCGCTGGGCGTCGCGTCGGTCGCGACGGGCTGGATACAACTCTACTCCACTGGCTACAATAATTAATACACCAATATTTCAGAGGTGAATGTATACTACTACTATCGGTTTACAGCGTTCTCCAACGCCTTCCGACTCCTAACCGCCATTCTTCTCTATTCAACCATAGGTCTGAAGGGATTTCTCTTTCCTCTAGTTCTTTTTCAATTCCCTCTCTCCAGCTTATTCTCGGTATTCCTCTTTTTCTTCTCCCTTGTAGTGTCCACGTTTAAATCTGTTTTGGAATCCTGTCATCCGGCATTCTCTGTACATGGCCGTACCATATTAACTGTTTTGTTTTTATGTCATCAACTATTGTATGCTTGACTCCCATCATTTCTCGTATTCTCTCATTTGGTATCCGATCTCTTCTTGATTTGCCTGCTGCTCTTCTCCAGAAGTCCATTTCTGTTGCTAGTAACAGTTTCTTTGTTCTTTGTTTCATTGGCCAAACTTCACTGCCATATGTGATTAGACTTTTAAGTATGGTGTTGTATATGAGTGGTTTGTTCGCTTTAGATATTGTTTGGTCCCACAAAATGCCGTTCATCATAGATATGGCTTTTCTACCCTGTATGTTTCTGTCTTTTATAGCAGCATCGAGTGTTCCATCTTGAGTTATCTTCATACCCAAGTACGTGTATTCATCACAGTTTCTAGTTTCTACCCCATCGTCTAATATAATGGATTGTTTTGTCCCTCGAATACACATGGCTTCAGTTTTCTTAATGTTGACTTCAAGACCCCATTTGTTATATTCTTCTATTAGCTTTCGAGTCATGTAACTCAAGTGGTCATGATCCTGGGCAATCAGTATTTGGTCATCAGCGAAACATAAGGTGTACAGTGTAGTCTCGTCATTGAGAGGGATTCCCATGCCATTACATTTTCTTTTCCATAGCTTGAGTGCTTGTTCCAGATAAATTTTGAAAAGGTAGGCGAAATACAGCAACCCTGCTTTAGTCCTTTCGTGACCTTAAATCCTTTAGATATCCTTGATCCAGTTTTAATTTTTGCAGTCGTTCCATTATACAGACTTTGGCCTGCTTTGATAAGACCATGCTTAATGTTGGTTTGCTGTAGGGAGGTGAATGTATTCTTTGTACAAATAACAGTAATGAATAAAGCCAACTAATCATCGTAATTTATTCACAATTAGTATTTGCTATTTTCGCTAATTTATTTATAGTCAAAATATTGCATTTTTCATCTATTATTATTCGAATTTCATTTAACCAGCGACCTCTAGTTTCACACAAACATAATTAAAAAACAAAAAAAAATGGATTAATAATTAACAGTCAATTACATTTGTATAGTTTACATTCACTACTAACTCAAACTCTGAATGTAGATCTGTGAATACAAATTACAAAATGGTCTGGTCAATTAGCTATGCCAAGGCCTATTCCCTATTCTTTAAAATTAGAAGCACTTTTTCTATACCATTTGAAACAATTAATCGTATGAATTTGTGGCAATGTCAATCTTCTTCTTCTTCAAGTGCCATCTTCGTTCCGAAGGTTGGCGATCATCAGGGCTATACGTATTTTCGAAACTGCTGACCGAAACAATTCGTTGTTGCTACAACTATACCATTCCCGTAGATTCTTTAGCCAGGAGTTTCGTCTTCTTCCTATGGACCTTTTTCCTGCTATTTTCCCTTGCATAATTATTCGAAGCAGTTCATATCTTTCGCCTCTTGTAATGTGGCCCAAGTATTGCAGTTTTCGTTTTTTGATTGTAAATATGACTTCCTTTTCTTTGTTCATTCTTCTCAAGACCTCGACATTTGTGACTCTCTCGGTCCATGATATTCTCAGGATTCTGCAATGTCAATAAAACAGTGCAATTAATAGATTAATTAGCAAGGCATAACTTGAATTGTAGAGATCAAGTTTTCAAATCGAATGGTATGTATATAAAAAAAGTATTTACATTTTTATTGAAAGAAGTGGAATAGTGTGGTTACTTGAACAATTTTGAAGTGTGTATTTAGGCCACGAACTTAGAATAGATCGAGACAACCATACGTGCTTAATTAAAAGATGAATAAAATTAGCATAGGCGGGAAAGTATTTAAGAGAAGTACGGTATTTAAAACCAATATACCTATATAACGTTTTTGAACAATGTGTGCTTCCAATATAGTCTAAGATCCCACGGCAAGATTACTACGTTCATAACGTAGTTAATCAAACTCACATTTTTACACACATGTAGATTTAGGAGAATACATTGAAATAGGTTGTCAGTCAAAAAGTGGCCGCAAATATTTTTAATTCAACTAATAGTAATTAATTTTTGAACAAAAATTTTATTTCGTTCATTTATTTTTTTAAATAAAATACGCTACTCACGACGTGTATGCATGTTTTTTTAATATTAACTTATAGCTTTTTTTTAATATTATGATATAAGGTTGCCTGAGAAAAAATGGTGGCAAATTAGGGTTGCTAGCTGTTAAAAACGCGAGGTATCAAAGATAAAGTTAGAAGCTAGCGCGCAATGCCACTGGATTGAAGTGTCCGTTGTGTGAGTTTTTAAAGCATGCGTCAATAGATAATTGTAATAATATACCTATTATCACTTGTCAAAGCAGTATGGTTGCGCGCTAACTCTAGTTTTCTTTATCTTTGATACCTCGCGTTTTTAACAGCTGGCAACCCTAATTTAGTTATACCAAGTTCTCAATGCTTAGTTATATCTCTTGGACTATAATTCTGTAGTAGATTCTATATATTTAGGACGGTCCAGATAAATTAAGAAGTTATCAACGTCCTTTGGCCTTTATTAAGCCATTACGGGTAAAACTAGTTTTATCCAATTTCGGGGTTTATCCGTAACATTTGTTCATCATGAGCAGCGTAATTTAATTAAAAAATAAATAAAAGGAATCAAATTCCTATTAAATGAATTAAAAATATTTGCCGCCACTTTTTGACAGACAACCTACATATTATCAATTTTTCTTCTAATTTTAAATGTATGAAAAAATATGAGATTGAATAACTAGGTTATGAACGTAGTGATCTTGTACTAATATTGATTTTTTTCTTTCCTTTTTGGCCTTGGCATAGCTAATTGACCAGACCATTTTGTAATTTGTATTCACAGATCTACATTCAGAGTTTGAGTTAGTAGTGACTGTAAACTTTACAAATGTAATTGACTGTTAATTATTAATCCATTTTTTTTTGTTTTTTAATTATTTTTTAAAAATGAAAGAAATAAATGGTCCCATTTGGTAAAATAGAAAGTATTTTAATATTAGTTAACGCACCTGCCAAAGAAGTTTGGTGTTTCAAAGGCCAAAGTTCGTTAAATGGATTTTGACTTAGTGCCTTTTTGACTTATTAACCACATTTCGCTCCAAGCGATTACCATCTGCTGCCTAACCTGAAAAAATCGCAAGGTAATGAAAAAAACAGTAAGACTTTCGTCTAAGCATGTTTCGACGATTCACTTATCTAAAATAAAGGTATTGGTAATTTCAATATTATTGAAATACATGTGTTGAGCGAGAAATTTATTAAAAAAAATGTATCGTATTTAATAAACTTGGATTTTCTATGCTAGACCCGTAGATACCGAACAATCCTTTTATATCTCTCGAATTTTGAAATTGTATAAAAATTACTGTCAGAGAATGGAAACAAAACACCTTCAAAAATATTAGATCAACCGCTCGATCGAAACAGCTGTTGCAATCGTTATGAAAAACGTCAAGACGGTTACAAGTTCCTTTCGGTACGTCTGGGGACCTTGTATTATAGATTGCAAAGAAGAGGTAGAGGACGTTACATCTGGCCGGCCAGGTGAGACGTTTACAAGAACCCCTCTAGTTATAACAGCTAACGGTCGTGGGTCGACCCGAGTGACTCTCTTTATAGGCCGGTTAATAAGCTGTAATATAAAAACTCTAGAATTATAAGTTCCTAAGCAATAAATCACATTAAAATTTTTCGAGCGGGAAGGCTAGTAAATAGTAGGAAAATTGAACAAAAAAATACAAATTGTGGCGTACAGTCAGCAGAGTATTTCTTTTTCAGTAAACTCATACAACGGAATATCGAAGAATACGGCAGAATTTGAATAGAAAACCCAAATTTGACACACCGCTCATTTATGTCGTTTCAAGACTCTACTTTCCTTCTTTCCGGAGTTAGCTGTCAATTTGGTGACCTTTATTCTGTCTACTTCAAATTTTTTGTTGGAACAATAAAATCTGTGCACCACGTTTTAAGACTCTAGAAGTTTTTTAAGGGTTGTTCCACAGAAGCAGACAAACAGACAGAAAACTACACGATTTTAAGAAGAACATCCCTCTTTTGCTTTTAATTAAATTGTATATCCTAATTATACCCATATCAAATACTCACTAAAGGTGACTTTTCTCTGTTAACTATTCTGTTAACATCTGTAATATTCTTAATTTTTCGTTTTTATCTCTTTCTGCATACTACTTCGTTACATTTCTTTTCCATGACATGTGGACATATTTATGACTTCTTTCGTAACAATTTTCTATTTGTTTCAGTTTTTTATAGTTTTTTTTTCTAAAAGCCCACTGATGAACGTTTCTAATTTTCTTTGTCTAACCATATTACATATACCTAATAGATAGATTTCTTTGTGTATGTTTGAACTCTTCTTATGTGGGTTATATTTATATTGGTTTTATAAATTTTTAGTTTTAAAGTTTTTGCTTCGTAAAAAAGCACCATTTGTTAATAAAATATAGCTTTATCTTAATCATCATTATTTTTGATACCATATATTTTTTAAAATATTAAATGTTTTACTTCGTATGTTTTTTTTTTATACATATCCTTCTTGTTGATTGCTAATCCAGAGAACTCGTTATTTGTGCTGTGGCAAAATCATTTTCCCCAATACTTTTTCTACCCGCATTGTTTTGAAGTTTTATACCGGATGGCGAATCGTCAAACGGGCCATAGGAAACTCAATGGAAAATTCTAAACTGTTCAATTCTGACTTTCTTAATTATTTTACATCAAAAGTCATAAGATACCATTTGTAAAGGACTAAAATCTGCATTACTTTACTTTATAACATTTAGGCCCTGTATCGAGCTCCGTCGGTTCAATGTTGGCGAGCTACAAATCTTCGAGGGTACATCGATGACGATAGTTTCTGCATGTAAGAAGATTTTCCATATTCTGTGTTTCTCCACAGTTACAATTCACATCATCTTTGTCTATTTCTCCCCATTTTGCCATGTTTGATTTTACTGGAGCGACCCCCGTTCGTATCCTATTCATAGTTTTCCACGTTTTAAAGTCTAGGGACTGGCCGGTCCGTTAAACCCGGGGAAGAGAAAAATACTCCAGCGGTTCATCCTGCACTGTTCCAAGGAAGCTTTTGTCTCTATGTGCTCTTCAACGACTCTGCGTGTTGAAGGTTCTGTAACACCCGGTGCTTTATATAGATTTGAGGGTGGCGTTGGTTTCACGCAACCGCTACTATCCTGCATGACTCATTTAGCGCAGTATCAACTTGTTTGGTGTGGGCATATCTGCCCCAAACCAATATCGGACGGGGCACGCATATTCAGCAGTTGAGAAAAACAGTGCCTTTGGTCTTAAAACGCCAGAACGTGCACTCTATTTACTTTCCGTTAGCTTTCTGAGTATGCTGTTCCTAGTTGTTACTTTCCCTCTCGTCTTTATGCAATGTTGTCTGTAGGTGAGGGACCGGTCCAGAGTTACTCCAAGATATATAGGTTGGTTTGTGTGTTCTAATGTATTACCATTCCACGCAATTTGGTGTTTTCGTTTGGCTTCTTTTGCGCGAAGGTGGAAAGCGCAGACTTGGGTCTAAGAAGGATTGGGTCTCGGGGAATTCTTTCGTTCGGCTTAGATTGGTCGTTTGTGTCCTAAAACACTTCCCTGTGGAAGGCCATTTTTTGAACTCTCTACCTACTTACTTTAACCTCCAGCATAAAGAAAAAACGCCCGTTTTGCAGTAAGGAATATACGACCTTACAAATGGTGGTCATTGAGAGGGTCGTGTAATTTGGGGAGCAATGTTTTGTGCCTTATTGCATCATAGGCTGCTGTCAAATCTACGAAAGCAGGCCCTGTTATAAGCTTTTCTTCAAAGCCTTCTTTAATGTGTTCTGTTAGTGCGAGTACTTGACTGGTGCAAGATTTGCCGGGTCTGACTGAATTCTCTTTCTTCTGTACACAACAGTAGAGTTTCAGCCCAGCATAATTGGTTATTATTTATAACTGGGAATAAGCCACATTAAAGATAAAAATACATTTATTGACGTTTCAATTTCCAATTCGGAAATCGTTCTCAAAATACAAATAGTAAATTAAACAAATTTTGTTTTTTGTTACATAGTGAAAAAATTCTTCTGATAATTTAATTTTATCTGACTCATTTATATTGACAATTCAGACATACATTATGCATTTTAAAGTAGACGACTTTAAAATGATATTGCCAATATTGTTGAGTTGCTTATTTATTTAATGTGGCTTATTCCCAGTTATAAATAATAATTAATTACAATGCCACAAGAAAATAGCTTCAGAACAATAGCATAATTGGTTGTTTCAGTAGGGTACTTTCCAAAGTTCTGTAATGATTAGTACCGAACCACTTCAAAAGAATAACCTAACGACGACATATTTACAAGATTTTTATTTCACTTTACTTTGTATTTTTATCATTTTTTTACTAACCAATCTGGAGGTAGTCAATTATGTCCTCTATTTTGTTTATTGTACATATGTTTTGGAAATACATAGTTTGTTTCAATGTACTACTGAGTATTTTGAAGATTTTTTGTAATAGCATAGATATTAGTCATTCAGGCAGTTTCAATAGATTCTCCAGTAAGACAAATACACAATCCTATTATATTACCTAATACAAAATTAACTGATAATTAGTAAAAGAAACGATAAGGAAACATGCGGGGTCACTTTCTCGTCTAGGGGATCATCAAGACATTTTGAGTAGACAAACAATACCATACCACGGATAAGATGTTTTAACATAGGATAAACCAAGGATGTAAATCTAAACTTCCACATGACCATGACAAATTTCATGCTCGCGTACAAATCTTATGGAACCGTGCATATGTCGTGACAAGAAATCTGTCAAGAAAGCAGAGACTGGATATTGAATGGTGCATACATATTAAATTTACATTTTTGTAAAGAGAATGCTGTTGAAATTTCTATCTATCTATATAAGGATTTTTACAGCTGTCGCCGCCTTCCTTCTTTCAGTCAACGTCTCCAGTCCTTTCTGTTCTGCTATTCTCCATCTCTAATCTCGTCTTTCCATGGCCTCGTCCACTTCATCCCTCCATGATCTTCAAAGTCTACCTCATTTCCTCCTTCATATTAAGCTCCAATCCGAAATCTTTGCTATCCACCTTGTATGATGTGTTCTTCTCACATGTCCATACCAAATTTAAAAAATGTTTTTCTTCGATGTAACTAAGTATATCTTGTTCTACTGCCATTATTCGTTTTATCTACTCATTTCTGATGCGATCTATTTTTGTCACTCTGCAGTTTCTTCTCATGAACTCCATTTCAGTTGCTGTGATTTTGGACCTGTTGAAATTTAGTAGATTCAAAAAAGATGTGATCAAGATCATTCAGTTTTCCGCAATGTTTGAAATTATCGTCTTCAATCACATTTATTTTACATAAACGAATTGGATAGCATGCATGTCAAAAGCGTTGTCGATTTATCGTGGTTATATATGTATATCTACGTGGACTTAAAAACTCTTAAACCAAGCAGTTTGTAGAATAACTGGTTGTAAACTGGTGTATCTTGTATGGTTTGTGAAGCATTAAATATTCCATTGATCTTTCCATATCGATAACTGTTTTCTTAAATTAAGCTTTTAGCCCATAAAGTGCCTGATGTAACATTGGTTTTGGCTAAAGTCGGGTTGATACGATCCAAGAATGCTTGGATTTCAACTTGGACCAAGTGGACTTGTACAAGTGTACTTGTACCAAGTTGGTTGCCACGGTTAAATGACTTGGATGTTAAATAACCATTGTAAAGATAAGGGAAGTGATTGTAGAAGGTGTTCTAGTGGTTGTTGATATGTTGACACATAAGCTTGAAATCCAGAAAAAAGGAATAAAAAAAATGCCGTACATTCTATAATGCTTCCTCAGCTTTGTATAACTCCATGAATCTAACGCTAATCCTTTCAGACCATTTTCTTTTTGTGATTCCTTTTTTTTATTTTACATTTAAGCCAGAGTCTGTTAAATTATTTAACTGATAAAAATATATAAGATTTACTAAATGTTTTGGGCAAAAAAGTATTTTTTATGTTTTGTGGAACTGAAAGGCAGTCGGAAAGAAATAACGTGTTTTTAATATAAGAGTTTTCAACACATTTCAACGTTTCGAGTATGGCCAATGATTCCGCCGAGAAAATATTTTGAAGATAGTATTTAGTTCTGAGAATATAGGAACAACAAAAACTTTGTTGTAGATTATTCCCTGACTTTCTACCTTGATTATATCTTACATATTAGTGTGTTTCTGATTAAAAGTTACATTTTTTATTATTTTTTATGGAAAATTATACGATTAATGACAACTAGCTTTGTTTAAAAATTGCTTTGTTATTTAATGTTGACCAATACAGTATTTAAAACCTTTTTGAATGATTAAACGAGTAAAGTAAATACATGCCGTATGACTATGCTCACTTACATTACAATGTTATGAAACAACAGTTTTATCATCAAGTACTGTTCTGCTCGTTCAACTACAATTTGAATGACTATTATTTATTTTCAAGTAAACCACTTTAAAATAGTTTATAAAAGAATAAGTAAAAAGAAAAGTAATCTTTTCTAATTTAATTGCAATAAAATATCACTTATATAATAGCTAAGACTAACTGTCAGATTTGTCTCGAATTGCATGCAATAATTCTCGACATGCCTAAAACAGAACAATACGTTACACATCAAAAAATGCTCTGAGAAGAATTATGTATATATTTTTACTCTGAAGAACTTCATGACTTGAACTTATCATGACGTACACTGTCAAACGCTTTGTCAAAATCTCCAAAACAAGCATTTCTTTCTGATGTTCATTCAGCCATGTGATGAAATTACGTTCAAACTGAAGAAGGCCTTTTCAGTACCAGTTGATTTCTGAAAACGAAAACACATGTTTTTTTATCTTTTATTTCTATTTTAATTTTAGTATGTCATTACATGAACGATTTGGTGAATGACTGTACTATTTTGGTGTGGCTTGTGCCTGGTGCTATGGCACAGTGAGTTCTTTCACATCATGTTTTGATTGATTGAAACAGTGCCGGCGTTTCCGTTTATATGTTCTGCTATTATGCACATTTTATCATCGAACAGAGTTGGCTTTAACAGCACTTGTACCTTTCATTATGTACTAAAAAGAATTTTATTATGGACATTTAAAAAAGTTGTGAACAGGAATTTAATAATAACATGCATTGAGAATTGTTTTATTGTGAATTATTCTAATCATTTATTAATTTATACATTATTTTACAATATTACATTTATTGTATGTATTATGTATTACTTTAGATCAGGGGTGCTCAAACAGTCGATCGCGATGAGTGCTTTTTGGGTAGATCTCGAGAAGAAAAAAAATGTAATAAGTAGGTAGGTAACTAAACTACTGTCAGCAGAGTTAAACGTTTTTATTAATACTGAACTATACAAATACATAGAATGCTTGACTAAGCATCATTGCAATTCAAAGAAGTGGGGACAACAAAATACTGTCCACACAGCATATTTTATATATACATATATTAACTAATTATTTTATTAATTCAATATTTATTGTAATTATTAATCAAATTTGGGATGATATTCTATCAACTGGGATGATATCAACTACAAAAATGTATTACGTAATAAAATAACACTGCTTGCGGCAAAAGGTGGCTTTATCAAAGGAACGCGCGGCACTTGTCAAAGAAAAGCCGTGTTGTTTCTAGACGAGAGACAGTACAGTCTAGTTTCGGGCGGCGCGTTTGACGGAAACATTCGAGACTTTCGTTCACGCCGATATAAATGCTGCGCCTGCAGGAATTGGAGTTATTCTGAATTGTAACTTGATAGCGATCCTACGTCGATACAAAGTTTATTATTAAATAGTGGAAAATGAGTGCAGTGAAGAAATCTAAAACGTATCATTTTAATAAGGATTGGGAGGAAGAATTTTTCTTTTCTATGGTGAAGGATAAGTGCATTTGTGTTATTTGTCGTGCGTCAGTTGCAATACCTAAGCGTGGTAACTTGGAGAGGCATCATAAAACGGTTCATAAAAACTATGAAAAGGATTTTCCGCCACAGAGTGAATTAAGAAAACGAAAAGTAAGTGATTTGATATCTTGTTTGAAAAAAGAACAATCCATGTTGACAAGACCAGCCAAACAATCAAAAGCTGCTACGATCGCGTCATTTAAAATATCTCATATTTTGGCGAAACACAAGAAACCATTTGAAGATGGATCGGTGGTGAAGGAAGCATTTATTGAAGTGGGTAAGACTTTATTTGGAGATTTTAAAAATAAAACAGAAATCATGTCTGCTATTAGAGAACTTCAGTTATCTCGTCCGACTGTCACAAGGCGTATTGAAGTCATGAGTCAAGACATCGCAGATAAACTAAAACATATCATGGAATGTACATACTTTTCTTTACAGTTCGACGAATCCATCGATATGACAGACACTGCCCAGCTGTGTATTTTTATTCGGATGGTATTCAATGACATGTTGGCTAAGGAAGAATTTTTGACAATCATTCCTCTGAAGGGGAAGACCCGTGGCGAAGATATATATGACGTTTTCTTAAATTTTGTAAAAAACTACCAGCTACCAATATATAAATGAATGTACATTACAACCGATGGAGCACCAGCAATGACTGGAAACAAAAACGGTTTTGTGGCATTGTGTCGAGCTAATGAAGAATTCCCTTCATTTTTTTCATTCCATTGCATTATACATCAACAAGTTTTGTGTTCAAAAGTTTTAAACACGGAGGAAATTATGGGCATTGCAACAAAAATTGTGAATTCCATCCGTGCACGTAGCTTGCAACGGTGGCTCTTTCAGTTGCAGTTGGAAGATAGGGAGTCAGCTGAACACACTGATTTAGTTCTTCACACGGACGTCAGGTGGTTGAGTCGCGGAAAATTCCTAGAAAGGTTTCAAGAATGATTGCCTGAAATAACAGCTTTTCTAGACGAAAGAGGTGATGACACTCAGATTTTGAAAAACGAAAAATGGCTAAATGATTTGGTATTTTTGACTGACATCACAATGCACTTAAACACCGTTAACTTGGAGCTTCAAGGTAAAGGAAAAACTATTATTGAGATGATTAGCGCAGTAAACGCATTCAAAAGTAAATTGCAACTTATGATAGATCAACTGAAAAGAAAGGATCTGAAACATTTTCCGTCTTTGAAAGCAAGGATTCCTCAGTTGAATTATGATACGTATGAGGCTGAATTATCAAATATTTTGGGACAATTCGAAATGCGTTTTTATGATTGCAGTAAATTGGAAAATATAGCATCATTTATGAGTTATCCTTTTTCATGTAACAACATTGAGGAATTAGCTACTGAAATAGCAAGTCAGTTTAATATGAACTCCTGTTCTGTTGAAAATGAGTTGGTGCAGATTATATCAGATATACATCTCAAAGCTACAGTATCTGATACAAATTTCTGGCGTTTTATATCTAAAGATAAATATCCGAATGTAAGGCAAATCGCCCTTCAACTGACGGCATTTTTTGGGTCAACTTACTTGTGCGAGTCTGCATTTTCTGAAATGAAGATAATTAAGTCAAAATATCGCAATCGACTAACTGACGATCATATGACATCATGCTTGCGATTAGCACTCAGTGGTTACCTACCATCTTATGAAAAGTATGCTGAGGACATGCAGTGCCACGCTTTAACATACAAAGCCACTCCTTAGTTAAGTTTAACACCATATGTAACTCTTTTGTTTTGTAACAACAAATAAACTCGCAATTTTGAATAACTATGAGTTTTTTCATTGATATTGTAGAGAAGAACCTAACTAAACCTAACCCAAACCTTGACTAAAATAATGTACCTATATTGTTCAGAAAGCTAATATCTATATATGCTACGGTACGCCCTACCTAGGTAGTATCACAAGTTTATTTATTTTTTTGAATATAGAAGTAGCATAGATGCTAAATAGATGCATATTCCTCCGCCTCGACTGTGTCTCTATGAAATATATTAAAATTATTAATATTTACAATGGTATTAACTAGAATGTATGATTTGACTGTAAACCAAATTAAAACCGAGTATTTAAAGGTGAAAGAGAAAATAATACAATAAAATAAAAGGATAAGGTTAAGAACTGAATCTAGGACCCCATAGACTGCACATTATGTATATTGGCTTGATCAGCGAAATAGCCAATAAATTACTTACAATAAGAAACGTAAGAATGCGGATAATATTCCATTAGGAAGAATATTCTTCTTCTTCTACGGCACTACAGCCCAAATTGAGCCTTGGCATTCTTTATTTTTTGCCTCCACCCTTGCTTGTCTGTGGCTGATCTTCTCCATACACGGACTCCTAGGGGAGGAGGAATATGGACCTATTATATTATGGTAGCAAGGAAAGACAGGATCTCATAGGTTCCAGAAAGTATATATTACAAACCAAAACTCGATGTAGAATACGTCAATTATAATATCAGAAAGTAAATGAAGGAAATCATTTATTAAAACAAAATCTTGGCTCCTGACAATTGGTGTTTTATAATTTTATGGTAATCTTTCATTTTAAAGATTATGATATTTGCCATAAAAAGTATTTTTTTGCATTAATAAAAGTTTTTTTTTTGTTTCAGATGGTCTAAAACTAAATTACCTCACTGCCGATATTCTTGCCTAAAAATGACCACCATGCTGGAGCTGGAAAGTTGGATAATTTATCAGTACGTCGCAACAGAATGTAGTAATTGTCTATGTAAGTATTATATATGGCTATCGCTGAGAGTAGTTTCGTGGCGTGTTATCTTTGAACTCTGGCTATTAAGTTAAAGACCGTTTTAACGACAGTCATCGGCAATGCCTCTGATCTCAACCAGTGACGCCGGCCAACGCGAATCAACATCTTCCGTTGAAAAAAAAACGTTAATATACAGAATGTTTTATTGTGAGTTTCCTTTCAATATAGAACAAAAACTTAAACAGAGGCGTATCTCTTTGTAGTTTGTTTTAAATGAGCAAATTTAGCCTTTGGCGTTTATAACTTTTACATACCACCAACGTATTTTTTTACGACACAACGACATCTTGCGACTTTTGGGGCAAGGGACTTTCAGGCTTTTGTCTCTTATTTCTTTTTCTTCGTACTTGTCCCTATTTCCCCCTGGCTTTAACTCAATAAATTATTTAGGTATTCATGTATTTTCCATTCTTTGTACGTGACCGAACCACATACTACAAATAGCATCTATTTGTAGTATGCTTTACTTTCATAATTTCTCGTACTGTGATGTTTGCAAATTGTTCTTTTCTTACCTTCCTGCTTCTTCTTAGTCGTTAACCTGATGCAGGTATCGTGATATCATGAAGCTCTTAGGTAATTTTTCCAATGTTCCTCCACGTTTATCTATCTTCTGCCAATCTAGCACATTCTGACAATGGAGCGCCAATGGTAGCAAAAATATGGTCCGTGTATCGTGTAGGAGATCTACCTCTACTTCTTTTGCCTTCTACTTTTCCCTGGATGCTAAGTTTTTCAAGACCATTTCTTCGAAGCACATGTCCAAAATAGCTTATTATCTGTTCTGTTATTTGTGTTCTTAGTCTTTTCTTTATGTTTAACTGGACCAGTATGGATTCATTTGTTCTTCGGGCCACCCATGGTATTCTCAGCACTCGTCTCCAGCAGTACATCTCAAATACATCTATGTTCTTTTTGTCTTTCTCAGTAAGGGTCCAGCATTCCGATGCATAAGTAAGAACTGGAAAAACTAGACTTCTTACTAGTCTCATTTTTGTATCGGTAGTAATTTCATGGCTTTTCCAAATTTTTGTTAATTTTGCCATAGCGCTTTTTGCGATTGCTGACCGCCGCTTTATTTCTTCAGTACAGCCTCCTTTGTTGGTTATTAATGAAATTAATATCTACAACATTAAATTTAATTTATCTTACAACAGCGATATTGTTTATCCTAACCAGATGATTTTGATTGTTGTTAGCTCTGTCAATTATCAAGATTCTCGTTTTATCCCTGTTTATTTTAAGGCCCATCGTTAAGCTTACGTCTTCTATCCGTTGTAGCAGGTGAATCAATTCAGTTTCAGAACTAGCGAGGATAGTAGTATCATCTGTATATCTCAAGTTGCAAATCTTCTTCCCGTCAATGGTGATGCCACCGTTCCAGTCCTCAGTAGCTTTCCGCATTATCCATTCACCATAGATGTTAAATAAAATTGGGCTTAGTATGCAGCCTTGTCTCACGCCCTTTGTGACCCTGAAACTGTCAGTTAGTTCCCCATTTATTCTAACTCTGGCATAATTGTCATTGTACAGGCTTTTAATTAGCAGTATCAGATGATTAGGGACTCCCATTTCAGACAAGACCTGCCACATTTTACTCCAGTTGACCAAATCGAAAGCTTTACTATAATCTATGAAGCACAAATATGTTGTGATGTTGAATTCTCTGGATTTTTCTACAATCTGCCGTACGTTTAAAATTTGTTCTCTAGTACCACGTCCTGGGACGAAACCTGCTTGTTCCTCCGCAATGTTAGGTAGTAAAAAGGGCTTTATCCTCTCGAGAATTATGTGTAAGAGTATCTTACTGCAGTGCGCAATTAGAGCAATTGTGCGATAGTTGCTACATAAATCTTTCGCTCCCTTTTTATGTATGGGAATATATAGTGATTGTGTCCAGTCCTCAGGCCATTTACCTGTCTCTCACACTCTTTGACAAATTTGATGTATTATATCCACTCCAACGTCATCTAGGGCCCAAATCATTTTAATATCGTTTAGAATTTTTATACCTTTGAGCTATACTTGATAATACTTTTGACTGCGGTCCTTTCGATTCTTGCTCTTATTTTATCGATTGATATTTTTACCTCATAGTACCCCGTTTGGTAATGATATGGCTTTTTTATTTATGTATTTAAGCCTTTGAAATCTATTATGTGGAATTGATCAAAAATAAGAAAGGTGAGCCAAATATTTTTAAAATACGTTAAACTTAGAACATCAGAATCAAAGCCAGCAAATATAACTACCAGATGAAGTAGCGTAGAACAAAACGATAAAACGATAATGAAGAAGCATTTACCAAGAACAAAATTGTAACTATTGTAACGTGTTTAACATAAAAAGAATGACTAAAGGTATTAATAATGCTGGGAGTCTAACTAAGATGTTAGTCAAGTTAAAAATTTCATTTCGGCTGACTAGTTTCTTGTGTTCGCGCCGTCCAAGTTTCACTACCATAGGTTAAACCGGAAAAATTCAACGTAGAATCACTGTGGAACGACTCTACAAGAGAAATGTACCAAACAAAGCTAGCACAGAAGATACAGCTGAAACAAATAGACGACATCGAAGATATAAATGCGAGCTGGGAGAAAATTAAAAACAACATTGATGAATCAGCAACAGAAGCTCTAGGAAAACGCAAAGTAATACTGAACAAAAGAGACAACAACAATACACCACGGTTCAAAAACGAAATAAAAGAGAAATGTAAAGAGAAACGAGAGGCCTACACGAAGTGCAAAACATCAAATACTCCAGAATCCCGAGACAACTATAGAAAAATACGAAATGAAACAAAGCAGTGGTAAGAAGAACAAAAAATGAACACTGGGAACAGTTTACAAAAAGGATTGAAAGCGACTTCTACGGTTAACAAAACCAAATATGGAGATTCATAAGAACCCAACGGAAAGAAACGGCAGAATTAAAGGAATACAATAGCATACCAGCTAACGAATGGGAAAGATACCTGACGGATAGGTAAAGAAATAATAAATAAGACTTACTCACAATCAATTTAATTTAACTATCAGACGACCGGTTTCGCTTTCTACAATATGCAAAGCATCCTCAGGTCTCGATACAAAGTTAAACAAATGCTGAAATAATAAAAACCCATATTAGGGTGTTGTCTAATAACGATAAACAAAGTAGATGTTGTAAATTACAATAATTATGCCAATATTACATGTCTGTGGTTTTATTTAAATGAGTAAGTTGAATAAAAAGTATAAAAGTTTTAAAAGTTTAAACAGACAAGGTAAGGCCCACAAATTGTAATAAAATAGTCTCTTCGATTGTAATAAATTAATAAATGAGCAAATAAATAAAATAAACATTACTTACATGCCGGTACTCTATTAATTGATGGATGGTAGAGCATGGTTGAAACTACTATGTATTGTTGAATGGAGAACTCAATTCTATTATTGCAGTTGTTTGACAGTAAACGGGAAGTTCTTGGAAGTTCTTATTCTAACAACTTTATCAGATGAACAAGAATTCAGATATGGAAGATCCTGCGTAGACGCCGTACTTGTACTTAGACAAATCACAGAAAAGGCCATCGAGTATAATAAACCAGCATATCTATGTTTTATAGACCTGACAAAGGCTTTCGATCGCATCCAAGTCGAAGACGTCTTACACCTACTGTATAAAAGAAACATACCAATCAATATTATACAAACCATCAAAATCATCTACCTCCATAATCGAATACAGGCAAAAATAAATGGAAAACCAACACAGTGTATACCAGTACAAAGCGAAGTCAGACAGGGTGACTCGTTAAGCCCACTTCTCTTTAATATAATAATGGACGAAATAATACAATCAGTATGTAAAGGTCATGACTACAGAATGGGGAACAAAGAAATCCAAGTATTGTGTTATGCAGACGACGTCGTATTAATCGCCCAGACAGAAGACGAGATCCAAAGATTAACACATATCTTCAATACAACAGCTAAGAAATACAATGTGATAATATCAGAAGAAAAAAAAAACAAATACGGTGTAAAATCGAAATTGATGGGAAAATAATACAACAGGAAGCAAGGTTTAGATATCTGGCAATAGATATAACTAGTTACGGCAATGTTGAAGAAGAAGTACGACAACAAAGCTTAAAAACAAGTAAAGCGGCGGAATCTCTTAAACACACAATCTGGAAGAACAAACACCTAAGACAAGACACAAAAACAAGAATCTATAAAGCAGCAATTAGACCTATATTAACATACACGGCAGAGACAAGACCTGACACATCTAAAACGAGACGACTTCTAGAAAAAACAGATGAAAATACTCCGAAGAATATCAGGAAAAAGTCTGTTGGATATGGAGAGAAGCGAAAACATAATAAGAGCATCCAATATAGAAGACATAAATGGATGGGTGACAAAACGAAAGCAGGAGTGGAACGAACACATCAGTAGAATGGTAGAGGATAGGATAGTACAAATAGCACGAGATAAGTCACCAAATTGACGAAGAAGTATTGGCAGACCAAGAAAAAGATAGTGCGACAATTTAAACAATTTAGGAGGCTAATATTGAAGAAGAAACAGGTTTTAAAGCCTACGTATAAGAAGGAAGAAGAAGAAGATCGCCTGTGTAAGGACTTTCACTGTAATCTGAGTTTGTTGTTATATTAAACTTTATTCATCTTTAGAAGAAGTAAACAAAAATTAATTTTTGCTTACTTTTTTTTCTGTCCTTAATTCACGACAGTGTGCTTTCCAGGTATCTTTTTTTCTATAGGTGTGCAGTGTAGTTGACAAGCTACATCTTGTCTCCCATGCATATCATTATCAATATTTGTTAGCTTAGCTTATCCCATGATTCTTGATTCAATTGCTTCATTTTCATAGGTATTTCGTTTATTAGATTTTCGTCTCCTTTTGTAAATAATAGTTTTTTCCTTCATACTTCAATATCCTCACTCTTGCGCCACATTTTCCTTGCGATTTGTTATTCTTCATTTCCTTCAGTGGTTCTTTAATTCCTAGTTTACTTATTTCCGGTCGTTGTATGTACTACTGAAATATTTTTTAAATTTAATTATTTAAGGAGTTTTTGTGATCTTTTTTAAATCATAGAGGTCTGAGTAATATTTCTATAATAATTTTAATTACATTTAATGGGTGTTTTTTTAGAGTTATGGAAATGTAAGTTGGCAGTATGCAGTTGCAGGAGTAGGCAGATTGAAACCTCAGTGCCGAGAGACAGTTCTCGTATTTACAATACAGACACGATACTGGTACGTTTCGAGTGAAGGGAGTAGGCAGATTGAGACCCCGAACTCGAACCGAACCGTATCCCTCTTGATAATGGCTCCAAAATGGGAGCTGAAACGTCGAGCATTAAATTCTCAACGCGTTTCTTCCCGAGAACCTAGAGATTATATATATATATATATATATATATATATATATATATATATATATATATATATATATATATGTATATATATATATATATATATGTATATATATATATATATATATATATATATATATATATATATATATATATATACCCGGTATTTAGGGACACACCCTTCCGTTAGGGATCTATGGAGGAGTATCCCCGAGCCGCAAGCCCTTATCTCTTGCCGTACTGCTTCACCATAGGCCGATCAGATACCAGCATATTCTAGACTAAGCCGCAGATTCATTTAGAATTTTAAACTGCTGCGTTAGCCTTTTTGTTTTTCTGTACACCGAGCTGGGGATTTGAACTGACATCTCTCGCATTGAAGCGAAGGAGAAGCCAGCCGGCCAGCCCGCTTGATTATCCGATCGAATAATTATCTTTTGAATAAAGTTAAGTTCATGTCAATTTAAAAAAAATACCTTTGTTTTATTCCATTTCTATACAAGTTCTATACATCTAAAAAAAACACCCATTATACTAAGAAAAAAAAGCTTTGGTACAGTCAGATTAATAAAAATGTAGTAGTGGAGACATAAGTTATGATATATGAGTTATGATATATTTGATAGTTAAGAATATAACAAATTAAAGTAAAAACGAATTGGCCAGACACAGAATCAGACAGGAAAATTATTACTGAAAATACTTAGTACAACAGATCTAACTTGTTAACCTAAATAGCATGAAACTCGAGTACGAATTAACTTGAGAATCTCAGTAAACTTTACATTCCACCCACAAAGTGTAATGTTAAACTCCACTTACCTTATATCGTTTGATCTAATCGTTACGTAGGAGGTGTAAATTTAGAACCTAAACGCTCTAGGGGCTTTTTTCACCTTAGGCTATACCGGGGTGAAATCGAATTTTGCCTTATCGTCTTTTCCGTTCCAGACAGGGGAAACTCACGATAAAATACCTTCCTCCATACATCTACTTAATAGAAAACTGGCCTAAAAGTCATTTTCCAGAGCACTTATCGGCACTATCGTGGGTTTACTGCTAGGACGGCTAAAATGTATTTCTCATCAAGCTTTTAACCTGATTTATTTTTATTTTTACTACCGACATGGTTTTATTTTTATTTTTTAACCATCAATTTTGAGTTTTATGATTTATTTATGTTTTCTTTTTCTTTTTATTTTTATAGGAATGTTTGTTTTCGCTGATTTTGTCATTGAGCCACTGTTCTAGATGTTGGATACAAGTAAGTGTTTGTTTTCCTTTTTTCACCGGAAACTGTCGGGATTTCTTTTATTTCGTTTGTACGCGAAGTGTTTAGTTTTATTTTCGTTGAGTGATACATAACGTTAAAGGCAGTTGGAATATACAATTAGGATTTTACGAGGTTGTTTCTCCGGATAAACATGCAGAAAGTATTTAGTATTACGATGCTATAATTATCTGCACTTGGGGAAAACAAGCATATATAACATCGGAAACGTATGTTTTATGGTAACACGCTTATTCAATGAAATATCAAAATTTAAATAAAATCTGAATACCTATTTCTTTTTTTGTTATTTTTTATTAGTTGTCAAAAATTGTAAGATATTCTAGCTGTTTCACATTTAATAAAAATCTAGACTGACGATTGGTTAAGAAATAATTAAAAATAGGTTGGAAAGATTGATATACAGTATGGTGGAAATGAAAGGAATAAATTCGTTATTTCGTATACCGGAGACTTTAAGGAAAAATCCTGAAACCCGTCGATTTTTATTTTTAAATAAGCTATTCGTAAGAACACATTTTTATTTTTGACGTCATCTATGTGAGCGTGATGACGTCATTGCTAAAATGTTTAAATAGAAAGGGGGGTATTGTAGTACATCATTTGAAAGGTCTTTTAAATACCTACTCAGCCATATCAATATGCCTGAGTATTTAATGTTTGAAATTTTAATAAAATTTTATAAAGGCCATCACTGGTAATGGAATGTCTTTTTGATCTACTTTTTACCTTTTTAAAAAAACTAGTTACCTTATCAATATGAACATTGATAGTTGGGCATTCAAACTTAATTATCTTTCTGTCAAGTGATTAATAGTATTATTGTAGTAAACGTATTCAAAAAGTCTTTGTATCTTTAAACATGAAGCTAACTGAAACGCAAAGAATTGAAATTCTCATAATGATTGGTTATGGAGATAAAACACGTACGCAGAAAGAAGTATGTGCGTTATTTAATAATAAATACCCCCGTCGAAAATCAATTTCACAATCCAATGTAAGCAAAATTGAGAAAAAATTTAGAGAAACGGGCCATGTTAAAGACTTTCCTAAAGGTAGTAGAAAACCAATATCTGAAAACCAACAAGTAGACGTTCTGTTAGCTTTTCAAGATAATCCTCATAACATTTCACGGTAAGTAGCATTAGATAATGACATGGACCATTCAACAGTTCTTAAACAGCTAAAGAAGGAAAAGTGGCATCCCTACAAAGTAAGTTTGATACAAGAACTTATGGAAGATGATTTTGATAGACGAATTGAATTTTGTGACATTATAAGGGAACGAAATAACAGAGATCCGATGTTTTTAAAATAGATTATTTTCTCTGATGAAGCTACATTTCTACTAAACGGTCATGTCAATCGTCAAACTTATCGGTACTGGGCTACGGAAAATCCACACTGGATGCAAGAGTACCGTACTCAATACCCAGAGAAAATTAATGTTTGGGTGGGAATAATAGATAATAGATGTATTGGACCATACTTTTTCGAAGAAAAGTTAACAGTTCCTCGATATTTAGAATTTCTTCAAAATTTCTTGCTTCCAGAATTGAACCGGTTGTTTCCAAACAGAAATGATTTATTGCTACAGCAAGATGGTGTGCCTCCACACTATGCTGTCTTGGTACGAAACTACTTAAACAACGTCTTTCCAAATCGGTGGATAGGTCGAAGAGGAACAATAGAATAGCCGCCTAGGTCACCTGATTTGACTCCTCTTGATTTCTTTTTATGGGGATATTTAAAAAGTAAGGTGTATCAAAATAGACCACAAAATATTAATGAACTGAAAGAAAGATTACGTAATGAGGATGTTCAAATAACTCCGGAAGTTAGAGAAGAGAATGTTAGAGAAGAGTTCGCGGCACGCCTTTCTCATTGTATTTTAGCTGAAGGTAAACATTTTGTGCACTTAATTTAGGTTTCGTTGTATTTATTGAATAATACTTAACAGTATATTACTTTATGAGGCGGAGAAGCATGACTTTTCTTGACGCGCCTGATATTACGCGCCGAACAAAGTGAGGCGCGTAATAGAGGGCAAGTAATAGAGGGCGCGAAATAGCAGCACAATTTGCTGGCCTTTTGTGTAGGAGTTTCTATCTACTCGACTGTCTGAAAATGTAGGGAATACAGACATAACGTTATACCAGTCTATTGATACCAATTGATATAAGGAAGGTTTGACGAAATGTGCTCCTTTTGCCGTTTATTTAAATATTCGGCGTCTCAATTCATCACAGCCGTAGCAAAGCTCTTACTGAAATCTAAATCTTTTACAAATTTTGTAGAGTTCAAAAAGAGAGAAAGCGATAGTGGTAAATCGTTTAAGGCCATCAAGATAGATGGCACTGTTTCGAAGCTTACCACTCGCGAAGTGAGAAATAGCAGAACAAATCGCTGGCTTTCCGTGTAGGATATCTACAATTCGACAAAACTAAAAGGAGAAAACTATGGAATCTCACGTGTCCGGGTACTTTTGCGGGCAGTGTACATTGTGCTTTTTGTAGCTCATTACTCGAAAAGTGAGAAATAGCAGGACAATTCGCTGGCTTTTCGCAAAGCTCTTCAAATTTCCAGTTACTTAGTCATATCATTAGGTATAATATACCACGGTTTGATAATATTATTTAAAATCCGCAATTCCAAATAAATTGAGGTTTATGCATTTTATTCAGTTTGTTGTATGAATATGCAAGATCCCCAAACATTTGCTTAAAATATGCACAATATGCAATATATACATTTTGGATATTTGTGTAACTGTAATAATAATCTTAATAAAGATCTATTTTGAAATTTTTATATTTGAAATTATTTAGATCTGAACAAACTAGATATATATGTCAAATAAATAAATAAATTTTACTAAACTATTTTTGATAAAATTACTACAATAGTTCTATTATTATTAGATAAATACTTGAGATATGCGTTATCCTTACCTTATTGTACATTTAAATACAATCAATTTAAATATTATATTTTATCTTATCTTAACAAACGTAAACAAACTCGTATTGGTATCACTTAACGAAAATAAGTAATGACTATAGACCTAGAAATCGTTTAGATTTGTCATTAACTGATTCATCGAACTCACTAACCAATCACTTAACGACTAACACAGAGACAAAACGTAAATTTTTTATTGTAGTTATGACTGAAAGTGCTTTTAAGGCCAGAGACATAGGGTTGAGGGCCCAAAAGAAGATACTTTCTCGAATGGCGGGGAAAAACATAGCCAAGGCCTTCATAGACGATACGACAGCTTCACTTTTGGATAATTTATACCGACTGGCCAAACAATACGTAAGTCATTTTTATTATATATATTTAAGTCCTTAAAATTGTATAAATTATTTATTCTGTATTTCCCTATCCTCCTTTGTTTTAATTACTGTTAAACTGGGAATAAGCCACAATTAAAGATAAAAATACGTTTATTGACGTTTCAATTTCCACTTCGGAAATCGTTCTCAAAATACAAACAGTAAATTAAACAAATTTTGTTTTTTGTAACATAGTGAAAAATTCTTCTAATAATTTAATTTTATCTGACTCATTTATATTGACAATTCAGACATACATTATGCATTTTAAAGTAGATGACTTTAAAATGATATTGCCAATATTGTTGAGTTGCGCTCCTGGGACGACTTTACTTATAAGATAGTTCATTCGATTACATGAAATCAACTTTAACTTGAGAATATCCGTCAGAAAAAATCTTAACATGTAATTCTTCTTTAAAAAGACAAACACATGACATAATGACAGTAAAATTCTCCTGTTAGTGATTCCATAGTAAATTATGAGGGAAAAACCAGGAAAAAAACCTCATAATACTATCCCGACATTGTAAGTATTTGTTCGTGAATTTAGTTTACCTTCAACAAACATCAAAATTCTGATTTTATATGTTACGTTATTTAAAAAACATAAATGATGTATCCTCTATATGTTACTGACTTACTAATACTGGTATTTTCTTATTAATAACTTCCTCTTTCAATATTGGTAACCAGATCCTACTACATTCTGCCGAGGAATTTGCGACACAATTGGCCTCATTTAGCATAATTAGAGCCGCTTCTTTGATTTTTCTTTTTTTACTATCCGTTTCTTTTAGGACTACATTTGAATTATTCCATTGAACCCTATGTTCATTATCCCATGCGTGTTTACAGATTTGAGATCTATCAAATTCTCTATTTTTAATATAAGATTGATGTTCACTTATTCTAACATTTAATGGCCTTGATGATTCACCTAAATAAAACTGATCGCATTCACAAGGTATTTTATAAATGCAATTCTTTGTCCTTTTCTTGTTTATTGTTAGGTTTGGTTTTGGACAAAATAGATCTCAACGTGTTAGTTGTTTTGAATGTTGTTGAAATGTTGAATTTATTTCCTATCCTTTTAAGTTTTTCTGATAATCCTTTTATGTACGGTATTGTTATTTTCCTCATATTATTCCTTGTGTATGCTGTAGGATCTCGTTCCTAGGTGAATCATCAAGGCCATTAAATGTTAGAATAAGTGAACATCAATCTTATATTAAAAATAGAGAATTTGATAGATCTCAAATCTGTAAACACGCATGGGATAATGAACATAGGGTTCAATGGAATAATTCAAATGTAGTCCTAAAAGAAACGGATGGTAAAAAAAGAAAAATCAAAGAAGCGGCTCTAATTATGCTAAATGAGGCCAATTGTGTCGCAAATTCCTCGGCAGAATGTAGTAGGATCTGGTTACCAATATTGAAAGAGGAAGTTATTAATAAGAAAATACCAGTATTAGTAAGTCAGTAACATATAGAGGATACATCATTTATGTTTTTTAAATAACGTAACATATAAAATCAGAATTTTGATGTTTGTTGAAGGTAAACTAAATTCACGAACAAATACTTACAATGTCGGGATAGTATTATGAGGTTTTTTTCCTGTTTTTTCCCTCATAATTTACTATGGAATCACTAACAGGAGAATTTTACTGTTATTATGTCATGTGTTTGTCTTTGTGCTTTGATTTTTTCTGACGGATATTCTCAAGTTAAAGTTGATTTCATGTAATCGAATGAACTATCTTATAAGTAAAGTCGTCCCAGGAGCGTAACTCAACAATATTGGCAATATCATTTTAAAGTCATCTACTTTAAAATGCATAATGTATGTCTGAATTGTCAATATAAATGAGTCAGATAATACTAAATTATTAGAAGAATTTTTCACTATGTAACAAAAAACAAAATTTGTTTAATTTACTGTTTGTATTTTGAGAACGATTTCCGAAGTGGAATTTGAAACGTCAATAAACGTATTTTTATCTTTAATTGTGGCTTATTCCCAGTTTAACAGTAATTAATTTACAATGCCACAAGAAAATAGCTTCAGAACTCCTTTGTTTTGTTTCTAAATGTAGTCCTAATATTTTTTGTGCTGTTAATATCTTGCTGTATACTCACGAGTTTTGTATCTCATAAATTTCTATCTAACCTTGACCCCGTAGTGGCTAACGCATCTACACTGTCTTGTTGGCTCTTTCCACTTGCCCATTTCCTCTAGCCATACCGACTGCTGTGGTGAATACCCTTATACCCGTTTTCTCTGTATATTCTGAAAAATGTTTTGGTACAAAAGCTTTGCTAGCATCAATAATGATGATCCTCTTCGGATTACCAAATAATTTAAAAATTCCATCTAATATATTTAAAACATGTTGGGTCGATGTGTCAGGTACTGTCGTTAAATAAATAAATCTTGTATATGAATCTATTATGACCAATACATATCTATTGATATTTTCTGTAGTTACGAAAGGTCCAAGATGGTCTATATGTAAAGTATGATGGGGTCTGACAAATCTTGGAATCGGGTGGAGATAACCAGGTTTTTTTGCCTCCTGTATGTTTATGGTACAGACAGTGGAAACATGCTTGAACGTATTTTTGGACAAATCGGCGCATTTTCGGAAACCAATACCGTTCTTTGATTCTCTCCAATGTTTTATCTAAAGCAAAGTGGCCAATATCGTCATGATTTGCTTTGACTATTTGCCACCTACATTTTTTTGAACTACCCATCTCCGGTCATAAACTGTTAAGTAATTTGTATACCTTGTTTTCTATTAAATCATAATTTTGAAAAATATATGTATTGCTTGCTTTGTCTCCTGATAATAAGACTTTTCGAATTTGTGAAATATCATTATCTGTGAGTTGCGCTTCACGAAAGTAATCATTTTCAAAAATTGCTGAAACGTTGTGGATTTGTGTTTCATTGTTTTGTGAATTTTTTTCTGCAAAATTTCTGCTCAATTCATCGACATGCTGAAGTTGGTTTCCTTATTTATGTTTTGCTCTATCTTGTAGATAGAGAATCCACCTTGCAATTCGGGGAATAATTGTTTGTTTCGATAAAGCGTTTTTCACAGAGTTGCAATCCGCAATAACTGTAAATTGTCTGTCTGCTAGGTAATATCGGTATCTATCTAGAGTTTTCACTATTGCTAATAATTCTAATTCGTATGAGTTAGATTTCTTTTCGTCATTTGTTTCTTTGCTAAAATAGGCTACCGGCTTTTCAGTTTGCTCAAATGTCGTTGTGTAATAATTATTCCTGCAAATCCGTCTCATAGCATCTGTGTACACTATGGTGTCATGGTTGGGATTGAAAATAGTTAGAACTGGTTCATATATAATAAATGTTTTTAAACTTTTTCTAATTTTCGTCTCGTTTTCTTTCCAACACCATTTACTTCCTTTTTTTAATAGTTTTGTCAATTTGCTAGTCTTACTGAGCATAATCTGGAATAAATTTTCTGAAGAAACCCAGAAGACCCAAAAAGTTGTCGTAACTGATGCTGATTTTTAGGACATGTAAATTTTTTGACAGACTGAATTTTGTACTTGCTAGGTGAAATTTTATTGACAATTATTTCGTAACCCAAATAACTAATATGTGTTTGTAAAAATGTAGATTTTGATCATTTAAAAGTTGAATTGTATTTGCTTAATAATTATGTCACTGAAGTTAAGAGCAGAATACATATCGCTAATAAAATACAACTTTGGAAATTTGGGGAATATGTTCATAATAGACAATGACAATCGTCTTCGTGGCCACAAACTTAAGTTTAAAAAGGAAACTTTTTTAACAACAACCAGACAATTTTTTCTCTGTAATCGAGTGTTCTCGATATGGAATAGCCTTCCGGCTGAGATCATAGATGCTCCATCTGTCAATATTTTAAAAAATAAACTGGATGACCTTTTGTTGAACATTTAATTTGTACTAAACACTTGCTATTACCTATGTTATTGTATATTCATTTAGTTAGTTAGTGCTTAATATGTAACTACTGTAATGTAACAATTTAATTGTACACTATATAACATTGTAGTCACATGGGCATATGGGTTTTGCAACCCCTGCTCAAATCTATTGTAAATAATAATAATAATAATAATAAAACATTTAATGGACTAATTAAACATCTGAGATCTAACATCACAAGAAAAACCAAATGCAAAATATACAAAACCCTGATAAAATCGGTCCTTGTATATGGATCTAGAGACATGGAGACTGTCGAAAAGCGATGAGAACCTATTAGGTACGTTTGAACATGGAACATGGAACAAGTGGAACAAGATCTGAAAACACTTAAGATTACCAACTGGAAAAACAAAGCAAGGAACAGAACAGAATCACGGAAAATTCTAGAACAAGCCAGGACCCAGAAAGGGTTGTCGAGCTACTGATGATGATGAAATAGAAGAGGTACGAAATGAAATCAAATCTCAATTGTTTCCGATTCTACAATCATCTTCAATCAAAAATATATATTAACAATCAGTTCTCCGAGAATGTTAGGTATATAAGGTATATATAAAGGTAGTATATACCGGGTGGTGAATCGTCAAACGGACCATAGGAAACTCAATGGGAAATTTTAAATTGTTGAATTGCTGCTTCCCTAATTATTTTAGATCAAAAGTCATAAAAAACTATTTGTAGATGACTAAATTCTGAATTAAAAACAAATGTTAAAACCGTTCTACGAATCAAATGTACTTCAAAATTTTACAAAAATATAATAGATTTTTCAGACCACCCCTCAAAGTTAGGCCACACGTAATACAAGAATATATTATAACGTGTGTCTTTTATCATATTAATATCAGATGTTTGACAATTTGAATTGTCAATTTTTTTATTTTATGTTTAAATTATAAACAATGAATTTTACTAAATATTACTACTGAACAATATTACTTTGTGAACAGTAAATTATATTGTTTACAAATCGATCAATATAATGAAATGTACTCAGTTGACGAAAAGTCGCATAATGTTGTATTCAGGCAATAGCGCGAACCTTTTCCTGTCACTACCGGATCTTTATGTAACGTAAGATATTCTAATACACTAAAATTTAATTCCATGTTAAGTTAAGTTATACAACAATTCAATAAATTCCAATATACTGTTACTGTGATCTTTATTCCTAATAATAATATATGATAATTTCTAAACATAAAACTATAACAAATGTTATAATAAAACATAAATAAAACATTTTTATTAATGCTCTTTTCTCCTTAACTGAGTACATTTTTTAATCAACTTATTTTTTCTTTTAAATAATAAATCACAAAATTTTGGCCATTTAAATCATGGATAAATATAATATAAATGAAATCGTAGGCTTCCACGGCCAGAGTCAGAATTATCGTTTATTCGTCTTCCGGGTTTGGACCGTGTCATTTGTGAGTGACCCAAAAGTGGGTTCATCTCGACGTTTCGCTACAATTGTATGTAGCTTCTTCAGGAGAACAAAGAAAAAGAAAGAAATCAAAAGACAGGAAGATGGGTAGTTAGCAACGGTAACTCAGTTACTCAACGCAACCAGAGGCGAATACTAACTACCAAGATGGGCATTTGGTCACAGTAACTCAACTACTTAACGCAGCCAGAGGTGAAAACCAAATGCCAGGACAGGGATTCACGTCCAACAGCTCAGAACACTAACGC
Source organism: Diabrotica balteata (assembly GCA_918026665.1). Taxonomy (NCBI): domain Eukaryota; kingdom Metazoa; phylum Arthropoda; class Insecta; order Coleoptera; family Chrysomelidae; genus Diabrotica; species Diabrotica balteata. The sequence continues at coordinate 176,371,091 of OU898276.1, forward strand.
GTCGAGAGGCGGGGAGTGAATCCCTTCCTGGAATAAGAGAAGGATTCACTCCCCGCCTCTCGACGCGTTAGTGTTCTGAGCTGTTGGACGTGAATCCCTCTCCTGGCATTTGGTTTTCACCTCTCGCTGCGTTAAGTAGTTGAGTTACTGTGACCAAATGCCCATCTTGGTAGTTAGTATTCGCCTCTGGTTGCGTTGAGTAACTGACAACCGAAGGTATTATTGTGAATGGAGTAACCGTCAACAATATTAGATATGCCGACGATACCTTAGTCCTTGCCAATTGCGGAGAAGACCTTCAAAATCTAATGAACAAAATAAAACAGACTTGTGATCAGTATGGATTAAAACTCAACGTTAAGAAAACTAAATATATGATAGTTAGCAAACAAAATTATATACATGATGACGGTATAAAAGTCGGAGATGCCACACTGGACAGAGTAGAGAAACTCGTGTATCTCGTCAGTAATATCAATGAGAGTTGGGATCCAACCGCAGAAATTAAAAGCCGAATAGAATAAGCCCGAGCTGCCTTTGTAAAAATGAGAAACGTACTTTGCAGTCATGATCTTAGCATTGACCTTAGAGTTCGTATGATATCTTGCTACATCTTTCCTGTCCTGCTGTATGGAGTAGAAGCGTGGACCCTAACTGAGGCTATGCTTAAACGCTTGACAGCCTTTGAGATGTGGGTATACAGACGACTACTGAAAATAAGCTGGGTCGACAGAGTTAGAAATGAGGAGGTCCTTAGACGGCTGAACCAAACAACACAACTGGTCAATATAATAAAGAAACGCAAGCTGGAATACTTCGGTCATATTATGAGATACCCTGAAAAATATGATCTTTTACATCTGATCATTCAGGGAAAGATCCAAGGTAATCGTGGTCCTGGTAGAAGAAGAACATCATGGCTGAAAAATCTAAGGCAATGGTATGGAAAATCAACTACATCGTTATTTAGAGCTGCTGTCAATAAAGTCACGATAGCGAATATGGTAGCCAACATGATATCCAACGATCGATAACGGTCATGGAACTAGAAGAAGAAGAAGAAGAACTGAGTTACCGTTGCTAACTACTACTTCCTGTCTTTTGATTTCCTTCTTTTTCTTTGTTCTCCTGAAGAAGCTACATACAATTGTAGCGAAACGTCGAGATAAACCCACTTTTGGATCACTCACAAATGACACGGTCCAAACCCGGAAGACGAATAAACTATAAATTTAATATAGTTGATTTAAATATTGTCAACTATTAGAAACGTCAATATGACAAAACGCAACACGTAATACACATTCTTTTCACGGCATCTGGCCTGACTTTTAGGGGTGGCCTGAAAAATGTATTCTATTTTAGCAAAATTTTGGAATACGTTTAAGTCGTTAGAACAATTTTAACAATTGTTTTCGATACATATTTGAGTCCTCTACAAATAGTTTCCCATGACTTTTGGTGTAAAATAATTAGGGAAGCAGGAATTCAACAATTTAGAATTTCTCATTGAGTTTCCTATGGCCCGTTCGACGATTCACCACCCTGTAGGTATATATATATATCAGGCAACGCTGTATTTCTTCCCTAACACACTTCAAAATGATCCTGAATGAGGCACTAAAGAAATGTAGGAAAACATGTTCTGGAATGGATATACTATTAAACGACGAAACAATATTTATCGCTGTACAACTAGATATATGGTTTAGAATCGTTTCTCTTGATTTCATAAGAAATATTTTTTCCTCTTTATCTATTCCACGGCGTCAGATTTCCAAATCACCCCAAGTTATTAGTGTTTTATTAACACTGATTTGGAGATCGTTGTTACAAGTGGTGACATTATCTGGCTATAATTTTCTATATATTCAAATCTTTCATGTTGAGTTCTTTTAACGTTTTTTTTATAGACGGCTCCTAGATCTTTGGTACGGCTCACAGAAGCAGGTTTTTCTTGTAATCTTACTTGACAAACTGAATAATATGCTGATTATTGGTTGAATCAGTATAGTGCAGTTTGGTGAAAGAAACATTGCAGAGATGCATTTAGAGATGTTATTTTTTTTTTCGACGGGTGACTGGGTGCGTTATCAAGAACGCACTGCCATAGCGAAATGCGAGTCGACTGTCTGCTCTGCTTGGCTATCTGACCTATCTTTGAATCTAGTATTTTTTGTATACAGGGTGGTGAATCGTCGAACGGGCCATAGGAAACTCAATGAGAAATTCTAAATTGTTGAATTCCTGCTTCCCTAATTATTTTACACCAAAAGTCATGGGAAACTATTTGTAGAGGACTCAAATATGTATCGAAAACAATTGTTAAAATTGTTCTACGACTTAAACGTATTCCAAAATTTTGCTAAAATATAATACATTTTTCAGGCCACCCCTAAAAGTCAGGCCAGACGCCGTGAATAGAATGTGTATTACGTGTTGCGTTTTGTCATATTGACGTTTCTAATATTTGACAATATTTAAATCAACTATATTATATTTATCCTTGATTTAAATGGCCAAAATTTTGTGATTTATTATTTAAAAGAAAAAATAAGTTGATTAAAAAATGTACTCAGTTAAGGAGAAAAGAGCAATAATAAAAATGTTTTATTCATGTTTTATTATAACATTTGTTATAGATTTATGTTTAGAAATTATCATATATTATTATTAGGAATAAAGATCACAGTAACAGTATATTGGAATTCATTGAATTGTTGTATAACTTAACTTAACATGGAATTAAATTTTAGTGTATTAGAATATCTTACGTAACATAAAGATCCGGTAGTGACAGGAAAAGGTTCGCGCTATTGCCTGAATACAACATTATGCGACTTTTCGTCAACTGAGTACATTTCATTATATTGATCGATTTGTAAACAATATAATTTATTGTTCACAAAGTAATATTGTTCAGTAGTAATATTTAGTAAAATTCATTGTTTATAATTTAAACATAAAATAAAAAAAATTGACAATTCAAATTGTCAAACATCTGACATTCATATGATAAAAGACACACGTTATAATATATTCTTGTATTACGTGTGGCCTAACTTTTAGGGGTGGTCTGAAAAATCTATTATATTTTTGCAAAATTTTGAAGTACATTTGATTCGTAGAACGGTTTTAACATTTGTTTTTAATTCAGAATTTAGTCCTCTACAAATAGTTTTTTATGACTTTTGATCTAAAATAATTAGGGAAGCAGCAATTCAACAATTTAAAATTTCCCATTGAGTTTCCTATGGTCCGTTTGACGATTCACCACCCGGTATATATTTTGGTATAAAATTAAATTCGTAAGCATTATATCCGGGTCTCTATTTTTTTCTCATCGATACGAACTAAACAACAGGTACCCATACATTTAGTTGTGTCGTTCTCATCTACCTGTCCTATTTTTTATTTTACCTCTCACTAATTAACTTTTCTGGTAATCGCATATCCAATTTTCTCCCGTGTGCTATTTTGATCCTGCACCATATCCCGGTACAGTGCATTTTAACTTCCAATTAAAATCTAAGCTGGAGTTAACTAGTAGATGCATGTTCTGGGAAATGTGTATTAAAATTTTCAATTAACCTGAAATATTTGATCGTATGTTGTTGAATACAGTTTACTTTGTAACTAATTAATACTGTTGATGTTTGTGTAATAGTTCGGAAGTAATTTTCAAATAATTCGGTAATGTAAATACATATTGTCCATATTTCGTTTTCCCCTTGATTCCATGATCACATCAAAACAGAAACATGTAATGAAAATAGTATTCTGTTCATATTTTGTGAATATTTTTAAATATTTTTAAGTACAAGCAAAAAGTATTTAAATTATATTTTTTACAAGAAGAAAGATCTTTTTACAGAATCTTTAGAAAATTACACATGCTAGTAAGGAAGCAGATTAACAGTCGACCACGGGAAGATATCAGGAGACACTAAGACAAAACTTCAATAACTAAAAGAATTTGTAGAGCAGTTCTTTCAAGGATAACAAATGCAGTGGTAATATATTTACTCAAAAATTCGGCACTCGGGTCTAGATAAGATTCTAGATAAGCATCTAGATTATGCTTTAAATATTTGAATTTTACATAAAGCGTTTGGAAGTTTGAGCCTTCCTTTATATGTAAAAAAAATTGCAACTATCGGAGGGCCTTATTTAGGGCCTACTATAAATTTGAAAATTTGCGATTTTTTTTTTCAGTAGGATGGATTGCAAAATGATTATGCAAAACCCATCCGACCGATCTTAAAAAAATTTAGCACACGTTTTAAACATATTAAAAAGTTTTTCTAGGCGAAATATGGAGCTTATAAGTCAAGTTTAGAAAGTCAAAAAAATTTAAAGCATTAACTTAATTTTTTTGTACTTTTTTTTTCCAATTATTGCTATTTTTTCAACAATAAACATTAAATTTTTAATTTCTATCTAACGATATATTGTGTAAAATTGAATAACGAAACTTTTAACTTCTTATAATTTTTTCTCTAGGATCAATATTTTCCGAATTATAAACGAAAATATGAGCAAAAAATGAGAAATTTTCAATTATTTTCAGATTATGTTAAATAAAAAATTTAGCACAGGGTTTGCGACTGGCGCATATCATGATTATCGATATTGAGCCCATCCTAAAGGGATTCCTTTTGAAATGTTATAATTACTAAACAAAGAAAATGAACATGTGCTGAATAACAGAAGGCTGAATGACTTTTACTTTTACTATAATTCTGATAAAAAACAACACTAACGCTGCTTGTACCGACCCAAATTAATAACGTGTACTGTTTGGCCGGCACAGCATTTCCCAACATTAGACTGAAGTAGCAGCTCGGAAGGAAAAACATAAAGCATCTATTTCACACGACTATCCTCTCTATCGGTATGCATGTCATCTACAACCCGTCCGCCAACGCCTTAAATCCAGAAAAAGTTTTCTGCATACCACTGAAAATCTGACTGAGCCAGCCCTATAGCCTAGACTGAGCTTTTGGAGAGATCAAAGTGACAACAGTAATGAATGTATGATGCCCTCCGAGAACCTCCCATCTGGAGACAAAGAAGGATGAGCGATATAAAAGCTTCACCTGTGAGTCGGCTCTATGCGACTATTAGTCTAGACGGGATCTGTTTTGGATTGGACATTTTCCATAGGAAGCTATTTTTTTGCTGGAATCCCTTCAGGATGTGCCCAATATCGATAATCACGATATGCGCCAGTCGCAAACCCTGTGCTAAATTTTTATTTAACAAAATCTGAAAACAATTAAAAATTTCTCATTTTTTTGCTCCTATTTTCGTTATAATTCGGAAAATATTGATCCTAGAGAAAAAATTATATGAAGTTAAAAATTACGTAATTCAATTTTACACAATATTTCGTTAGCGAGAAATTGGAAATTTAATGTTTATTGTTGAAAAAAATAGCAATAATTGGAAAAAAAGTACAAAAAAATGAAGTTAATGCTTTAAATATTTTTGACTTTCTAAACTTGACTTACATGCTTCATATTCCGCCTAGAAAATCTTTTTAATATGTTTAAAACGTGTGCTAAATTTTGTTAAGATCGGTCGGATAGAAAATTTTTTTTAAGTTTTAAACATTTTTTAGACTTTAGAACTATTAACAATGTATAAATACACATTTGTTTACTAAAAGTAACAATATATAATAACAATAATAATTTGAATTGTTAAAACAAAGACGAACGAAATTTTGTTTTATTTTTGTAAAAATCAAACTTTTTAAAATAAATAATTTCTGCAGTTTTATCATAATAATGACATTATTTGATTTGAGAATACATTTTGATTCAAAAATGATATGTTTAAAGCTCGTAAAGTCATTCAATTTGTTTATAAGCCTAAAAAATGTTTGAAACTTTAAAGAATTTTATAGACTCTCCTAGTGAACCGATTTGAATTTTACATAAAGCGTTTGGAAGTTTGAGCCTTCCTTTATATGTAAAAAAAATTGCAACTATCCGAGGGCCTTATTTAGGGCCTACTATAAATTTGAAAATTTGCGATTTTTTTTTTCAGTAGGATGGATTGCAAAATGATTATGCAAAACCCATCCGACCGATCTTAAAAAAATTTAGCACACGTTTTTAAACATATTAAAAAGTTTTTCTAGGCGAAATTTGGAGCTTGTAAGTCAAGTTTAGAAAGTCAAAAACATTTAAAGCATTAACTTAATTTTTTTGTACTTTTTTTTCCAATTATTGCTATTTTTTCAACAATAAACATTAAATTTTTAATTTCTATCTAACGACATATTGTGTAAAATTGAATAACGAAACTTTTAACTTCGTATAATTTTTTCTCTAGGATCAATATTTTCCGAATTATAAACGAAAATATGAGCAAAAAATGAGAAATTTTCAATTTCAGATTATGTTAAATAAAAAATTTAGCACAGGGTTTGCGACTGGCGCATATCGTGATTATCGATATTAAGCCCATCCTGAAGGGATTCCAGCAAAAAAATAGCTTCCTATGGAAAATGTCCATTATGGTCTGAATTTTTACAGATCCCGCCTAGTCTATATGGAGAAGAGCAAACTGCAGAACATCTTCTGGTTTGTCTTTTATGCCCAACCATACGTTCAATAGAGGACGTGGTCTACGTCATACCAAATGTGCATTGACATTGTTAATTTTTTGCTAACAAGTGTGTAGTACTTGTTAAACTGTTTGTTCAGGCTGTTAGGCCGTTGTCTTCTGAGATTAGTTCTCGACGTTTCGCCAACACTAGGAGCTGGCATCTTCTGGCGCGTTGTACTTCTTCTTTAAGTGGCGTCTCTCAATCGGAGGTTGGATATCATCATTACTATCTTCACTCTATCTACTGCTGCTCTGAAGAGTTTTATAGAACTGCATTTACACCAGTTCCTTAAATTCTTCAACCATGACACGCTCCTTCTTCCTATACTCCTTCCTTCTCTTATCTTTCCCTGTATTATCAGCCTTAGCAGTTCCTATCGCTGTCCCTTCATTATGTGTCCCAGATATTGTAACGGTCTTATTTTTATTGTGTTTTGTGTTGTACTGCGGAGGTCATATTTATATTTTCTACTCGCCTCCTCTCCACTGGTTTCGGCGTGAGGGGGCATGTCGTCGTTTGTAGCTTTTCTTTTTGCGTGATTTGCGGGAAGGGTGTTTGTGGATTTTAATATCGGTATCCATGTGTTGTTAATTCTTAGTACTTCTTCTATACGATTAAAATTATTTGGATGCTTTTATATTTCCACCGCTTCCCGATATAACCGAAGGTAGTACTATGATGTTTTATCCAGCATCTGCGTTTCTTCAAATAGTCTCCAATGTTCTTCACTTCCCTAAGCGTGTTCGACAACGGCAGATTTGTCGATATGTCCTAAACGACAGTGGCTTTTATGTTTGTTTATCCTTTTGTTTGTGTGTCTTTTTGTGGTTCCCACATATACCATTCCACATGTGCATGGTATTCGGTATACTCCGGCCGTTGCTAATGGGTCGTGTAGTATTATTCCTAAAATATTATAATTCATATTCGTGTAACATAGTTTCGCATTTTGTTTATATAAAATATGTTTAATAATATGAATCGAGGACATTCATAAATATACTCTAATTAGAATTTGTAAATCAGCATTATTGCCAATCACGACATATGCTTGGCGTAGGTCATGAACAAACTTGATATACTAATAAGTAAACTGCTGATATAGGTAAGGCCTGCTTTTAAAAGCGACAATAATCATTATCTCATAGATCAGAACTCATTTAACGTCAAGATGGCAAGTTAATGTATCGCGTATTGATAATTATGAGGGAGCCTCATATCAACATCATATAAGTACTAATTACATTTAAGATTAAGTAATTTTAAGTAAAAGTGTATAGTAGTGTTTTAAATAAATGGTCACATAATTCAACAACCCGTTATTTACCATTTACGACGTTATTTACCATAGTTGCATTTGTACTTCACACATCTTAAAAAGTCCTTGATTTTCTTTGTTGGCTTAGTCAAGGACTGTTCAAAGTGTGTAGGAATCCTATTTTTTATTGATGCTTCTGACACGAATAAATAAATAAGAACTGCATGTACAAAAAACGGACAGGATCAAATTTTAACTTCCGTAAGTTATGTTGCAGGAAGAGATTCTAAAAACGATACGGACATTGTTACATGATCAGCAGATATATGTCGACCAACAGTTTAACGACAGTGTTGAATCTGTCTGGCCATCTCTTCGAATGACTCTCCAACTGAAAATGTGGCTAATATAGCGTTTTACGTAGCATAGATGTCTGAATATTCGCTTTCGTGTTTGACTATAAAGGTTCTTTCTTTCAAGTGAACATATTAGCTAAATGTGGTGAGTGGGTATGATATGGGATATGGAGAATGGTATTGGTCTGTATGATTCGGCATAATTTATCAGTTTTCTGGCTTGGGGATCATGATTAGGGTAATCGTTGAAGTATTTTTCTATTATTTAGTCCCCGGGACCCTTTTGAGATCAATATTATTTTTGATTCCTTTGGATACTTTCTTGGGGATGTTAGGTAGCCTTTATTAGTTCTTGATCTATTAGTACTGTTCATTTCATGTTCTGTAACCTCATCATCATCGTTTTCAGCTTGATCATTATTTTCTATATCGTTATTTTGGAGTATATTTTATGAATATGTAGCGAAAGGATTTACTTCGTTAAATTTCAGATTCGTTTTCCTTACGTGCCCATTTTGAAGTGAATGCTCCTTATCACTCGAGATACCTTTATGTTTTTGCAGGGGCCTGAAATAATATTTAGTGTGATCAAGACGCGTGCAGCAACCTTGCGGTATACGGTAATATACATAATATACATAAATATTCTCTTATTTTTTTATGTTTTTTTACGATCATCTGGCTTCATTATTTTTGTCATTTGCCCAATATTTTGTGTTTTCCGGTTGAGTGCTATTTCACATAGGTACTTATACGTTTTTTTTTTTCGTATGCTATTCTCTACGTTTTGTATTGGTTTGCCTTAAACCAAATGGTGTTTTTAGTGTTAAAATGTGCTTCAATTTTGTTTTTCTCAAGTGTGTTGAGCAACTGGACGTAATTTTCTTATTTTAGATTATGTTTTGGTGGAAAATATAAATTTTCGCTCTTTAGGAGTTTTTATTCTGTTTTATTCATGAATCTCCGTTTGATAACTTTGATTCTAGTATTTATCTTGGTATCTTTATTTTAAATGTTGTTAGTGGCTCTTTCTCTTTTCTCCTATTTTGTGATAGACAAGAACAGTTTAGAGACGTCAAATATGGCCGAATAAAACGCAAAAAAATAAAATCAAATTTGTAGTAGTATATATCGAAGTATGTCCCAAATTTTCCATTTTTCGTCAGTATTCTCCGTCAAACTGATATTAATTTGTTCTTTTGTGAACGACTGTATGTAGTTTTTCATGCGTTTTAAACGTACTTTTCTATTGTAAGTAATTTAAAATTACATATGATTAAAATTGCTGAAAATAGAACATCCAATAACAGTACAATACTATCACTAGATACAATGTAGTATTGTAAATAAAAATATCGTAGTTATTTTCATCTAAGAGATAACGATTTCAAAATAAAAACAGTCATGAATCATAAATATTATGTTTATATGGGACGAAACTAAGCCACAGTTGATTATAATAAAAATTTCAGTTTTTAACTGTTTGACGTTTCAATTTCCACTCCGGAAATCGTTCTTAAAATATTATTTCAAAAAAGTGATATGTGGTTTTTTATAACCGATAATTTTTATAACAACTATTTTTGAAATAATCTTTTGAGAACGATTTCCGGAGTGGAAGTCAAAACGTCAAACATTATTTAAAAATGTAATTTTCATTGCGTCTAGGAATTTTCAGTAAAACAGTACGAACACATTTTCACAAAATTAACAATATAAGATGAACATCGTTTTTTATTTTAGTAAACATTGTTGTCACTATCTTCGTCAGATCTACTTATTTTCTAAACAACTTTATCGCCTAATAATAACAAAGTATTTTTTCATGATATTGTGACATCCGTTTTCTGCACTAGATTTTTATCGTACGTTCTAATTCATTTTTTTTATATTTCTTCTGAATCTACCGTATATCTAACCTTTTAACCATTTGATTTTTGTAATCTCATTTGACAGTTTTCTTTTGATTCACTTGTTACCTCAATGTACAGTATCGAATGAACAATAATTAATAATATAACAAATGTTGCTTCGGACTTAAGATATTAGTTTTATTGGGAAATATTATTGCGATGGTATCCCAGCTGCCTTTCGCATCCTATGCCTTTGACTATTAGATTTCGTTATCCTATTTTACATTCGATGTCTCATGTTTAGGACAAGGGCGCATCCTTGCTTCTAGTTATGTGTTGCCGATCTTCTACCATCAGCGAGGCAATGAAGCAAGTGTCAGGAGTGCCATACTGCTATATGGTGTAGAAACCTGGACCACAAAGGCCAATGTGATAAACCGATTGGAGGCCTTTGAAATGTGGGTATTTAGAAGACTACTTAAAATTCTCTGGACAGATCACACAACAAATGTCGAAGTATTAAATCGAATGGACAGAGAACGAGAATTGCTGCCAATAATAAAAAGAAGAAAAACTACTTATCTGGGTCATATATTTCGAAATTTATTTCGAAATTCCAAGTACCAATTCTTAAAGCTTATTATGGAAGGGAAGATAGAAGGAAACCGGGGCATCGAAGAAATAACTGATGGCTTAAAAACATAAGGGATTGGACAAACCTCGATGCCCATGCACTCTGTAGCCACACAAGATCGAGAGGAGTATGCCAGAATTGTCGCCAACATCCACTAATTAGATAGGGCACCATAAGAAGAAGAAGAAGTGTTAGGAAATTATGTGTAAATAGTAATTGCATTATTGAACAATAAAAATGCATTTTCCAAAGTGCATTTCAAAGTGATGAAAAATGACAAATTTGTAAATCGGAAGTAATTAAAGGAAATGAGTTCAATATTACTACTCGGGGTTTTTGGGGTCACTCAACATGAATATCCTGATGACGATGCTATCCGAGGCACATGAACCTCGTCTCCTGGAGTTTTTTAAAAATTCGGTACAAAATCAGTGCAAACTCATTACTCCGGTAGTGCACCCAGCGGGGTTTTGGGGGTTAACCCCCCCAGGGCACTATTCAAAAAATGTTAATCACAAATTTTAAAGCCCCAAAAGGAAGGCAATCAAAACTCCCCCAGAAAAATTCTAGGTGCGCTATTGCATTACTTACGGATTTGTACAATCGATGAAGACTAATATCATATCGGCGATGATGTGTGAGGCACTTGGTGCCTAGAACGACCTCTGCGCCTGACGTTTTGTATATATTCGGTACAAAATAAGTGCAAACTCATTACTCGCGAGTTTTAGGGTCGCTGAACACTAATAACTTTCGGCGTTAGTGTCCGAGGCACCGTGTGCTCAGGAAAAGCTGGTCTCTTGGAGTTTGTGCATCTAAGACCATCACAGTTATGATATTCGTAATCAGAGATCAAAAATTCCCCGAGTAACGAGTTTGCACTGTTTTTGTATCGAATTTCCAGAAAACTCTAGGTGACGAAGCCTGTTCTGGGCACTAGGTGCCTCGCATATGATCGGCGACATGATATTAGTGTTCAGCGACCCCAAAAAGCCATGAGTAATAAGTTTGCACTGATTTTGTATTACATATAAAAAAAAACTCCAGGAGCAGACGCCGTCCTGGGCACCAGGTTCCGAGCACATAATGGCCGACATGATATTAGTGTTTACCGACCCCAAAAACCACCTAGTAACGAGTTTTCACTGATTTTGTGGTCTTCCCTGGACACCAGTGGCATCGGAGACCATCACCATTATGATATTCTTGATCAGCGATCCCAAAAACTCCCGAATAACGAATTTGTACTGATTTTATGTCGAATTATCACAATATTCTAGGAGACGGGGCCCAGGTGCATCACGGAAACCATCTCTGTCATGATATTCGTGTTCGGTGATCCAAAAATTCCTGAGTAGTAATATTGAACTCATTTCCGTCAATTATTTCCCAATTTTCCTTGTTTAATAATGCAATTTTCATTTCCACATCATCATTTTTGTTCACAAAATTTCCTGACACTCATACGTTTCGAATGCAAACTAGGTTTTGGGCTTTTACTGCTTATTTGTCTCGCCTATCAGTGAAGGGCTTGGAATGTCCCTTCATTGCGATCAAAACCATATTCGTGATAGCCAATACTTTACCTGGATTCCAATACTTTAGAAGATTATTCATTTGCATAGAAGGTTTTTTTTGTAAATTCAAAAAGAGGTTTCAGTCATATTTATACTCTCCAATACTTTAGAAGACTATTCATTTGCATAAAGGATTTTTTAAAATTTATTGAATAAGAGGTTTCAGTAAGACAATGACATTTAAGTCACAAATCTACAGTAAAATTGAATTTATTGCCCATTAAAAACATCGTTAATTATGTTGAAATAACTGTTAAAATGTTTATTATTATAAACCAACTATTTTTATTAATTAGAAACTAAGCACAATTTGTACACCAATATATAAAATAGTTAATGATCTAAAATTTTAAACATTTCAAAAATCAATAATAAAAAGTTGCGTTGATGAATTACTTTTAATCAGGAATGTAAGATTTGTTTAAATATTTTTTTCTAGACATAAAGAATCACGTATTTTATGGGCATTGACATGTTTTAATATTGGTTGAGACTTCTAAAAGAAAAAGTGGTTTTGTTGTTTCAAGGTTGACTAGAAAATTATAAGTATCCAATCTGTGATTCATTGATTCGGTATAGTTAAGATTTTTCTGTAATTAGTTATTTTTAGGGTGTATATAATGGAATTTTTTGTATTCAGGGATGTTTGGAAATTCAATACTGTTTTAAAGTTAGGGCCATTAGTATGAAACAAAATCGTGTCGAAGTTTACGGCAAAATTCAATAAAAATTAAAAATTATATTAAATAGAAACCAACGGGGCCTTCTGACAAAAAATTATCATATTTAACACATGAATACATCTTTTTCTTCATTTAGCGCTACAACTCTCTCTGTGTTTTGGTCTGTTCAATAATGTTATATCAATCCTTTATATCTTGGCCCGCAGTTCTTCACAGTTCCGTACTTTTGGATTTTAAAGTGTCAGGGAGTAAGGGTAACATAGCAAAATACATTTACAATATCGGGGCGGTTAATTAACACATCGCGTTATTTTAGATATATTCTCTGTCGTTTTACTCTCAAACAGGTTCGTAAATGTTTCCCAGCATGTACCTACATGCATGTAGAAGCATGTACATGCCGGGAAAGATAAGTAGTATAAACCAAGAAATGTACAGGCTGGAAATAAATATCTTGAGTATAATCAGTGACGAATCTACACCAAGTGACGAATGTCGAAGTGGTAGACAGATTTGTATACTTGGGCTCCATGATAATCACGAACCGCAACTGCTAAATTAATTAAAATATAGAAATACCGAACAATAACAAGGATTAGTAAGCTCAAATTGGTCAATTCTCCATATTTTTCCCATTCCTACATACGCAGCTGAAAAATGGACTCTCAAAAAAAATAGAAGCAGCAGCTTCGTACCACTACAGCTACCAGCACAGAAGAATATGAGAATTATTTAAGTGTATGCTTGAACAGCTGATAAAACAGAATCACATATTAAATCTTTCTATAGGAAAATAAAACAATTGCTATTTCAGACCAAGAAGTATGAAACCACTTTTATCCTATGGGACTTCCAGTACAATAGTAGACAAGGGAAGTGCAAAAAGATATTATAAGCTTCGATTAATCAGTTTAATAAGCAGGCCTCAATCTTATAAATTAAATTTGGTTGATAATTTATTTAAACAATTGCGAAAAACTGCAAAAACTTTTAGGAGCAATAAACATAAAAAAGGTATAAATAATAACAAAAGTTACATAAAAATATTTCTTTTAACACCCTTGAGGTACACATACATTTTAGTTGAAAAATATTTTTTTTATTTGAAAGTTATTCAATTGTTTATTAGAACGTTGTTTATTTGATAATGAAAAACGCGGTTGTTTTTTTCGTCACCTTAGATCAGCTTATAAAGTCTCATTTTGTTCGTTTTTATCTATATTTTCAAGATATGTAAGTTGAAATACCATTTTCAAAATTATAACCACCTAAAGTTAAGTTTAAATAATGGCCTAATTTGTTTAGAAATATTGCGTTAATAACTTTACCAGAAATAAATACGAAATAATGCCATTTGGATATTCGTTTAACTGGCAATTTTTCAATTTAAATCTTCAGGTTTGGCTTGAAATGGTATCTTAAGCTTTTCCTGCTATAAAATGTAACTGTTGAAGATAATATAAATCTGAACTTAAATTTTTATAGTTGGGCACTGTAGATTTGCTACAATATCCACTGCTTTACAGTGTCCGACACAGCAATTACGAGACTCATTAGATGGGCTATAAATAAATTTCAACTGTATAAGTCTACATCCACTCTGGGTAAAGAAATCATCAAATCAAGAACAAGTGAAGGCTGTACCCAAAGAGGAGTTCTGTCACCTCTACTTTGGACAACCTTGGTAGATGATCTTCTCAATAATCTGTTCACAAAATACCTTTACTGGTCCATTTATTCGCCCATGTTGTATCTTGTATCTGGTCGTAATACACAAATGCTTGCATGTCTACAGGGCTAAAAAACAACTCTTGCGGCGGCGTTGGAAGTCCTGCTGAATATTCCAACACTTCATATCTTCATATAGGGACAAGCCAGATCTGTGATGCATAGATTAATACATAGTCAGCAATACATAAACCAGTCGCATAGGGCTGACACTATAGAAAACTAATCGATGAGCTAAAAACAGATATTATAATAAGGCAACCCATCGATGCAACAGCTAAGAGATATAACTTTGACAATAAATTCAAAATGATTATACCAGACAGGGAAGACTGGAAGGAAGGTGTACCCATACAAGCGGAAGCTTTTTGGTACACTGATGCTCAATTGTCACAATTTTCCAGGAAGAAATAACGCCAATCCATCACTGCGTGGAAGAAATAGAAAGGCAGAAAAGAACGTACCGTTCAATTGCCATCTTCACAGTTAGCAGGCAGCGCTAAAGGCACTTAATTCTGTAGAGATGAATTATAAGCTAGTATAAGATTTTGTAGGTGCCCTAAATCAACTAGGAGGCCATAGCAACATTACCGTAGCCTGGGTACCAGGTCAAGAGGGTCATAAGGGCAATAAGAAAGCACATGTAATGGTCAAACAAGGCTCTTCTGCGGCATTGCAAAAGCAGTAACAAGAACCGATATAAGAAAGTGGATAGCACGCAAATTTCTGGAATAGTGGAGGAATCCACCAGGACAGTCAGGCGAAACAGTTTATAATAGAACATTCGCCAAAATTTACTACAGACCTGATAAGCAGAGACAGGAAAACAGTCAAAGCCATAGTAGGTCTATTAACTGGGCACTGCAAGCTGAATAGGCAGTTGGATCTGATGGGATTGGCACATGATGATCTATGTAGATTCTGTCACCTAGAGAAAGAAACAGCAGAGTACATTTTGTGCCGTTGTTTACATTAGGCGAAGAAAAGCCACCGACAATGCGCTACATTGAAGATTCGGTTTCGAAACTGTTAGACCTTTAAATGAAACGAATCATGCTTGGAATATCACCGAGAGACAAGATTAGAAACACCGAGTTAACACGTAGAACGAAGATTAGGGATATTGTGGAAGAAATTACAAAAATGAAATGGCACTGTGCAAGTCACGTAGCCCGATATAATAACAACAGGTGGACACGGAGAATTCTAGAATAGAGACCAAGGAGGACAACAAGAAGCATCGGAACACCTTTAAAAAGATGTGGTAGATGACATAAGAGCAGTGGCAGGCAAACAGTGGATTAGATTGGCGCAAGATACAGAAAGATGGAAGAAGATAGAGACAGATAGAAGCATTTGGGAGATACCTACATTCAGCAGTGGGTGGAAAATGGTTGACAAATAGAGACCTTTTAAAAAGTGCCAGGCTAGAGAATGTGATCTAGGATTCGAGCACCTCAATAGATCTGAAAATGTCGCAATAGAATCGGCTAAAAGCTACCTCATTGAATCTATCCATCTCAGTGTCCGACTGCAAAAGCGCCCCGTGTTTTATCTTTCATGCAAAATATCATGTTTTTATCCATCTACATTTTCTGTGTATTTTATACCTTATTATCTTCCAATCATACTTAAAAATATAATGTTGTTCATAATATCATTGTCAAATTGATATTCATAATATCATTTAAACAGTGTCTGAAAGGAAATGCTCCAGGTTAAAATTTTTTCAACCATCAAAAATTTGTCTGCCACGTAATGACTAGTTACATTACTTCAAGAACTTACAGGTCGATGTTTTTGCTCTGACGTGCTCTGACTCTTTAGGTTGATGGACTGTAGACCAATTATGTTTCAACATTTATTGTTTGTAATATAAAAGCAGCAGTTGTATTTGTTTCGTTTAATACTTTTCTGAACGTGATATCACATGATTTTATTTTGTATTTTAAAAGTTAATTTTTTTGTGTTTCAGTCAGACAACAAAAAAGAAGCCGAAAAACTCATCAAGAACATCATCAAGATCGTCATAAAACTTGGAGTATTACACCGCAACAACATGTTCACCGAAGAAGAACTAAAACTGGCCGAAAAATTCAAGACCAAGTTTCGATTGGCCGGCATGGCTATAATCTCATTCTACGAAGTCGATTTCAGCTACGACAGAAACTATATCGTCCAAGCTTTTACTGAAAGCCAAAAGTGCCTTGAAACCATCGTCTCTAAACATCTCACAGACAAATCTCTATCTCGAATAGACAGCGTTTTTTCCTTTTTCGGGAACGATCAGTTTCTGGATTCGGTGTTCAAGAGCAACTCCGATTACAGGGAGGCTCTCGGCAGGGTGGTTGCCGATTTAAATCAAGCCATAGACAATGGCGATCTTTAGTCTCTCTATTTTGTGATTTGATTATTGTGATTTATTTTTACGTTAAGCCCGTATTGTATATTATTTCTTTTCTCGTAAAAGGTGATCAATCATTGCGGAATATATGATATTTACACTAAATAAAATATGTTCTTTCATTAGTTGTACAGTACGACCAGGATAGCAATAGACGTGAACTGCGCGTTAACCGTTGTAGGGCTGCAGAATTCATTTGTGGGTGTAAAGCAAAATACCGAATTATGTCCTACGTCACAACATAACCAGCTTGGGTTTATTTTGCTTTACACCCACAAATGAATTCTGCAGCCCTACAACGGTTAACGTGCAGTTCACGTCTATTGCTATCCTGGTCGTACTGTATACTTATACTTTTGCTATGGCTAGCCTTTATCTGGGATCAAAGTAGTTACAAAAATAGATATACCTAATTAGCGTTTTAAATAATAAAAGAATAATAATTTTAATAACTAGTGGATCTGAAAGTTATAGCACTTTGATAGATTTAGCTGAAATTAGATGAAAATTCGTTTATAAATAAAACCAAAATTAGTATTAAATATTGTGATGTAGATAAATTATTTTTCGTAAGTATTAACCTCTTGGAACATCTGGGACATAAAATAATTGATAAATACGCACTTTACATTTTAGAAAATAAGTACAAATAATAACAAATTTGAAATAATACATATCAAAATAGAAAGAATTCTTAAGCTGACTATTATGAATTCGTACAAATCATCATCATAAACGCTGTTAATATCTGAGGATTATGACACTTGGTTATTGTATGTTTCAATTTTTCGTTATTATGGTCCTAGTCTTAAATTTCATGTTCTTATACGATTTTATAATTTTACACTCTCTTTTCGGTGCCTGTTTTTGCTCCTTTGATGTAGATGAGCCAGGTTTGCTGGCATCTTATTTACTTTTGACAATGCTCATTGCAATATTGGACCAAATAATTTTATGTCTACATTTTAATATATTTTCTCAGCCTAGTTATTATAATATATTCTTATTTCTTATATCGGGATAATTCCCAGTGGTTGACCGTATACCACAGTTAAATGGTAGATATAGTTGTGAAATTATTAAAATATTGAAAATATCCAAACTAATTACAATTTTCAAAATCTTTGAACCTAAAACCTAAAAGCAAATAATCTCACTGTAGTATAATGAACAAAAAGGATAAAATCTTGACTGTTAAAGTTTGTTTAGCAGTAAATGGTTGAATTCAATTAGTACCGACTATAAACATCCTAGGTTAACCGATAATAGTATAAAAGGTCCGGTTTCAGGTAACAATGGTTTACCTGAGGTAAGGTCTTAACAATGGGCCAAGTCAGATAAATTTAATAATATTTACAACCGCACTAATTGAAGTCAACCATTTTCTGCTAAACAAACTTTAATCTAAAACATGTGGTATGATTACTTACTTGAGGATTTGCAAAAAAGCCACTTACAAAACGACATTAACATATTTAAATTACGATGATATTAATCCTTAAGGTACGTTTTTACTGGAGCGTCTTTTGCGATTATCGTTGAGCAATGATCGCTAAGCGATGATTGTAAGCGGAGTGTTTTTAGAGGTAGTGCAAACACTCCTGACCACGGTGCAGTAGACGAAATTTGCTTCACAATAGAACCTTTCTGCCTTTACGGGAGTTTTGACTTCGCCTTCGCGCAGCTCCATGGTCAGGAGTGTTTCCACTATCTTTACTTGCACTGCAAGATACAAGACGCATAGAGAAACAGCATAATGACAAAAATGTTCAAGAAAGGGGATAAAGGAGACCAGAACAATTATAGAGGTATAAATCTACTGAACACCGCACTTAAGCTTACCACAAAAGTCCTAAACAACAAAATCAATAAAATAACAACTTTATCAGATGAACAACAAGGATTTGTACTAAAACAAATCACAGAAAAGATCATCGAGTACAATAAACCAGCATATCTATGTTTTATAAACCTGACAAAGGCTTTCGATCGCATCCAAGTCGAGTTCTTACACCTACTGTATAAAATAAACATACCAATCAATATTTAACAAACCGTCGAAAACATCTACCTCCATAATCGAATACAGGCAAAGATAAATGGAAAACTAACACAGTGTCTACCAGTACAAAGCGGAGTCAGACAGGGTGACTCGTTAAGCCCACTTCTCTTTGATATAATAACGGACGAAATAATACAAGCAATACGTAAAGTTCATGGCTACAGAATGGGGAACAAAGAAATAAAAATAATATGTTATGCAGACGACGCCTCATTAATCGCCGAGAGAGAATCTGAGCTCCAAAAATTAACACATATCTTCAATACAACAGCTAAGAAATACAACATGATAATATCAGCAGAAAAAACCAAATGTATGGCAACATCTAAATACCCACTATGGTGTAAAATCGGAATTGATCGGAAAATAATAAGGCAGGAAGCAAGGTTTAGATATCTGGGTATAGATATAACTAGTGACACAATCTGGAAGAACAAACACCAAAGCCAGACACAAAAGCAAGAATCTATAAAGCAGCAATTAGACTTATATTAACGTACACGGCGGAGACAAGACCTGACACATCTAAAACGAGACGACTACTAGAAACAACAGAGATTAAAATATTCCGACGAATATCAGGGAAAAGTCTGTTAGGTTAGGTTCTAGGAAGAGAAGCGAAAACATAAGAAGAGCATGCATTATAGAAGACATAAATAGATGGGTGACAAAACTAAAACAAGAGTGGAACGAACACATCAGTAAAATGACAGAGGATAAAATAGTACGTATAGCACGAGATAAGTCACCAAATGGACGAATAAGTATTGGCAGACCAAGAAAAAGATGGCGCGAGAATTTAAGCAATTTATAAGGCTAATATTGAAGACGAAACAGGCTTTAAAGCCTACATACAAGAAGGAAGAAGAAGAAATTTGTTTTACTGAAGCGACGATTCCATTAGTGAGTTGTCCGTTGGTTAGTGAACAAATGGTTTTGCTGAAACGATGCGCGGTATCCAAGAAAGAAATATATTATTGCTAAAATACCTGCTAGCAGCAGAAATAAAGGATGATGAAATGTTAAGTGTTTCAAGATTAGAAACATATGCTTAAAAGAAGACAAAAAAAGGATACTTCACAATTTTGATAAACAACCATTCATTAGTAGATAATGTTAAGTTTCCACAGTTCTTTTATTTGAATAAACTTCAGTTTGATTTTATGTTAAGTTTAGTAAAACAGGATATTAAAAAGTCGTCTACAAACTGTATTCCATATCCAGTGTTTGGGTAACAGTTTCGGCGCAAGGACAAGCCACTTATACAATCACTTAATAAAATAAGATGGGACAGTATGAACAGACTATTAATAATTACTGATGGTATGTATTCACTATCACTGCTACTGATGTATTCACGTAATTGTACGATATTTCGTATAGCACAAACAAAGTCACGTAGCCAGATGATCGCCAACGTTCGGACGGACAGGCACCTAAGAAAAAATTGTACGATATGATGGCCCGGCTATTTCTTTAATGTTTAAATTTTTTCATGTTTCATTTTATAATTTCCGATAAGTAAGACTCTTTTATCCAAGGTGTCATTTTAATTATGTAATGCCAATTCCATTTTGGTACTTCCAATTTGGTACTTTAAAATATTCACCGTATTCATTAGCGGCACCATTCCTCTACTCAAGCCCCAACGTTCTCTAATCTGTTTTGCCATTCTTTCTGAAATGTTATTTTCGATGATGATTGAGAAACTATTATGAAAAATAATGTATATAAACTTATGCATCAAAAAGGAACTCGGAATAATGAGCAAAAAAGAAGGTATGAAGGGAGGAAAAAAACATAGAAGAACACACATCATAGAAGAACTTCTACTATTAAATGGACTAAAAACTTCTATGGGATCTTAAATAACACAAGAAATTATTGAAAAAGTGACTAACGTACATATTTTTCCACTACAATTATAATGGTCTATATCTGGATGATATTTGTGATTCTAAAAATTTCTTTCGTTCCTCAAATAAAGAATTCTCGTAGTGATCGTGTTATACCATCTCTGTAAATTATGCAGTCAGGAAATACTTCTTCTTGGTCTTCTTCTACCATTTATCTTCCGCTGGAAATCAAAGAAAGGTAAAAGTATGCAGCTCAGTAGCACAAGGTGAGCATATCCGTACAAAATCCTCTATAAAAATTAGAATTGCATATTTCGTCGCTTCCAAGATCCAAGATCTTGACATGTCAGTACAGTTCCTTGTACTCTATGTTTTGACGAGACAAATGAAAAGAAGACGAATTGACATATGAATCTGTCCTCATCTACCCACCTGTCTCACCATGGCGATAAGATGCACAGGTTTTATTCCAGTTCAGTCTAAGAAAATTTTGAAGACCGTGGAGAAAAGCGTCATTCTTTGATCTTTTGAAGGTAGCCCTTTGATATCTTGTCTTGATTATCTTCTTTTTATTTGTCTATCAAAACTTTCAACGTAATCCTCAAACGTCATATGTCAGCCCTCATACGTCATCTATCGAACTTCAACTGTCATAGTCGTGTCACTTAGCCTCAGGGATTCGAGTTTAAACTACTATAGGTCCCTTATATCTGTGTACATTTAATCATAGACAGCACAGATATATGCAGTGTTGCCTACGCTTAAATTTGGGTATGGCACATTAAGAAAAAAGAGAATAAATTAAAGAAAGCCGTAATCTATATACAAGTAGTTCGTAATTAACGTTAACTATCTTCTAGTGATGTTGGCGATCACATGGACCATCTTATTCTATTCACAGCACTCGAAATAGATAGTTGAGGTAGCCCAGTCCATTTCTAGATTGGCCAGTCAGGATATACGTCTGCGTCCAGGGCCTCTCTTGCCCTCAATCTTGCCTTGTAGAATCAACTGTAAAAGTCTGTATTTATTATTACGCAAAATATAATAAGCCAACGAAGTGACGAAGTAAAACCAATTTTCTGTTCTTTAGGTGTTAATAATTTCTTTGCCTTTTCTTAGTCTCTGCAGAATAGTTCTGTTAGTTGTGCGATGTACATAGAACGTTAACTATAGGTCCTAATTCATGCATTCCAAGTTTGGCAGAAAAATTTGGTAAAACGAGACATACATCACATTCAGTTAAAGAATAGGTACATTTATTTTACTAATGTCGATGAGATCTTTTTCAGGATGCAATCACTAAAAATTTATCTTGTTGAATAAGTGCATTGTCTTAGGAGCTCGGAAGAAAAATATGCTTAATATACACTGTAAAAATATTTTAGAGAGACTAAGAAAGACCTTCAGAGACTTGATGGGCTGGTCATGTAGTGAGAATGGAGACCGGAAGATCGGCGAAAAAGCCTTAGATAGTAAAACGAAGTCCAAAAGGAAGGCCACCGAAAAGGTGGAAGAATGAAGTGATAGCGGACGCGTAAGATTTGATAGACGTGAGAAACTGGAGAACAGGCAATGTTGGGAGCATAGTTTGGAGAAGGCCATGGCTCGATTTGGGTTGTAGTGCCATTGGAGAGAGAGAAATTTTTGAATACTTCTTTGATCTACAATTTTTCGATTTTTTTTTAAATATAGTTTTTTGTAGATTGGAACTTGGAATACTTGATACAATTATGATTTTAGTGCCTTGGCAATCTGAGAAAAAAAAGCAATAAGTTGCTTTACGAATTTTATTCGTCTTATGTTATGAAGAGGTTTCGTTTATTCCTTTTTATTTCCGTGGAAACAAATACAAAGTTACAGCTTTCAAAACTTCTAACCTCAGGGTACTTATTCATAATATCACTTTCTCGATTTTCCAAAATCTTTCAAGTAGAATTTATACTGTATGAGATTTTACCACTTATAACTGATAAAGTTGTTCCCAAGAGTGTATAATATGTATTTTTATGTATTTTAAACGTTATCAGAAAACCACAGCTTTTGTACATATCACCATATCATCTAAATCCAAATTTTTGGTGTTTATCAGTATAAATGTTTTATATGGCAGTACAAGGTTTAAAATAAAAACCATGTGTAAAACATACTTCTAATATCTATACTTCTAAAAAATAAAAACAACTTGTTGAAAGAACCGTATATTCCGCTATATTGATTCACTCTTGAACTCGAAGTGTACATGTTGCCAAATTTGAACATTTTTCCGGATTTAGATAAAGATAATACCGCTTTTTTAATGTAAATCGAACAGTTATTGTTCAAGTTTGGTAACATCTACGAATGTTTCTTTAGACGTTGCTTCATCAAAGTAGAACTTAAAAGCACACTGTTATTTTTATTTTTCGGCGACTATTACATAGTATAGATTTTGTTTATGACGGGATAATTATCCAAACCAGACACTTATTGAAGATCCAAGATTGTCAGCTTCAAAAACAACAGCAGCAACTGTAGGTGGAGATTGTAAAATTAACCAAAGGACAGATGTCTAAATGATAGTAACAGATTGGCTCAATTCTCGATCTCTATTGTTACATGTTGACAGAATACTTTAACAACTCTATCTAACTTAAAAAAATTCTAGATATAGAATTTTTCATATAAAAATGATTGCACGTCATACAAGATTTACAACGTCAGAACCCCACAGCGTTACCAAAACATCAGAATAGTTAGTAAGTGAGGAATTTTTAAAATGTCAAGTATTTGTCAAACTATTATAACAGTAAATACACTTAGTTTTAAGATTCTGCAACACACTAAAATACATGGGAAAATATTTTAATACTAAATTATATATTCTAAATTTTAAACTTACCTCTTTTAGAGCATTAATAGTAAGAACGTTCTGCCATTATTTCTTGTTAAAAATAATCTATCTTATATGAAAGCTTATCAGCTTTCTACAGACCATTTAGTTGTTTTGGCATAGCACAATCACAATACACAACAATAATTAGTTTTTAAAGCTATTAATCTAAATTTACTATGTATTTTTAAATGTAATTTATTAATATATAATATATTATGACCAAATTGTGTAGGAAATCAAAACATAAACAAAATTCTTACTCTAAAAAAGCGGCAACTCTAAACAATTTTGCCACACGCTGAACTGCCATTGACATTTGAAGTATTCACGTATCAGTTGAGTACAAACGTCTAATATATTTAATTAAAATTATTATTTTGTGAAATATTAGACTTAGAGTTTTTTCATAAAATTTATATTATTAATAATAACAAATGTTTTTGGTTATTTAATCAATATAATTCTAAAATTCCCAATATAATCATGAACATTTTTCTGATTATTATACAATCTTGACGTCTATGAAAGATCGAACAGTTCTGTATGGGTTTCGTATTATTAGCTGTGTTACGAAAATTTGAACTCTAAGGTTGACGTTCTGGAAATTTTAAATATAAGTGACGTCACTTTATATAAATTGTGGCGTGCAACGTTTTTACTTTGAAAAATGGTAGGTATATGTATTAAATATATACTGTTACAGTTTCTATATTTTGTATGCTGATTTAATTAGCACTCATTGCTTAAATTGCCACAAAAGATTTTAATTTTACACTCGTGCTAAAAGTACAAATATTTTTATAACAAGATCTTCAAAAAGTGATTACACATAAGCCAGCATTATCGGTGTTACAAAATAAATAAAGTAGGTTAGAACACAACAGCTTTAATACTACACTACTCTGTTAATCTGGTGTTGGTCTTGGATAATTATAGTATAGTGAACGCAGATAAAAAATGAGTCTACATTTACCACAGAATAAATAACAATCAGAATGCCCACTCTCAGATGCCGCCTTTGAAGTGTGTCAGCACGCGATCGCCATATTTTAAACGGAAGCACAGACTCGAATTGAGAAATTTGTGACAAGCTACGACCGAATCATAATTTAAATTTTTAGAGATTAATAATTTAGTAAATTTGAAATAATTTAATCTATTCTTCAATTAAAAGTACGACATAAAATATTGCATATTATGTCTATCGTTGTCGCAAATCAATTAAACCGGGTTAATTTTTCTATGCACACCAGATAAAATTTCACTGAACAGCACTGGCTCCGTTTAAAACATGGATGATTCCGTCTGCGCGAACGAGATGCGCGTACTTATCTTGACAAGCAGAGTAGGTTTTTATTTATTCTGTGTCTATGCTACGTTCAATGTTATATTTATATAAACTTTTTAATTGGCAACAGTATCTTAACTGCCAATTCGATGTAGCATAAGATCTGACTGCAGGATCATTACTTTCATAACGTAGGTAATCAAACTCACATTTGTAGATACATTTAAAATTAGGAGAATACATTGATAATAGGTTGCCAGTAAAAAGTGGCCGTAAATGTTTTTTTTATCAAATTAGAGATCAATTTTTTCTTAGTATGATGATATAAGTTTGCCTGAAAAAAAGGTTGAAAATTAGGGTTGTCAGCTGTTAAAAACGCGAGGTATCACAGATACAACAAAGGATAGCTAACGCGCAACTTTACTGGTTTGAAGTGTCAGTTGCATGCATATACGTCATGAGCAGCGCTAAAAAATAAATACCGTGCTAAAAAACTGAATTAAAATTTAGGTGCATGTAAAAATGTCGGTTTGATGAACTATGAACGTAGTGATCCTGCAATGGGATATTGTACTATTCGCACATTTAAATCTTTTTACAGTCTTTAAAACCATATTATTATTGTAATGGCTTAATTAATATTTATGTCATCAAAACTATGGCATTGCATCAGCTATTTAGCTGTGTTCACTATATATAGTCGAAAAATATCAAAATAATTTCACAAAGCGATATTAATATAATATTATATTGAACCCAATAATATATTTTTTGTTAGTTTAATGTTGAAACAAGAATCAGTGTTGTGAACATTTGTACATATAACAGATATTACATATCTCTAATGATATTCTTGTTGCATGAAAATTTAGATATAGAGTATTTTTGCACTGAGAATCACTAAACAATATCTATATATGAAAAATATATAGAACAACAAAAATACTCTTTCAAAAATATTGTCTTTACCTTTATCTTTATTTGTTGTATCTAAGGTTGTTTCAGTACCACTTATGAGTGCCATATTTCTTTCCTCACGTCCCATTTATTCTATAGAGATCTTAAATTTACATATCCTTCACGATTTACGGCTGGATTGTATGATCTAGAACTTATTTTAAATAATTATACAATAGTAGTAAAGTCATTAAAATGCTCTTTTTGAATATATTATAGCGTTTTTAAATAAAACGAGCGGTTCGAATTTATATAAATATATTTATTTATAACTTTACAGTTCGGTACTCTCTTATCAACTCAACTTAAATCCTAATTTCGTTACATATATATACCAAAGTATTATGTTCGAGAATATTCGAGAGTAGTCCCACCTCTAATTCGTTATTTGACGGGTGGAATTTTACAGCTCTCGAAATATCGCCGAAACTCTCGGTGCTTCGAGATGCGACCGTTAGGTAATCCACGCCGAATGCATGTTCGTAACAATATATAAACTGAAGTTTTAAAACTCTCTCTCTCTCTCTTTCTATCTCTTTTAAACCTCGATGTTATACCCTACTGCTCATAAATGAAACAGAGGAGGACGGAGTGGTAGAACACTATCAAAAATGATTTATGTAAACTGATATCTTTTGTGGGACCAGTACAAGCTAAATGCTGTGTGAAATAGATAAGGGAATCTAAAATTATTCATTTTAAAGATCGGATTCAATGGTTGGCATAGATGAAAACTAAAACTAATAGAGACATAATCTTTCTGAAAAACACGGAAGCACATCTTTCTGAGAGTTATTTGACGATAAGCCTCTTTATAGACACCAAGAAGTCAAGGACACCATGCTATGTTTGGGGCTATTTCCACAAACTTTTTTTTTTATCTCGAAACACATTGGTTCCTTATCGATATTTAAAAACACCTTTCACAATGGTGCTCCATTCAAAGTGTTTGGCAGATCACATTAAAAAGTATATTTATTAAAAATTACCTTTTATTTATTGGTTCATTGTTTAAAACGACTTGGCTTGCTGACTGATGAAAAAACGCCTTAATGACTTACACTACTATTAATACTTTTGATAAAGAATGTACTAAGACTCGCCATTTTAATATTTTATTTTACAAAATTGCTTTTTAATTAACACGTGTAAGTAATAAGAAAATAAAATAACTTTTGATAAGGTAATAATAGGAAAGCTATTTGTCTTCATAGTTTCTTTACTATCTCCTGGCGAATTATTGTCTACTAAACTCTGTTTTTTAACCAGGAGGAGTAAACCAAAAAGACAGATTCACACTCAAGAAAGTTACTAGAAAAGTCACCAAATACAATGACATTTTCTTTTTTTGTTGATTATCTCGGCCTTGCGGTAATCGAGTAATCAATATTGGACAACCTCACACGTCAATTTTAACCTAACTTTCTTTATTTATGTTTGAATAATAACATAATTTTTTTTTCAATTCACTTCCAATATATATTACAATTATTACAATAAAAAAAGGACGTTTTTCACATTTGGTTCCATGTATATAGGTATATTTAAATATCGGGTGATCCAGTTTTATAGATCTCTTAAGTCTATGGTATTTAATTATAATTTAGAGAATATTTTGATCGGGAGAGTCAATAATGTTACAGATCTAAGTATGGTTTTTCTCAGACCAAATTCTTATTCTGGTATGATCAATTTCTTGAATCTAGTTTTTTTTTTCTTACCAGATACTTTGTATAAATATAAGTGTGTACTTACAATTTCTTTAATGCTGGATTCTTGTTTAATGTTGACAGTGAGTTTGTCACATTTGTTATCAATAAATAAAATTTACTAAAAAATACTGGATTTTTGTGAGATAATCAACAAATCCAATCTATTATGTTACATTCTTGCATAATTTTGCAGTTTTTTTGTGATGATCTACAACCAGGAAGAACTAAACCAACTGTATCATACAATCAAACTAAAACACAACATTACTTTACTAATGTTCTTTTATTGTGATGAAAACAAAATGGAAATGCATCTTAACAAGTATACACTAAATTTAAAAGATAGTTGCCGTTTTTCTTATGATAATTAGATATAAATAACATACATTTATAAATTTATAAACACTTTAAACTATATTTAGTACAAATATCATCTAAAAAAATATCACATTAAATACTATTCGCATATCACCAAGTCCAAGTTATTACAAACAAAGAGTCAGAAATCGATTTATATATTAGAGGAAAATAATAATAATAAATAAATTTCACAAATGTCATTAGTGTCAATATGTCATAATTTAGTGGAGTAAACTTGCCTGCGGTTGGACCAATTGCAAACAAGCATTACGGCGCGGAAAATTTGAATTACTCCTCCTGGTTAAAAAACAGACCATAGTCATTCTTCTTATTATTTATTAGGAAGTAAAGTTTAAGACTATCTAGCAACTCATATAATTTTGGGACACGTTCTATAGATCCTGATCACCACGAAAACTAATATCAATTTTCCGGCTTACTGGACTAAGATTCAAGATCGATTGCAGAATTTAACCTAACTCAATACTTTAATCAATTATTATGATTGATGGTAGTGCAGTTACTCACGAGAACTACCGCCATTCGGCAAACAGCTCCGACGTAGCCCCATCGCATTTGACAATCTGTATAGTAGCCGCTGTGACAGCGTAACTTTTGCCAATTCTGCTAAAAATAGAACAATTGAATCCTGACTGCCTAACACCACACCTTACCTGATAAGACAATGAACGGTTGATGCCTGCACAGAAATTTACTGCTTTGACAGGTATACAGAATCATAATAAATAGAAGAAATGTCAGGTAGAAATAATTCCAAATCATGGCCTATAAGCCAGGAGATCCGAGGATTTTATGAAACAAATTTGATGGTCGTGTACATCAACCGTTTTCTCAAGATTCAACTCACTGAATCGGATTGATTTGATCCGCTCATTGCTAGACTTTCGATTTTTTATTTTGCTGTTTTGTCTTATTACTTTCCTTTTTAAAAGCGTACATTTTCGCTGAAGAAGGATACTTACCGAAACGATTTTAAAATTAGATATTAAGAAATATTATGTCTTATATAATTGGACTTCAACAGTACGGTTCTAAAGTCTTCCACCAACTATTTTCACTGAAAATTCTTTATAATTTTTTAGGTATCTGAGCTAAAACGTCTGTTCATAGTTTTTATGTTTCAGTAATGTAACCATTAAAACTGGTGCCCAGGCGCCATTTTGACAGAAAATTTTAATTATGATCTTACAGTCAGTAATACTATTGTTAACACGCATCTTAAATGACTCTGCATGTAGTGCAACATTTAAAACCTTACCTATGTGCCAGTCAGTATGATTACGTATCATTTTCGACACAAATTACAAATATACAAAAATCTAGTAACCTACTAAGTGAAGTATTAGTTGCATTTTCAAATCATGCAGAACTTGTCAAATTATCCTATTTCAAATAATTTTACAAAATGGCGCTACTTCGTGAACTTTAGTTATTAACATCTATGAATGGATGCTTTAATGTCGTTACCCAAAAATTCATTAATTTAGCATCTAGGTATAGAAAATAGCAAGGGAAGACTTAAGACGAGCACTTTACTTTTAATGTTAAAATGGCGCATTTAAATGATAGTTCAGGCAATGACTGTTGATATATTTGCCAAAGTTTATCGATGTTGAAGCTTTGAAAAGTAAATACAAAATAAAAGCCATTCACAGTCACTATTAAGGACCAAAATAACTCATTCGAACTATATGAATATCAGTGGATTTTATTTTGGACTTACTATGAATTTTTATGAGGTGCTGCATCCTATTTGTGCTATAGTTTCATTCTCTAACACTTTCTTTTATTAAGAGATCTTGCTTTTCTAGAAAATAGCTAATAAGTAGAATAGTCTGACCATAATAATGAAATAAATTACATAATTCGAAGTTTTTTGTATCTCACTTGCTATCATTTCGGCCTGCAGCTCTCTTGATCGATTGGTGGAAATAAGCGATGGAATTTTAGAGATATAAATGATTATTATCTATCGAATTATTTAAGAATAACAAAGTATAAAGTAACTTTGAATAATATAAACATAGTATATGTATTTTTAAACAATTGATAGATAATAGCTTTTATTAAATCTGTTTTGTGTTTGCCTATAAACTAAAGTCTATATAAAAATAATTAAAATAAACCTTTTCGAATGGTTGTATAAAATTCCTAATATATTGTTTACAACTGTAAATATTTTACACTTTATTCCTAGTCTATAATCATATTTATATTTATTTTAATTTTATTACAGCTTTTGTTCAAAAAAGTGATATTACATAATTTAAGGGTACTTAAAACAATATCTATTTAAATAATATATCACAGGGGATGATTTTTAGTGAGTTATCATAAAACTTTTTTTATAGAATCCTGTAGAAGTATGGCTGTTTGAAGTTCATTCTAAAATAGTTAAAGTTATTTCTTTTTAGTGCAACGAATGGCATGTATAATGTATTGGTGTCGTTAAGATCGAAAACATTAGCAAAAGGCAAATGGCATGCCATTCTCTATTAATAAATTGTCATGTGATTTGTGCTCTGTGTACTTTCAGCTATATTCTAATAAATTAATTAGAAACTGAATAAAAATCATCCTCTTTATTAATTGTAGCAATATTTTATTACTATATTTGCAAGGCACTTGAACCAAAAATGTATTGATAAGTTTGTTTAGTCGTCAAACGTTAGCGTGGGCAATTGAAAATGTCGTTAGTTTTTTCATAAGATTCGTTGGCCTTTTTGGCAATAACCACAACGTTTGGCTGTTTTTGTACGTCTCAATAATGATAGAATCTTCATTCTAAACCTATCATATCTAAATATATGTTATTTCTACAGGATCTAACCCGATTCGAACAAATTTTTGTACCAGTTTATTTATTCTTTTTGTGAATATATCTGGGATATTATATGGACAATAAACATCTATTTTTCTCTGTAATAAACTTATTTGGAACGGTATATACAAGATCTTATCTTGTTTTATATTATCATAGGGAGTAATAGCATTCCTGATAAGCTTAAAATGAACTACTGTAGAAATAGCCTATGTCTATGTTTACTTAAAATAATGAGAAGGGGCGTATTCTTAAAAATAACTATTTCTCCTTCATTCTAGTTCTTTTCCTAAAAGTTAATTGATATAATGAAGTTTGAAATGGTGTATGAATAATTTTAATCGACATATAAATGTCCAATATTTATTTATTACTTTAAACCATGACATTATTTGTATGTTTGTAGATCTCGGAATGTGTTTAGATATATTTTGGTGTTTTCTATGTATCATTGTTTACAAATATGTTATTAAAAGTTCAAGAACTACTTTTTGAGTATTATTTTTTTACGTACTTCTCAACATATTGCTAAATCAGTGAAATAACATTGGAAAATGGTAAACATAAAGTGAGATAAAAATATTAATATAAAACAGTGAAAAGCAGTAAGCGAAAAATATAAGTAATTGAAATTCCATGAACATTCATTTGGCGAAATAGGAGGAAACAGGAATCTTGGAATATAATAACTCGTCATTATATTTTGTTATCTTTACTAAAAATATACAGATATATTACTATATTCTTTACAGATATGCTATAGGAGGAAATTTTTAGAATGGTTAAAAAAGAAAGGGTGGATACAGACCATTGAAGACGACATATGAAGAAATAGACAAGAGAAGAAACGTGAAGATAATATTGTAAAATGCGTAAATTGTTCGAGAAACCATCCAGCAAACTACAGAGGCTGCAAAATTCAGAAGGAATTGCAACAAAACACATACCCCAGATTAAGAGACAAAACCAACAAACATAAAGAGAGAAGCACAACAACCTACAAATTCAGGGTTAACTAACACGCAAGCCACATCTTAGCAAACATATGCTGCTAATAATATAACTCAGCCAAATCAATCGGTCAATACCCAGCACTCTGATCTCGCTGAGTTCAAAGTAATGATGAGAGATCTTATGGGGACAATGATTAACCTGATCACACTGATTTTGAAATGACGACAGCTGTTGAAGATAGTATAATGGAATGGCAACAGAATGAGTTTACAGGCTCAAGAAATCAAAATATTTATCATTAATAACAGTATTGATATTTTACTAGTTACGAAAACACACTTTGCAAGTAAAAATTATCTAAAAATACCAAAATAAAATATCTATCACACTAAGTACCCAGATAATACAGCCCACGGGGAAACAGCAATTATAATAAGAAGAAGAAAGAAAGAAATTATAAGAAGAAACAGATACAAACCACATCAGTAGTACTGGAGAGTAATGCCAAACGCTTTAACGCCAAAAATGCACTTTGGGGATCCCGGTTGACAAACACAACGGCGGAAAACTGATGCCCACTATCACTGACATCAG